>CM073124.1:3449259-3874367 GCA_037039145.1 Fundulus diaphanus | reverse complement strand
GGAGACACTACTACGGAAAAGTTTTTACAAAAGGCACGGTAGTAGCCTGCCATTCCCAGGAAGCGCATTAGTTCCTTCTTGGTGGTTGGCTGTGGGAACTGCTTCACAGCGGCGATCTTTGCTTGCAAAGGACGAACAAAACCCTGACCAACAATTTTTCCAAGATAAGTCACAGTGGCTTTGGCAAACTCACACTTTGCCAAATTAACAGTCAGCCTGGCCCACCCCAGTTTTTCAAATAGGGCTTGTACTCGCCGGATGTGCTCCTCCCAACAATCTGAATAAACGACTACATCGTCCAGATACACGGCACACCCTTCCAGACCTGACACCACCAGATTCATCAGCCTCTGGAAGCTGGCTGGAGCATTCCGCAACCCGAAAGGCATTACGTTGTAACAGTACAAGCCAGATGGAATGACAAAAGCAGCAATCTCACGGGCTCTCTTTGTCAAAGGCACCTGCCAATACCCTTTAAGAAGATCAAATTTGCTAACAAACTTTGCTGACCCAACTTGATCTATGCAGTCCTACATCCTAGGAAGAGGAAAAAGATCTGCTTTAGTGACACTGTTTACTTTTCGATAATCAGTACAAGGTCTAAAAGTTGAGTCAGACTTTTTAACTAAAAGACAGGGTGATGCCCAATTGGAAGAGCATGGCTCAGCAATTTTATTTTTCAACATGTATTGCACCTCTGTCTCCAACTGTTGTTTCTTCTCCTTGGATACTCTATAAAACCTTTGTTTAATGGGTTTAGCCTCTCCAATGTCTATGTCATGCTCGATTAAATGAGTCTGTGAAGGAGTGTCAGAAAACAAAGTAGGATAACTTCTAATGAGTGCCACTAACTCATCACGTTTACCACAATCTAGATGATCTACCAGTGCACTAAGACTTTGCAAAATCTGAGAGTTTTTCAAACGACCTCTTAAAACTTCATCTGAAACCACAACTACCTCCTCTTCTCCCCCCTCCAAAAAGTTAAGGCCACTAGGGACAGTGATGGGCGCAGCAGCCAACGCTGACCTCACTGCTGAAGTGCTTTCAACTTGAACTGGACTACGGGAATGATAGGACTTTAGCAGGTTTATGTGACATAGTTTAGAGGATTTCCTATGACCTGGGGTTTCAATGAGATAGTTTAAATCTGACACTTTACGCAACACTGTAAATGGACCATAATATTTTGCCTGAAACGGTGAATTTACAAGTGGCAAAAGAGCAAGGACACGATCACCAGGACTAAACTCGCGCAGCTCAGCTTGTCTGTCATATTCCTGTTTCATTTTCTTTTGAGACAATTCCAGTTTTTCCTTAGCCAGTTCACCAGCTCTGTACAACTTCAGTCTAAACCCATTCACATAGTCAAGAAGGTTTTGAGGTGGTTCATCAGGCAAACAACCATCCTGCAAAACTGCTAATGGCCCTCGGACTTTGTGACCAAACACTAAATCATTTGGGCTAAACCCTGTGCTTTCCTGCACTACTTCACGAGCGGCTAGTAACAACCAGGGTAACCCTTCCTCCCAATCTGCTGACAACTCTGTACAGTATGCACGAAGCAAAGACTTTAAAGTCTGATGAAAACGTTCCAAAGCTCCTTGGCTTTGAGCATGGAATGCAGTAGACTTGTTATGATTAACTTTAAGCTGTTTAAGAATTTGGGCAAACAAATGGGAAGTGAAATTAGAACCCTGATCTGACTGAATAACTTTTGGAATACCAAATGTAGAAATAAACCGAGTCAATGCTTTTACAACTGATTTTGAAGTTATTGTGCGAAGTGGAAAAGCAGCCGGATATCTAGTTGCTTGGCACATTACAGTCAATAGATAGCTATGTCCAGACTTAGACCGTGGTAATGGCCCAACACAATCAATAATGAGATGTTCAAAAGGCTGCCCTATGGCTGGGATTGGGTACAAAGGTGCTGGCTTGACTACCTGGTTTGGTTTGCTGGTGAGCTGACATGTATGACAAGTCCTAATAAACTGAGTTACATCTCTTTTAAGATGTGGCCAGAAAAAATGACGGAGTATGTGGTCACAAGTTTTACGCACACCCAGATGACCTGCTACTTCACCATGTGATGTTTGTAAAACCTTGTTTCTCAATACAGTTGGGACAACTACTTGAAAGACTGGATCTCCCAAACCCTGGTCAGTCTGTGGAACCCATTTCCTAACTAAAACTTCATCTAGAAGGAAATAACACATAGCACTGTCTCTCACAACTGACTCAGGCATAACATTAGCAAAAAGATTAGACAAAGTTGTATCAGCTTTTTGTTCAGCTACTAATGTATCTTTAGAAGTAGACAACTGTTTTGTCTTAAGTTTGAATGACAACTCAAGATTTTCTGGCTTAACATCACCCTCTTTAACTCTAGAGGCAGCACGGGTTACAGCACAAACAGGAAATACATCAGAAGGCACACTACTACAGTGCAAAGATAGACCTACAGGGGACACAGAAGTTGGCTTTTTAAAGATGTTGGGATTACCTTCTGCCCACACCTTACACCCTGCAAGGTCATTCCCCAAAATCATGTGCACTCCCTCTACTGGCAACTGGGGCCGTACCCCAACATCTACATCACCTTCTACAAGACCACAAGCTAAAGTGACTTTATGTAAAGGAGAGGAAAATGGAACTAACCCCATGCCCTGTACAATGACACAACAACCAGTATCAGACATTTTAGAAAATGGCAACACAGACTCTAAAATAAAAGAATCCAAAGCTCCCGTATCTCTCAAAATTTTAATTGGGACTTCTTTGCTATCACCAACTAAAGACACTACACCATCAGAAATAAAGGCTGAAAAATCACAATGAGAAGAACCAACCTTAACCTGTGACTGCAACAGCTCAACCTGGAGGTCGGGAAGTGTAACAGGAGCTGCCATTACAGCAGGTTTAACTTGACCTGACCTTTTAGATTTAAGCAAAGGACACTCTTTCTTCCAGTGACCCTCAACTAGACAATATCTACAGGTATTGGCATTAACTGGTGCTTTATGACCAAATTTTTGCTGGGGCTTGTGATTGACAAATGGGGGCTCCCGGACGAGCCCCAATTTGTCATAGGCCGGCTCAATGCCCATGACAAAAAGGAGGGGAGACAAAACGGTTTAGGCCAATCAACAGTTTATTGTAACCTATAAGTAACTTTAAATAAATAAAACAGGGATGAGATGTGAGTCTGTAAGAATGTTTAGTGTGTGCAGTGTATGAGTGGGTGAACATGTATGTGAGAATGTGTCTGAATGTTAACCAAAACCAAACGGAACCAACCAACAAAGTGAGTACCTGGAGGAGCAGAGAGAGAGAGAGAGAGAGAGAGTTAATGGAGCCCAACTTATATAGTGAGCCCAAGTGGCTCCAATTAATAAGACCCGCCTCTGCCTGCAGGAGGAACCGCCCCTGCAGGTCAGAGGAAAGGGCCGTGACAATAGTAACCACAACCGTAATAAGTAATGTGCAATAACTAACGTACAATAATATGCAACTCATGTGAATTCAATCTCTGGATTATACGTATAACTGTATAACTGTTACAATTACTGTAATAAGTGTTTTGAAGTAACTACGTGCAATAATGAGCTATTGTCAACATAAAGGCCATTCATTCCTGCTGCTTCCTGATCATACTTCGCTGCTTTATAACTGTAACCATTATAGCAATTACTGCAACCATGCACCATAGCTGCAACAATAACTGTAAAATTTATGTGCAATAAGCTATTTATACAAGGTGCTATAACCTGTGCAATACGCCTGTGCAATAACCATGTATAAAGTGTATAATAACATATGTGCAATAACCTATTTATATATAGGATTGTATAGAATTGTAAATAGCTGTATAACTGTGTGTAACTCCTTCTTCTGACTTTTGATTATTGAGCCGATGGGACAAGTGAATTTCTCCATTGTGAGATCAATAAAGATTATCTTATCTTATCTGATAACTTCAGCAGACTGTAGTAGAAGTGCTCAGCAGGATTTGTGGGCAGGCTTGTTGTGGTTCCTCCCTGCGCCGCACTGCGCATGCTCCACTGCACAGCAGCCGTTAGCATCGCGGGCTAGCAGCCGGAGCGTGTAATGGCGGCCTCGGTGTTACTGGGGTCTGCGGAAAGCACCGGAATCAGCTTCACGGTCGGAGCCGGCGGCAATGCTCTGCTGGGGAACTCTAACGGACTGGGCCAGGCGGGCCCGGCGTCCTGGAACCGTTCCCTGGACCGGGCGCTGGAGGAAGCCTCGGTCAGCGGCTGTCTGAACCTCAGCGGCAGGAAGCTGAAGGAGTTCCCCCGGAGCGCCGCCAACCACGACCTGACCGACACCGTCCGGGCCGGTGAGTGAGGTCCAGCAGAACCGTAGAGCCGGGCCGGGCTCCGTTGGGCGCGGTGAAGGGGGTCGGAGAGCGGGGGGTTGGGGGGGGGGGGGTTAAGTCGGAAAAAGTTGACTCCAACTTCCAGTTTGAGAAGGAGGAGGATGGAAAACAGAGAGGGCCGGTGTTGTGACAAACAGCCCCGGCTGCATGAGGTGCGGCTCCCGGTAACCCAGCGATGTGAGCCCGCTGCGCACCTCGGCTCAGAACCAGACACCGGGGAACAAGTTTGGATTGTTTTTCTCCCCAAACCGAGTAAAAGTTGTATCTGATCTCCGCCATGGAGCAGCTAACTGCTAAGCGCAGGCTGCCAGACTCCATGTTTAACTCCGCTGGTGTTACAGCCGCTGTGTTTATAAGTCTCTGGTTAGAACCCGGCGCCGGTGAGCAAGGTGTCAGACTGCTTCCTGTGAAGGTGAGGCGTGCCTGCAGGTGAAGGCGGGGGGGGGGGGGGGGGGGGGTACTCTATGTCAGGGGTTACAGACGCCGACAGGCCGCCATCGCTGACACTGCCGGTTAAACCCGAACCCAGGCGGTTCTCTTCCGCAGCCTCTGTTGGTTCGACTGGTCCAGGACTCGGTTCGGTTCGGATCGGACCGCGTAGGTGTGTATGGCGTCATGAAAGGTGAACACACACCTGTGCGGCTTTGTTTTGTTTCCAACGCCCGCTGTCGGCTCCGCCCACCCGGGGCGGTGTGAACCAGGAAACGAGCGCACCCATGAGAAAGCCAATCAAGGTGAGCTGATTGTCAATCAGGCCAGACGGCAGCTTTAGTGGCGCGTAGATTAACCACATCCAGGGTTTACAGGACCGGAGGATCATGGTAAACAAAGCAGGCAGTGATTTAGACGACTAACCCCACCGAGGATGTGCCAGAAAGCGGGGAAAAGGCAGCAAAAGGTGCTCAAATCATTAAAAAAGATTGAGGTAAAGAGAGATTGATTACAGGTGTGCGTGTTTTAAGGGTCAGTGTGGCGTAGAAGGGACATGGAGGGATCCCCAACCTTCTTCAAACTGAGAGCTACTTCGTCGGACTTTGAACTAGAAGAGTCAGTGTTCACCAATAAACACATTTTTATATTTATATAAACGTAGGTGTGATTACAAAAGTAGAGCAACAGACTACAATAACATTTTAGGGGAGGCCTGAGGGAACCACATGTGGTCCCTGGGGGGGGCTACCTGGTGCCCGTGGACACCATGTTGGTGACCCCTGGTATAGGAGAGGTTACAGGGGAATAAATAGTTCCTGGTGTGTGAGGTTCTGATTCTGATGGACCGAACCTCCGGCGAGGGTGGAATGACTCAGAAAGCTGAAGGTGGGGGAGAGAGGAGAGGATTCAGTTGTTCAATTCAATTTTATTTTTATAGCACCAATTCACATCACACACGTCATCTCAAGGCTCTTTCCAAAGTCAGACTCCATCAGATCCTCCAGGTTGGTCAGAAAGTTTCCTCTCTAAGGAAACCCAGCAGGTTGCATCAAGTCTCTCCAAGCAGCATTCACTCCTCCTGAAAGAGCGTAGAGCCACAGTGGACAGTCGTCTGCATTGTTGATGGCTTTGCAGCAATCCCTCATACTGAGCATGCATGAAGCGACAGTGGAGAGGAAAACTCCCCTTTAAGATAAGATAAGATAAGATAAGATGGTCTTTATTGATCTCACAATGGAGAAATTCACTCGTAACATCGGCTCATACAAGAAGGTGCAGAGTAGGGAAGGTGCATTCAGTTATATACAGTGAATCTTCATATCTACAATGGATCAACAAAAAATACCAAAGAAAAAATACAAAAAAGGAAATAGGAATGTAAATGTCTCATTTACATTCTTAGTGGTCTATATATATATATATATATATATATATAAACATATCTATATACTTAAATATATACATATATCTATGCACCTACATACATACGCACCTACGCGTATGTAAGTGCATATACATTGTATACATTTGTACATACATACATACATACATGTGTACTGACTTATGTTCAGGTGGTGATAGCAGCAGAAGTCACTACATCAGGATTATTGCACGGATTGTAGGACAGTGTATTAAATAGATTATTGCACCTTAGTTATTGCACATTAATTATTACAGTTATGGTCACAGTTGCAGTTACAGTGCAGCATTGTAAAATCTGATAGCAGCAGGAATAAATGACCTGCGGTAGCGCTCCTTTTTACAGACAGGATGTCTAAGTCTTGCACTGAAGGAGCTGCTCAGCTCCTCCACAGTCTGGTGCAGGGGGTGAAAGGTGTGGGGAGGAATCACATGGAAGGATATATACGATGGTTCTGGAGGACGTCGCAGCCTCCAGCACGGACCGGTCCAGCATGATGAAGGTTCAACAGGGTCCTCATCACTAATGCTGTTTTTATTCAGGTGTCAGATCATCAGTCTCCCTCCTGCAGTGGAACCAGTCAGGTTCTGGTTGAAGGAGTTTAATGAACTGCTGAGTCAGAGTGATGCTTCCTCTGGGAGCAGAAACATTTGGCTGGGAGAAGTCTCCTCCAGCAGGACCGGATGAGCTTAAACATGGAGTCCAGGTGCTGGAGGAGGAGCTACAGAACTTTGCGGACCGTGACCTGATGGTTCTGCAGGCGGGACCGCTGATGGATGTGACGGTGCTAGGAGAGGGTTGTGTGAGACCAGGAAATGGACCTGTCCACTGGGAGGGGTTGAAAATATTAGTCTGGAGTCGGCGCTGAGCTTCAGGGAGGACGTAGCAATTCAGAGAGGGACAGAACCCCACAGGCCAGCTCTGATGGTCCAGAACCACAACCAGGCTGTCCTCATACTGCCAGACCCGTCTGGATCGGTTAGTTTAAAGGGTTCAAAGTCAGATGTTTGGTTTGACACCGTTTGTTAAGCTGGCTTCTCTGATTTCCAGTCATTTAGCGAATATCAAACATCATAAGCCCGATTACAGCGCATCCAGCCAGGAGTCGGATGAAGTTCTGGGAATATCACTGTGGACCAGGGTGGGAATATATAGAAAAATATCGATAAAACAGAAATCATATCGATCAATATGGATAATTATCAACAAATTCAAAAATTTATTTTAAGTGGTGCCCTGGCCATTTTATACTGTGGCTTAGCGACTTATTTTTAGATACAGACACAATATTGAATTCAAACTCAACCCTTTATTTATATACCAAAACTACAAGTTTTTAACAATTAAAAAGAACGTGTGCTCTCTGAACTCTTTGAAGGGGGGGAGCTTGGTTCCTGGGTCTGCGTTGTGATTGGCTGGGAGGATGTTATGACTGTAATATTTGAACACTGAGTTTGAATTCAGTTTTGTGTCTTTATCTAAAAAAAAAGGTTGCTAAGCAACAGCATAAAAATGCCAGTGCTGCACTTAAAATATATATTTTGAATTTGTTGATAATTATCGATATCGATCAATATGATTTAGATTTTATCGATATACTTTTCTTTTCCTATATCGTCCCGGCCTACGTTTTATCAACTTCTTTTTTTTTTTCTTTTTTAACGCCACACGTCTATCGATCGTTTTATGTTGTTATTGGAACATCATCGGCCCTCCTGTGGAGTCAGACTGTGGGGTTCCCACGTTGGAGGTTCTGCTTCAGGTTCTGTCTCTGCTGTGAACGGTAACAGAACTATAACGTCTGTGAAGTCCCTGGACTACAATACCCATAAGTCTCAGCTTAAAGTCATCCAGAGCCCCGGCTGGGGGAAGTTTATGATCCTGCTGACAAACAGGAAGTGCTGTGAGGGTCCACTTCCTCTTTGCGCTGGTGTTTTAAAGAGCGTCACCAGCTGCTGTTACAGCGAGCTGAGGCCGCCCTCGCAGCTGCTCTGGTAAATTTAGCCTCTGGGTCGGCTCTGCGTCCCGTCGCCGGTGAAGGAGTCGGCCCGGGGCGACGGCGGGCGGAGATACCGGCGAAGCTGTTCTGGACTAGGCGTCTCCTCTGAATGCCTGCCTGTAATCAGATGAGGGAGTTAGCAGCTGATCCACAGACTTATAACCCATGAGTGGGTTGGACTTTAATGTGTGACGCCAGAACACAACCAGAACAACAGGAGACCCTTCAGAGAGCAGAACGGTTCCTTCACGGGTCCAGGAACCCGTGAAGGAACCGTTCACACAGAGGAGGGAACACAGCCGGAGGTTCTCAGCTGTAGATCCGATCTTCAGCAGATCTGGTGTCTCTTCCACAGTCAGTCCAGTGGAATTACAGAATGATTTCTGTGTTATCTGGAGCCACGGAACCAGAACAGAACAATAACAGTGAAATGAAACAACTTTCTCTTTCCTGGGGAACGTGCTGGTGAAGATTCTCAGTCATCCAGGTTATGAGCATTCCAAAAAAAGTTAAAAAACACAAAAATGTTTTTTGTTTTTTAACTTTTTTTGGAATTTCCTGGGGAACGTTTCTGAGAAGTCCGGCTGTGAGTTTGAATAAATTTGTTCTGCTAAATACTTTGTGTGGATCTAAAACTGTCCCACTTTGGCCAGGCTCCTGAACTCTGGTAACACGGATCTGTTCAGAACTCCTGAATCTAACCCGAAGCGTATTTGTCTCCAGATCTGTCCCGGAACCGCTTGTCGGAGCTTCCTCCGGAGGTCTGCCTCTTCGTGTCTCTGGAGTATCTGAACCTGTACCAGAACTGTCTGAGGTCTCTGCCGGACGGCCTCGTCAACCTGCAGGCCCTGACCCACCTGAACCTCAGGTCTCACACACCTTTATATGTGGTTCTTCTGATCATTTTTCTGAATGAAGAAGCAAAACGAACCACCACTCTATTAAACAATAAATTAAACCTCTGCTTCTGCCTTTAGATGCCAGAAATAAAACTAATGAAACAATGAAAATATAACTAAATGTTTGCTGCTAGTGGCGTTAAATAATGAGCTGAGAACAGAATTCACAGGTAGAACTTCAAACTAACCTAAGAAAATAAGTAAACAAGTATTATGGTAAAAAAGTTTCCTCTTTCCAATATTTTGACAACATATTTTCCTAAACGTAGATTCCGCATCGCTGCTGTTTTCTTCATGGAAGCCAAATGAGTTCATTGGCAAAATAAAATCCAGATTTTCCAAAAGTTTAATCTTAAAAAATTGTAAATTCGAATGAATCCAATAAATCGATTTATCGCCCAGTCCTACATTTTAAGAAATAAAAATAATTCCTGTAAAGAGAGACCCAACTAAATATTAAAACTCTTTGTTGTAATAATGCTTTAGACTCAACTTTTATTAACATTAATACCAATTTTACAAAAGTGTTTCTGTTTCCTTTTTGTTAAATGTCATAAAACTCTGAGCAGAATATTACATTATATTTATAACATGAGACAGTTTTAAAAGTCTCATTATCTTATAGTTAAATCTGAAGAAAAAAGGAGAAGTTGGTTTAAAAAAAAAAGAAAACGAACAACTTCTGAGATTAGATTCTGGTTCTAACGGGTAAACTTCCAGAACTCTGAGTATTTTTCCGTGGCTTTGAGGATTGACTGGAGCATTTTGGGTTTCTCTCGTCTCTGTGGTGCTGCTGACTCTGGACCAGCGGTCTGAGCTGTGAGGAAGCTGCACAGGTAACACACCTGTCCGCCCCTGGTTCTGACCCCACTGTCTCTCTGCCGTCCTCCAGCCGGAACCAGCTGTCTGTCCTCCCAGCCGTCGTCTGCAGCCTCCCTCTGAAGGTTCTGATTGCCTCCAACAACAAACTGGTCTCCCTGCCAGAAGACCTGGGTCAGCTGAGACACCTCACCGAGCTGGTGAGTCTGTTTGGACCGATCAGACCCGGTATGCACCAGAACCCTCGGTCCATTCCTCATCATTTGCTGTTGGGTTGCGACAGGACGTGAGCTGTAACGAGATCCGGACGCTACCGTCCCAAATGGGTCAGCTGGAGGCTCTGAGAGACCTGAACATCAGGAGGAACCACCTGGTCCGACTGCCTGCAGGTAATGTGGGTTCTGTCAGGAGCGGAGCCGGGTCTGGGGAGGGGTCCAGATTGTAACGCTGCGGCTGTTTGCAGAGCTTGCAGAGCTTCCTCTGGTGCGCCTGGACTTCTCCTGCAACAAAGTGACCTCCATCCCCGTCTGTTACCGCGGCCTCTCCCAGCTGCAGGCCATCGTCCTCGACAACAACCCGCTGCAGAACCCACCTGCACAGGTACGGAGGCGTCGGCGTCCCAGCGGCAGCGCGGCCGCCCTGGCGCCGAGTCTAACGCTGTGCTGCTCTGCCTGCAGATCTGCATCAAAGGGAAGGTCCACATCTTCAAGTACCTGAACCTGGAGGCCAGCAAGACCCCCCCAGAGCTGCCCGAGTACGAAAGACGACCTCTGACCTCCTGGTCTGACCCCACACACACACACACACACACACACACACACACACTGTAATGCTGCCCCTTCACAATAAAAGCCTGAGTGACTGACTGCGGTTGTGTCCTGCCAGTGCTGATGAGGCGTACCCAGGACGGCCGTACGGAGCGCTCGACTCGGGCTTCAACAGCGTCGACAGCGGAGACAAGAGGTGGCTGGGCAACGAGGTCAGCGGCCACACGGCAAACTGAACGGACTCCAGAGCCCGCCTCCGCGCACAGACGGACCCGGCTCTGGGTCTGTCCTCCTCACACACGTCAACAGAACCGCTTTCTACTGTTTCAGGTGTCAGAGGAGCCGTCGGAGCTGCCGCTCAGAGACCAGCGGCGGGCGGGACCAGGAGGACCCGCCATGCCCAACGGCACACGTGAGACTCTCTCAGGCGCCTGTCCTCCGTGTTCGGCTCCGTTCAGCTCCTCGTGTCTCTCCCTCATGTTCTTGTCCTCCGTCGTCAGCAGACGGCGAGCCGGAGCAGATAGACTTCATAGACAGCTGTGTGGAGGAGGAGGAGGATGGGAAGAGTCGGCCAGGAGGAGACCGGAGCAGCCTCAGCTCTCAGTTCATGGCGTACATCGAGAGGCGCATCACCAGAGAGGTGAGGTTCCCGCTCCTCCTGCCGCTGTTCAACGCTGCGGGTTTCATCCTGGGTTTAGTTTGACCAGGAAGGCCGGCTGCTTCAGGCAGAGTTCACCGTTTGTTTCCATCCGCTGGATAAACCGCATGGTGACGCCGACTTCCTGCCTGTGTCCTCAGGGTTCTCCGGTGAAGAACAGCTTGGCCCGGGCTGAAGACATGAGGAGACACAGCAGGTTAAAAGATAAAAAAACAACCCCCCCACTCAGCCTACGACTCCTCACTTCCTGTCTAACTTCCTGTCCGTCCTCCTTCTCTCCCAGGAACATGGTGGATGGCGTCGCAGCGTCTTCTACCTCCTATAATCAGGTATGAAGCTCAAGATGTCCGACAGAAAACGTCAGAAACAAACGGATTCTTTTTTTCTTTTTTTTTATAGTGTCCTGTCTGGCATTGTGGCATTAAGCATTGTTGCCAAAAAGAGCCCAACAGATTTTACTTTCACAAGCGGAGCAGTACTGCTTCCGCCATAGAGCTCTGCTTGATTTATGCATGTAAATAGTTTTATTATAATTCATGCAGGGAGTATTTCATGTTATATGGACACTACGTTCAGAAAGTAGAAGAGGAAAAGAAAAACAAGAAATGGAAAAAAAAATGAGAAAAGGTGAAAGAAAGAAGAGATAAAAGGGAGAGAATGATAAAACATCTTCAGTCTGCTTCATCACCTGCAAAAAGAACAGCACAACCAACGGATATAATATTACAGATGCAATAAAGTAACATCTTGATACCATCGCTGAAGTTTATGTAGTATTATTTAATTTGACTTATGTATAATGTGACAGCTGAAGATGAAAATAGAGGTTTACTGTATGGAAGTGAATCTGTAAGTACCTGGAAACAAGCACCTGTAGTTGTTTGTGAGAGTGAACTCGTGTATGTGAAGTTTATCCAAAAGAAAAATGCTCTATAGTGGAGAAACAAACGGATTGTTCCGGTCTGACAGTCGTCCTCCTCTGTGTGTTTTCAGAGAGGAGCGTCTGGTTCTGGTTCTGGTTCTGGTTCTGGAGGTGTGGAGAGGATAAGGAGGGAAGCTCAGCTCGCCGCCCTGAGGTACGAAGAGGAGAGGCAGAGGAATCGTTCGCTGCAGAAAGACGGCGTCACCAGCTACGCCAAGGTACACGCCATTTTAACCAGATCAAGACTAGATTAACCCGTTTACCAGCCCAGTTTATGGGTTACGTCCCGTTAACTAGTCACCCACCAGATTAACCACTTTAACAAGCTTTGTAATAATAATAATAATACTTTGGACTCAACCTTTATTAACATTAAAAAATTTTACAAAAGTATTTCTATTTCCTTTTTGTTAATTGTCATAAAACTCTGAGCAGAATATTACATTATATTTATATACAACATTAGACCGTTTTTAAAGTCTCATTATCTGCATTTTATAGTTAAATCTGAAGAACAAAGGAGAAATTGGTTTAATCTGATTGAATTTGACTTTGGAAAGTGCCTTTAGATGACATGTATCATGAATTGGCGCTACATAAATACAATTGAATAGAATTTAATCTAGACCAGGGGTCGGAGTCACAAAAACTTGGACATGTAGACCTGTATCTCTCTTTCTAATGTTAGAAAAATCACCTTCTAATATAAACAATATCATCTTACTTGTGAAAAGTTATCCCTCGAGCCCTGATGTCAATAGTCCGTCGATTTAAACAAAAATACGCCACACAGTGCTGAGGCATCATTAGTGTGTTCAGCTTGAATCAGCAGGTTAGGGTAGCAGGTCGACCGCCCCAAGATGGCGGCCGTAATTCCTGCGCCACGACAGTCAATGCGGGGTCTACTCTTATATTATGTCTATGGTCGTGGCGAGCAGCAGCAGCAGAAAGCCTCCCTCAACTTTTTAAGTCCCATGTTTTTGGCTCATTTTGGATTCTCGTGTAAATCCGGAACTCGTGAAATCGACAAAAGCGAGTTAGTTTGTAAGCTGTGGCAGACTGAACTAAAGTACTGCAGTAACTCGACAAATCCGAGCAATCGCTTAATCAGACATGATGCGGACGCTCTACAACAACCCGCGGCTAAACCTGTTGACTCCAAACCGACATAAATCCACAAATCATTTACTTATAAACTGGATCTAAGCTCTGCACAGAAGTCTGTAGCCGTGTTCATTTGCCAGAACCTGCGACCGTACGGTGTTGTTGAAAACCAGGGTTTCAACAATATGTTAAAGACACTCGACCCACGCTGCGCAACACCAACGCATAAACACACGACAGAAATCACCGTGCCGACACCGTACTCCGAGGTGAAGGCGTCCGTTTTGGAGTCGTTAAAGTCGGCAGAAAGAGTCGTTCTGACGTGTGATGGCCGGACCAACTGACCCCTAATTAGGGGCGTTTTTTATACAGTACAGTTTCCTGATATTCTCTTTTATGCACATTGTGCAAAGTAGTTCTTGATAATGTGCCAGTTGCAATGTTTGTTTGCTCAGAAATGTGAGGTCACGTTCAGATGTTTACCTGGGCATGAAGATAAATATTTACAGAATCTCAACAGGAACTTAAATCATTTTTGTCTTTTTACTGAATGAAAATCAAAGCCTTTATATCAGTATTGAATCATGAGGTTCCTAACGATGCCCAGCGCTAGTATGAGGACCTGCTGTCCCACGTTGGGGGACGGATCACCCTCTGGGACAGCAGCTACTGACGCTCCATCCCCGCTGCAGAGCGCATGTCCGTCTTTCTTTGGTCAGGAAACCAGTTTATTGACATTTTGACTGCACTGCGCTCCTTCACCCCACGTCACAACCAGATCCCTGACTGGTTTACGCGACGCAAATTGACTGAAAAGTTCAGCTTGTTGAACTCTAGTCACATTTGGCTACTTCACAGTTTGCAGTTTCTTTTTGCTCCATTTGCCTAATTAGCATCTCTCAAAAGGAGCGTGTCGTGATGTCTGTTTGTGTGTCGTTGGCATCGTGGACCGTTAATTGGCTCCTGATCGCACCTCCACACAGGGATGACATGTAAATCGCTCGCTCCATTCTCCCTTGTTCACGTTCTGAGTGAACGTAGCTTTAGATGAAGTCCAGAGCGGATATCGTACTCGCATCTCCTGCTGCACAACAGGTCAAGGGGAGACGTCCTGAAACGCTTCGCTGCTTGTCTGGAAGATGTTAAAACTCTCTTAGAAAGCAAAGGTCTCAGCTATGTAGAAACCGGAGGACCTTAATTGGCTGTAAAAGTTTTATTTCATGGTGGATGTGACGCATCACTTAAGCGCACCGAATAAAAATCTCCAGGGAAAAAGAAACACGGCCCGGAAGCTGAGAAGAACAGAAAGGTGCGCTCTACATCCCTGAGAGTTCAGCGGGGATCACATTAATCACATCAACTGTGAATATCTGCACCGTGACACTATAGCAATCCAAGCTGCATTTGGAGAAAAGTTCTGTGAGTTCAGAAAGGAGAAAAACAAAACTCTGTCCTCCCCAAACCCAAAAAACTTGTTTTTTAAACATGGAGCGCATATGAACATAAAAAAATATGCGTTTGGATTCCTTTCTGTCTTGACTCAACGTACGTATGAGAGCAAGTTTTTCTCCAGAACCTGAACTTCTTAAAGTCCAAATATGGCTCCTGCCCCACAAATGAGAGCCTAGAGTTCTGTGTGAAGATCAGAGTCATACCTTACAGATCAAACGGGTGAACACCAGCATTTAGAAGGCTTTTACTTAAAATAAAAAGTTTAGACTCGGAGCAGATTTAGGTTTTAAAGGAGCATTAAGTAAGATATTTACTGTAAAATCAACCTAAATCATTCTCATTTCTCACCTATAAGCAATCAGTCCTTCCATCAACAATGTATTAGTCACATTTTTCTCCTTTCAAACCTAGAGGTACGGTCCAGAACTACTTTAGTTCAAAGTGCAGTCCGTGTTTACTTCCTGGTTCCTGAGCCAATCATATGAGAGCTCCCAGGGTTCCCAGCTCAGAGCGCAGCATTTGGTATTTTATGTTGGTAAAAGAGCAGCAGCCTTCAAACATAGAAGCCAGAAAGAGAAGCAGACCAGAAATAAAACAGAATATAATATCCTAGACCTGTCCTGTGGAAGTAAAAATTTACAGCAGCAACAGACAGTTTAAAAATGGCAGATTGGATTGTCGTGATTGGCTGGCTGTAGTACCGATTAGAGCCACAAGGTGTCAGTATTACTTGTAGCTCAATTAACGTTCATGGCGCTTTGCTTGATGGTTGAGAAAAAAAGAGGATGGGAGCACCGAAATGGACTTTATGAAAGAATGTTTCTAATTTTATGTTTACTTTATTAAAACAACTAGACTGCAACTACATATTTTTATATTAAAATTGGCAACATTTATTTAAATTTTGTACAAATACAGGAAAGACTGATTAGGCCTTCGTAGTTCTTTGCTTCATGTTTTTAAAGTAGGCCTCCATATTTAACTTCTGTTGGTAGACTTCTGTTCTAAAAGTTAAAATAAAACAGATAAAAAGTTTTAAAGGTTTATAAGCTGTTATCTTTTGCAGCTCCAGACTGAATTTGTTTGGTTTAAGAGGGAGTAAAATGGCTGATTGACAATAAAGGTTTCCGACCCCTGATCTAGACAGTTACTTATACATAACCATATAACACCTGGTAATTGCTGCAGTGGCTCTGTTTGCCAGCAGGGCGAGCTCGTACCTCTGTCTCAGGTGTAACTCGGGTGTAACTCAGGTGTAACTCGGGTGTTGGTTGGTCTCTAACTGGACCTGTTCTTCTTTACAGCATAAAGCTGCTCAGAGTCCGTCAAAGTCCAGTCCAGAACCTGAGGTGAGCTTCTACTCGCATCTCCTATTTCTTCTTTAACCTTCAGACCGTCCGCCTCTCCTTTAATTTGATTGGACACAGCCGTGCAGTAGCCCCGCCCCTGTGTTTAGGCCCGCCCCTTTATGTGTCTGTTGACGTTTGTGTGGTGTTTGTTGTCAGAATGTGTACCCCTCCAGGCGCTCCACACACACAGACGACTCTGCCCTCCTGATGGTAAGAGCTTGAGCCCCCCCCCCCCCCCCCCCAAAAGGAAGCTTGCATCCCATTATTGGTTTCCAAAATAAAAGCATGTGAAGGAATCACTCGGGGACTTTACTTCCAGCATTTCTTCTCTACAGCATGAAAGAGCTTCTGGGTGTTAAAGAGGCTGTTAGTTCCTGATCCTGAGGGGAAAGGAAACGTTTTCCTTCTTCATCCGGTTCTTAGTTTTCTTTCTCTCCTTCCGTCATTGCTGTTCTCGTTTGGTCTGGTTTCCAGCCTCCATCCTGACCCCTCCCTGCGTGTCTGTGCATGTTGGCTTGAATCGGACCGCAGTACGGCTGCTGCCTGTTTTATACTCTCAGATCCGGACATCCTTCAGGTTGTGGATCGTGTATCAGGTCCTGATTCTGCATGAAGCTGCAGGAGCACCACCTTCTCTTCTCCTCCCTCTCTTTTTTTATTGGGTTTATCTGTCAGCTGTTCGTCTCACAGCTCTGGCAGCTCAGCCTCCTGCCTGCTGCTGCTATCATCCTGTTTAACGGTACATTTATCGGCCCACGTACCGGCCCTGTGCTGAGCCCGTTTGCAGAGGCTGGAGCTGAGAACTGTCCAGGTGTGTCCAGGTGTGTAACTGTGCTGTGTCTCAGCAGGGGGAGGACAGAGCAACCTTGTCTCCTACAGGTGAGCCCGGCAGCACAACCTGACACGCACACTCAGCTCCCTCACACGCCTTTCCATGCTGAGCCTTTTATCTTCTCTCAGCCAATCCGTCGTCTTCGTACCCCAACTCGGGAGGCGGGGCCTCCAGTCGGACAGCCGGCGTGCGGCCAGAGAGCTTCCTGTATCGCCTTGGTCAGAAGGACGAGAAGAGAAAAGGTGTGTGTGTGTTTTCCTGCGGTGTTGCACCCGCTAGGCGTGCAGAATATGACCGTTCCCGCTCTGCCCTGCAGGGGACGCTGTTGCTGCGCCTCCTCAGACCAAGCAGGAGGCCCCGGCAGCTCCTCCCTTGGTGGGAGAAGATGCAGCGCTGGTGGAACAGCTCCGGAAGGTGCGTAGCTCCGCCTGTGCAGCACGCTGCTCTGTGATTCGTTCTCTCACCAGTTTCCTCTTCCCGCCCAGAACATCGAGGCCCGACTGAAGGTGGCGCTGCCGAGCGACCTGGGAGCAGCCCTGACAGACGGCGTGGTGCTGTGCCACCTGGCCAATCACGTGAGGCCGCGCTCCGTCCCCAGCATCCATGTCCCCTCCCCCGCCGTGGTGAGTCCCTGATCGCTCAGACGGTTGACGCTGCAGACTGGGCTGAACACCGCTGACCTCTCCGCCTCTGCTCCCCCGCAGCCTAAACTCACCATGGCCAAGTGTCGCCGCAACGTGGAGAACTTCCTGGAGGCGTGTCGCAGGATCGGAGTCCCACAGGTAAACGGCACACCTGAGAAGACAGAGCAGGGGATGGAGGGCTGAATCCAAACGATCAGAACTACGGGGCGTTGAGATGTTTCCTCTGACGGACCTGACAGAACGTTTCAGGTCTGAAATAATCATCGTCAGACAGATCAGGGCGGCTGGACTGAGGACAAAGAACAGCCGGCTAACAGAAAACACCAATAAATCAGATCGTATCATTTTATGCTCAGGCTTGTAGATCACGAGGTGATTTTTAATCTTTGTCTGAAAAGTATGTAAAAAAAAAAAAAATCCAAGAACGCAGCCAGAAGTTCCTGAAGAGTGAAGGTTTAATGCCTTAAAGACAAGACGGATTTATCTGTATAGCACATTTCAGTACAAAGACAACGCAAAGTGCTTTACATGATTAAAATATAGGAAAATAAAACAGAATAAAAGGAAGTTGGAATAAAATGTAGAAAGAAAAACAGGGGAGAATAGAAACTAAAAGCAATCATTAAAAACAGTTGGACTACAAAGTTGAACTAATGATGTTTCAGTAAAACAGTTTAACTAGAACAGTTAAAATTAATCCTAAACAAATGTGTTTTTAATCTTGATTTAAAGGAACTCAGGCTTTCTGCACTTTTACAGTTTTCTGGGAGTTTGTTCCAGATCAGTGGAGCATAGGAACTAAATGCTGCTTCTCCATGTCTGGTTCTGGTTCTGGTTCTGGTTCTGGTTCTGCAGAGCAGGCTGGAGCCAGAAGACCTGAGTGGTCTGGAGGGTTGATGCACTGATAACAAGTCTGTGATGTATTTAGGTGCTAATTCAGGGATTTATAGACTAACAGAAGGATTTTAAAGTCTATTCTCTGAGATCCAGGGAGCCAGTGGAAGGACTTCAGAACCGGGTCCATGTTCTCTACGTTCTTAGTCTTAGTGAGGACTTCAGAACCGGGTCCATGTTCTCTACGTTCTTAGTCTTAGTGAGGACTTCAGAACCGGGTCCATGTTCTCTACGTTCTTAGTCTTAGTGAGGACATCAGAACCGGGTCCATGTTCTCTACGTTCTTAGTCTTAGTGAGGACTTCAGAACCGGGTCCATGTTCTCTACGTTCTTAGTCTTAGTAAGGACTTCAGAACCGGGTCCATGTTCTCTACGTTCTTAGTCTTAGTGAGGACTTCAGAACCGGGTCCATGTTCTCTACGTTCTTAGTCTTAGTGAGGACTTCAGAACCGGGTCCATGTTCTCTACGTTCTTAGTCTTAGTGGAAGGACATCAGAACCGGGTCCATGTTCTCTACGTTCTTAGTCTTAGTAAGGACTTCAGAACCGGGTCCATGTTCTCTACGTTCTTAGTCTTAGTAAGGACTTCAGAACCGGGTCCATGTTCTCTACGTTCTTAGTCTTAGTAAGGACTTCAGAACCGGGTCCATGTTCTCTACGTTCTTAGTCTTAGTGGAAGGACTTCAGAACCGGGTCCATGTTCTCTACGTTCTTAGTCTTAGTGAGGACTTCAGAACCGGGTCCATGTTCTCTACGTTCTTAGTCTTAGTGAGGACTTCAGAACCGGGTCCATGTTCTCTACGTTCTTAGTCTTAGTAAGGACTTCAGAACCGGGTCCATGTTCTCTACGTTCTTAGTCTTAGTAAGGACTTCAGAACCGGGTCCATGTTCTCTACGTTCTTAGTCTTAGTGGAAGGACTTCAGAACCGGGTCCATGTTCTCTACGTTCTTAGTCTTAGTGGAAGGACTTCAGAACCGGGTCCATGTTCTCTACGTTCTTAGTCTTAGTGAGGACTTCAGAACCGGGTCCATGTTCTCTACGTTCTTAGTCTTAGTGAGGACTTCAGAACCGGGTCCATGTTCTCTACGTTCTTAGTCTTAGTGAGGACGCGGGCAGCAGCGTTCTGGATCAGCTGCAGCTGTCTGATCCACTTTTTAGGCAGACCTGTGAAAACACCGTTGCAGTGATCAGTTCTACTAAAGATAAACATGGATTAGTTTTTCCAGATCCTGCTGAGACATCAGTCCTTTAATCCTGGAAATGTTCTCCGGGTTCTAGAAGGTCCACTTTGTCTTTAGATGGAGGTTCAGGTCTGAGTCCATCACTACTCCAGGTTTCAGGCCTGATCAGTGGTTCCTAGCTGAAGCAGCTGAAGCTGTGTGTAAATGCTGAATTCAGGTATCGATTTATGATACAGAGTCTTCACCTTTTGAACGAGGTGTTAAGGCTGTAGGATGGGACATTATAAAGTAAAGTTTATGAGGGATTTATCCAGAAAGGAGGACAAAGTCAGGAGAAATGGTGTCTGAGAGCAGTAGTTTAGGAACCTAGCAGACCGGCATCCTAAGCAGGGATTTAAAAGCTCTCTGTGCTGAGCTCAGTCTGCCTGTAATTCACCACAGTGTGCAATAAACGCTGAAAACAAGAAGAATATTTAAATTCGCCCCACCTAATTTCTGCTCCGGTTCTGACCAGCATTATTTACTCTCATGAGTTAATCCCTACAACTGTGTCGCCTGTCAGACCGTGTTTGAACCGCGGTACAGAAGGTTACTTCAAAACCACGTTTCACACGCGGTCAGACTCCGAGGAACAGGAAACCGGCGTGGATGAAACTAATTTGCAGAACAACGTTAATTCATTCGATCTGTGGACATCCGCAGACATTTTATTCTGACAGAGGACACGAAGAGTAGAACCAGCGACTTTACGCTGAGACGTAGCTGCAGTCCTCTCAGTGGTCTGGCTGTTGACTCCCCGCTGGAACTATCTGTCCTAGCCGGGACATAAACTGGGTTGTGTTGTTACTTATGTGCTTTAAAGTACTTCTTCATTCTGAGATCATACAAGTTGCTATATATTAGATAATTCATATATTATTATGACCCAAGGAAAAAAATAAAAAAGTTCGATGACAAAGTGGATTTTTAAGGCTTTTTAGCGCAAGGCTCATAAAAAATGTTGCGCCGTGTGTCACGTGAACAGTGACATTCGTTGACAAGCGTTGATCTGTTGACATGGCAACAAGTTACTTCCTGCTAGCAAACTCGCTTTTCTCAAACACAAATAGACGGATTAAACATGGCTAAAAAGTGTGTCGCGTATTGTTGCTAAAATGCCAACAAGGATAATGTCTCCTTACACACATTTCCGAACCCGAAACGTCCCGGAGGTGAGAAAATCCTCGCTGAATGGACTCGCCAAGTACGGAGAACGCGAGCGGATTGGGTCAGACCACCGAAATCCCACGGCACTTATGCCTGGATTACATGTGTCATTTGTAGTGAGTTGGCCGGACTTGGGATCGTATGAATTCAAATTCAATTCAGTTGATTATTTAGGCTGGCCCTTTCAATCGAAGCCGAGGAAATTTAGAAATAGGAAATGGGACTTTGTTGAGTTTGGTTCTACAGCCTCGCTCAGGTCCAGGTTATTAAGTAAAATTCTGGGAACACATAATGCTGAGACACTGTGGTTTGTGCTGAATGTACATCTTTTTCTTTTATGTGCCGCTTTGGCGGATTTCAGCCGTCATAAACAATGCTAGGCAATCGGGATTCGACGAGTTGTTTCCGTGTTTACATCCGAACTGTCAGCCAGAACCGCAATTTATAAGACGCGATTCCAATTATACACCAGCAACCCATTTCGTTTATTCTCCTAAAATGTTTTTCTCAGACTTACCCGAGTCGTAACAGACGCTTGCGCCATCTTTCGTGTTAAAATCATCACTTTCTGAATCACAATGTGAACTTGTTGTTGTGTACTCCATTGTACTCTGTAGCGTAGCCTGAGCTGCGTCAACAACCTACGTTATCGTACCACGTGACCCAAGTTGTGGATTTTCCGCTTAGCGGTCGCCGAGCCAATTTTTAGTCCTTTAAAAAAAACTTTAAAGGCGCAATCACGATCTTAATGCCACAAGAATTTCCGAGTTGGTCGATCTCAGAATCAAGAAGTACTTTAAAGAAACAATTTTTTACAATCAATGCCAGAGGTACGCGCCGAAAGTCCCAACAGGAAGTTAATGAAGTCGTATTAAATCCACGGACCTTAGGTCTGAGTTTCTCATCCACCAATGTTGAGGTTAGGTATTAAATTAGGTTTAGGTATTAAATCCTCTGAGTTTAGGTTTCTTTCCCTTCCTCTCTGTCTCCGTATTTTATAACATCCAAAGCTTCCGGCACAGACCGTAAAAATGGCGTCGCCCTGTGCCTGACTGGGTATCTCGCATTAAAGGCCGATTCTGATAAATTTACGTTTCTTGCAGGATTTACGGCTTTAAAATAAGAGATTTGGCTCTGAATTAATGAGGTTAAGTTTGATATGAAACTGTTTCTGTTCTGCTCAGACGTTTGGATTCAGTCTGAAACCACCTGATGAAGCTGTTTCTTCTTCTTCTCCTCCTCCTCCTAAACTAACAGCTGTCTTTCTTCTCTCCATCTTCCACCATTCTTCCTGTTTCACTCCTTCCTCGTTTTTTTTTTTTTTAATCCTCCTCCGTGTCCATCGCACCCACAAACGCCCAGGACCGCCTCTGCTCGGTGGGGGACGTCCTGGAAGGGAAGGGGGGCGGGGTTTACGAGACGCTGCGGGTGTTGCTCTCCATGGCCCCGCCCACTCTTAGCCCCTCCCTGCAGGTCCAGATGGCTGGCTTTGCTCTTTTTTACCTGTCCGTCATGTCGGCGCTCTGTGCCATCTACGTTCACCTGGCGCCGCACGCTTAGAACCGGGACAGAACCCTCCTCACATCTGGAGCAGGACAGTTTTACTGTTGTCTCCCCCTGTAACCACACTGTCCCCTCACTATTCTCCCATAAATAAGCACAGCTGAGGTTCTGGAGAACCCCCGGTCCAATAAAGGTGACGGTACCCCTAGTGCCTCCTCTGTTCTGGTCTCAGAAGTGATCCCATCTGACCCATCAGAGAATCGCCTCTGATTCATTCCCCCAGTCCCAGAACTGGGACCCGTCCTGCGGTTGTTGGGGAACTGAGAGGGTTCTGGAAAGGTTCTGGAAAGGTTCTCGGGTCTACACGTGGGGAGGCCCTCGGAACCGTACCAAGAGTCGATCTGTGTGAACGATTAAGACTGAGAACCTGAAGCTGTTGGGTCCACTAGGACAAGAACCAGGGTCGTTCAACACAAAATAAACACAACAGAACCAGAACACCCCGTTGTTTTTTGCTTCGGTACCAGCGGTCCGAATACGCCGGTTGTTCTACGACAGGCAATCTGTTTCATTTAGGAACCGGTTTGTTGGCTCAGACTGGGACCAGTTGGACTTTACTGGACCTTTTAACTTCAGATTCGGGGTTCTGACCTGAAATCCGGGCCCTGAATAGAACTTTTGGACCTGGACCGCCCCTTGTTAGCCCAGGTAGAACTTGTTGACCCGTCCGTTTGGCCCGGTACCTGCCTGGTGACGCTCCAACCTCCTCGTGCCTTATGTTCGCCTGCCTGTCTGAGTGCGTTTTTCACTGTTTTTACTCTGTGTGGAGCGGGTCAGAACCAGTGGGTCTTCAGCGTGGAGTGCAGCAACCGGTGAACGACAGCAGAACCCAAAACGCCAATGCCTGGACCAGACAGAACCGAGTCTGGCTCCTTTTCTATTTGCTGCTCTCTGCTGGTTCTGGTAAGAAGCTGGGTTCACTGCAGAGCATGCTCCAGCGATCTGAACGTGTTTTTGTATTCCAGTAAAATGTAAAAGAACCGTCCCGGCCCACGGCACCAGAACCATAGAAGCCACCTCCTGTGTTTGGGTTGTCCTTCAGCCGGGCCGGCCAACCTGTCCTCTGGAGACTTCTTCCTGATTGTCTTTATGTCGCGTTGCTGCTGTGAAGTCAGAAGATGTGAGGAAAGTTCAGCAGAACCACCAGAATTTGAGCTGAGCTGTAGTACCATCACTCAGACTCACAGCTGGACTTGACACCAAAGAGCTGATGAGCTCCTGAAGGTTCAGGTAGATGTATTTCCTGCACTGGTAACTGACATGTGGACCGGGACCAGAACAGCTCCCACCTGTAGAAAATGTGAAACGGTCCAGTTTTCTAAGCTGAAGAGTGGCGCTGATGTTTTTATCGGGCTCAGTGCCTCTGCTTGGTCCTGCTTTTGGACACGTTTTCTTTTTTTTCTCTCTCTGAATTCTCTAAATAAAGTCAAGAAAAGCAGCTCGACTCTCTCTTGTTTGTCTTCGGCGCCGCGGACCCACCCGAGCGTCTCGCCTGACAGACCAGAAATGTTGCCAAATATTCACACTCTCTTTCTCTCGCGAGCGAGAAAACAATATGGCCGTTGGGCCAGCTGACCAGCAGTGCGCAGCAGCAGCCGAGGCGGGGGGTTTGCTTTCCTCCTGCTTCGTGCAGAAGGCGTGTCATTTTATTTAAGTGGTTTTAGAAAATGTAAAGATACCAGGAAGCTGCCCATACACGTAGTCTGATTAAACTACAACTCCCATCAACCCCTGCGCTCCCTTCCCCCTGAATAAAAAGGGAAACTGTCGTCCCCTTCATGACTTTGTAATGTTTTTCATACGACAGAAGAGCGGCTCCACCTTTTCCCTCTAAGTCCTTCACTTTCCTGCATTATTTTTCCTATAAAACGTTTGCTGCTTCTCTTCCATGTGTTGCCATGTTTGCAGTTATTTTATTCCTTTGTTTAATTTGCCATCGTTTGACCCACCTTTCTGTTGACCCCCCCACCCGTCGCTGTGTCTTCTTCTTCTGTGGTGTTTTTCTGTGCAGAATAAGTTGTGTCTTCCTCTTCACATCCTGGAGGAGCGAGGGCTCCCCCAGGTGGCCGTAACAGTCGGCGCGCTGCTGGACCTGGCTCCGCCCCGACAGTCTGTCTCCTCGACGTCAACGCCGCCTGGAGCTTCCGTCATCATTTAGCCGCGGCCTCCGCCGCCGCTGCACGCGCTCAGTCAGCCTCCTGCAGCAACCAATCAGAACTCGTCGTGCTCCAACAAGTGTAAACGCAGCGTTGTCAGACTTAAACGGGTCACCTGGACAGTTTGAACCTGTTCAGAGTTGCAGATGTGGAAGGTGTGTGGAGTATGGAAGCCCATCAGTGCCAGGAAGTGAAAATCATGAGTTAGAATTAAAAAAAACACATCGGTAATGTTTGGTTGAACTGATGGAGCCAGATCAACACTAATGAGTTTCAGCGTGAGCAGCAGGTTTTACTGCTAGAACTGGAGGAGAAACAGTTAAAACAGGATATTTTTTAAACTCTAAAAAAGGTTTAACCATTTGTTGGGAAAAGTCCAACTACAGGCAGAGAGTTTTTGGCCTTTTGTTCTTGTGGAACATCTGATCTTATTTTTTTGTGGGAATATATCTTATAAAGTGAGTGAAAATTTTATTTTAAAAATTTTCTCTCTATCCTTTAAATTAATCTAAACTATATGGAAATTGGACTGCAAAAACTAACCAAAAAACTGCTTACTTTTATGTGAAAGGTAACGTTTTACACTAATTTACCATAGTTTTGATTTTAGTCGTACTATTTTTTTTTTTTTGCTGAAATGGGCTTCCATACTCTCTCCATACAGACTTCTGGCAGGTGAGTGTTTTTGTCTGGATGTTGTGACGCGCTTCCACTGATCCCAGAACACAGGAGTCAAACAGAGGCTGTCTTACTGGTGCCGGACTAAAAACGTGCAGAAAGCACCATGTGGATCTGATGGAGACTCAAACAGAGCTGAGCACAAACATTCACATGACTGAACACGCCGTTACGCTGAATTAAACCGGCGCAGGGTTTAAGGCGTCCTGTGTAACAGGAGAACTTCACAGACTAGCCTCTAAAGAGACACAGAAAGCTTATTGGTCAGTCGACATAGAATAGAAATCGGGAAAATTCAGGTGTACCAGCAGCAATGTGGAATCATGCAGATGGAAAAACATACAAAACCAAAAAGAAGAAAAAAAATATTGAACAATTCAATTCCATTTTATTTATATAGCGCCAATTCATGATACATGTAATCTCAAGGCACTTTCCAAAATCAGATTATACAGATTGGATCAGATTATACAGTGTTTATTTAAAATGTGCGTACTTAAATAAATGTGCACCTGAGGGAACCTGGCCATCGGTTCTGCTCCTGTCTAATCCGTTCGGGGAAAGGAGCAGAACTCTCCCGCCTACCAAAGGTTGGTTTTAGCCAATCACAGTATCAAATGAAAATGTAAGCAGCAGGCGCCATGAGAAACCACAACTATTTACGCTGGTCAGGGCGCGCTGATTTTGGTAATGACACTCAGCTACGTCCTCCTACGCCGCCAGGTTTATGTTGGTTCAGCTGTGGCCTCAGCAGCTAGTGTCTTCCTCACAGTTTTATGTCCCTCTTAAACCATAATACGGCTACATGATCGGCCAGGACCCGTTTTGGTTCTGTCCCGAGCGGTTGAGGGGGGAGCGGATCCACAAACACACGAGAATTCAGCTTGCAGTCAAAGGTTACACCTGAGTTGGGTAATTTTTTTTTTTTTGAAAAGTGCAAAAATTTATGTATATTTATGCATAAAAACACCAACAAACTATTTACAAGAATGGAGGGAAAAAAACTGCAAAACCAGCAGGGATGTTAATCACTTATTGGGTTTGTTGTGAGCAGTGATGGTTATAAAGCTGCTGTGAGCGTTTTAGAGAACACTTTTGATTATCAGTGTTGCTTCAGATCAGATTAAAAATGCTCCTCTTCACAACCGTTTAAATTAGAAGACCTTTTAATGACTTACCGTATTTTTCGGACTATGAAGTGCACTTAAAATCCTTAACTTTTCTCAAAAATTGATGGTGCCCCTTATATCTGATCACCGTTGTGCTTACTGACTGATTTTATGTGGTACCATGCGTTAGAAAATGTGAAAATGTGTAAGTATGACTAGTTGGCAACAAAGCCACTCCGCTCAATGGATATTAGGAGCATTACGGTACACTGTGTCACTACCTGATAGGACCCCTGAGCTGTCTATCAGACTGCCTGACTGTAATGTCTAAACTAGAAGTGCATTCATGTAAGGCTGCCTGGAGTATGCGCTAGCAGCAATAAACCTAGTAAGTTAATTTAATATAAAAGTTTTTATATTGGCCTTATGTTAGAAACAGGGCAGTGTAGTCCAACTACGGATAGAGAGCTGTGGACGTGAAGGAGCGGAGTGCAAAAAGGGAACTAAAAGTAAGTAGAATTTTCTTGAAATCAGTACATTTTTCCTCGATTTGAGCAGCTAAATAATTTGCCAGTGGAATGAGTGTTTTTACCCCTAAAATAACATCATTAGATATCCTGCGGTGAAATAAGATGGAGATGGATTGTTCTTATTTTAAGTGCAGAAATCTTATTGGCAAATAGTCTTATTTACCTGCTCAAATCAGGGAAAAATACACTAATTTCCAGAAAATTTTACTTTTAGTTCCCTTTTTGCAGTGCGGAGTGATATTACACACTTGGGAAGAATATTTAGTGCGCCTTATAATCCGGTGCGCCTTGTGATCCGAAAAATACAGTAAACAGAATTTCTGCAGACATATGCGGGAAAACATCAATAGTCACATTTTCTCCAAAACCCCAAAAGCTCCAGCTTCTCTTTATAAAAAAATATGTCTTCAAGAGCTAATCAATAACTACTGCTGACAAAGGTTGTTTTAAAAGAATATTTAAAGGGGCAATAAGGAAAATTTCATTATTTTAGATGGAACTAAAAACTAGTTTTGTGAAGAACCATAGTCCATCTAAAAAGATGGACTATGGTTTGACATCACACACCTCTCTGTGTTGTTCTCCAGTCTCTTGTTTACATAGCCGGGCCGGCCACGTGTGCACGTACGTGTACGTGAACAGCTGCCATTCAGGGTTTAGCCCCTCCCTGACCAAACCATGCCACCGCCAGGCACAAAATGGCGGAGAGCACGGCCATGGGATCAAAATGTTCTCTTGCCAACAGCGTTATAAAGTTATGAGTTACTCACTTCTTCACTAGGCATGTTCCTCTGAAAGGTGAGGCTTTCTGCTGAGTTTTTATCCTTTACAAATAGACTAATTGGAGCCGATGGGGGAGAAGGAGAAATGGGTGCTGGAGCGAGTTAGAGAGAGGCGTCTCATCTTGTTTTGGTCTACAGACAGTCCTCAAGCTGCCCCTAGTGGTGAAAAATCGCTTATTGCTCCTTTAAATTAGATTACCTAAATCACAATAATGTTAATGATACTGCTAAGTTGAAGCTGTATTTTTAAATGTTTTTACTTTGTTTTCAGCTATCGTACATCATTAGCTTTGGCTAACATTAGCTGAGATCTTGTTGAATTATATGGAGATAAAGTTTAGTAAATCAAAAACTCTAATGGGACATTTGCTGAGTCACTGAATTAGTTATTTTAAGCTGTTAGCATAGTTTAAAAAGTCACAGTTTAACACTAATAGGTTGTCAAAAAAGGGAATAAAAGTGGTTATGATGAAGACAAAATAGGCAACCAAACCGTCAACAGTCAAGGTTAGTAGTTTGAAACTTAGTTTAATGTAAAAGAATGCTAGCTTTAAGCCAACGATCCTAAAAAAAAAAAACTGATAAACCCCAACTACAATTTATGGACAGTTTTTGATTTATATTAATGAATATTTTCTACTTTAGCTGAATCGTACTGTTAATTACTGGGAGAGACTAGCTAGTTTTCATACTTTACAAGTCATGCTAACTGTACTAACCAGCTACATGTAGCTTCAGCTAATACTCTACTGTCACCACTATGCATGATCTAAAAAAAAGTTTTGACACTAAACAGTTGGTGCACTGGCTTATGTAAAAACAAATGAATGCAAATGTGATGATGATACGAAGACGGCAGAATACCGGCCTTGCCGATTGGAAGGAGGGGGGGTCGTAGTTTAGCAAAGGGAAGAGAACTGAGCTGTAAACCCGGCAAAAGCTTTTTGTGATAAAGAAAGCAGGGAGGAGAAGTGTAGTCAGAACGTAGTTAAGATTTTTATGGAGGAGCGTTTAAGACGATGCTAAGACTGCTAGGATTCAGCTGACCGAGCAGCTAACCGCATGGCTGACCTATGTTGTCATTTTGGTCGTTGTATGAGATGAAATGGCCGTTTTGCTGGTGTTAAGCAGACAAATTCATATCTGTGTTGTCTTTATGTTTTCAGACTTTATTATTTTAATTTATCTTTTTAATAATGTTGCCAGTACAAACAAACATCAGTGTTTACGGCTGGCTCCTGAACAAATTTTAGCTGGAGTGAGCGGAGATTATTGTCCTTCGTTGTTTATCTTATCAAGACTTAATAAAGCAGTGCTAAAATAAATTTAGTGGATAGCATTCCTGTTACCAAGGAAGCATGGAGCACAGCAATGTATTTTGCTCCTGATATGGCTCACCCATGTTTATCTCTTTTTTTATCTGGATGTTTATTCAGAGGAAAACGATGTATTTTTACACCTGCTTGCAGCATTTGTCTGCATGTTAATGAGTTGACCTGCATCTGCAGCTAAAGTCAGATTATATCCGAGTATTGGACGGGTGCTGCAAGGTGTGACAGACACTAATTGGTTCGTGCATAATCTCACTATCCTTCAATGTTGCCACAAAACTCGACAACACAATGTTTTGCCATATTTCCAACAAGTAGAAACACGCAAACAAACAGAAAGCAAATTTTTTTTATGGATGCTAATTTAAAAAAATCCCCTCACTGCATCACACTGCGCTGGCAAAGTAGTATTTTACATCTGGCACATTCACTCATGTCTGTGTAGCTCAGAGGAAAAATTTAACATTAGCCAAAATGTTGGTTCCTCAGTGATGGAGCGTGAAGGTTGGCAGGAAAACTGACGTCTCCATCAGATCCAGAACGTCTTTTTACAACAAGAGCCTTGTTCTGCTGGGTTCTAACGCTGGCTGGGAGTCTCCCTGTGCATGTGTGGATTCTCTCCGGGTACTCCAGCTTCCTGCCACAGTCTAAAAACACGGCTGTGAATTGGTCTCTCTAAATTGCCCTTAGGTGTGTGCGTCGTTGTTTGTCCTGTGTGTCTCTGTGCTGCCCTGTGATGGACCCCACCTCTTGCGCCCCCCCCCCCCCCCCCCCCCCGCCACCCACAGCCCTGCAGGGATGGGCGGGTGTAGACGACGGATGGATGGATATAAATGTAACATCCAGCCGTTTGGGTTTCCTCTTGTTCTGATGGACTCAGCAGGCGGACATGTTTCCCCTGAGGCTGCACGAGGCTGACGATTGGACGGGCAGCATCGGGCGATCTCTGTTGCATGATGGGACTTTTTCTTCACCCTGTAAAGGAGCAGTTAGTGTTCAGAAAACCTGTAAATGTATATACATGTGTAGATATTTTGTGTATATGAAGCTGAAGCCTGGCTGTTGCCACGAAGACGCAGCGGGCTAAAGGTCACTGTTGGTTTGCTGTAGCGGTTCGTCCTGCTCCGAGCACACTACGTTTATTTATGGAGCTTGTTTAACGCGGGAACACGATGGCAGGAAGCAGCTTTTTTTAATTTAAACATGTTTACTGAGGCCTCGCGCCGTGCTCAGGCACAACGAGGCGTCACTAAACACTAACCCAGAAACACTTCGTAGAGTTTGTGCATGAACCCGGCTCATGTTTTTACTCCCGCAGAACCCTGAGTTTAGACTGCCAGGCTGGAGCGTCTTTGAGCGACTCGCACGGTTCTGAGCCTTTTAGCTACTCAGCCTGATCTGTCTTCCACAGAAATCCTCTGGAGCCTCTCAACCAAACACCTATATACTCAGTACCTTCATTCAGGCATGAAGAAGATGGTTATCTCGGTGCTTCCTGTGGTTCTGAACATGTTAAAACACTGAAACTGGCGTTACAAACTGATCTGATGACGGTATTTCCCTTATCCGGCGTTCAGACTCCTGCTGGCAGCTGATCTGCAGTCACATCCTCTCAGGTGGAGCTCAGAACTGCAGCTTGTCTCTGCATCTCGAACCGCGGCTTTAATGGCGTCCAGCAGAACATGCAGGTTACATCAGTATGAGGATGAGAAACATGTCTTTTATTGTCTCGCAGTGGGGAAATTCAGGTCTGTCAGCAGCAAAGTGAAAGGCAGATGGAAAAGTAAAATAAAAATAAGAGACTGTACAGTAAGGGCTAATATATAACGTAAGAAAAGATACTGTGCCGTTAATAAATATAGCGTATTCAGATTTTTTAAATGTGTAACGGTAAGGTAATTAAAAAAAACATGTATGTGTGATGATACATAAAAAAATTGACACTTATTGACTCCAGATGGAGGCAGCGGAGGGTCACAGAGTTTAACTTTGGAAAGCAGAGGACAGCCATCTGTGGAAGATGTTTAATCGGGCGCGATGCCTCCTGTAAACCGAGAAAGTGGGACTCATCAGTTTAATGAAAACACTGGGAGCAACCTGTCAGACTGAACTCAGGGCGCCACAGCCGCCCAGTTCTCCAGCGGACAAGTGAGCCTGTGAGACAGGTGACTTGGTGTCTAAGGACATTTTCTTCAAAGTTTCTGTCCTGCAGCAGGGACGGGTCATGTGACACAGTCTCACTGTTTTTAAAGGACATTCCACCTTTTTTAAAGGACAAACATGTTTTTACTTTTCTCTGTATAAAAGATGAATCAGACTGTTTGAAGAGTTTAAACATAAAATAAATATTTTAATGTGAAATTTCTCTTTTTGTTTGTGTTGATTGTTGGAATAAATATTATCCAAGACTTTTTTTCTTTTCCATTTGTCAGATATAAAGTTGGTTGAGATGTTTGGGAACAACAGATAATCAAACCTGATATAAATTGGAAAACGCTGAAAAGTTACTGAAGCTGGTTTTACATCAGAAAGAGCGACGCTCCGGCTGCAACAGCAACTGAAATCTGCTGCTGGCAAAGTTCGATGGACAGGTTAAAAAAAATTAAAAGGTTAACAAGAAGTCTTAGCAGAATCAAGGAGTGACCTTGATAACTGAGCAGACTTCCTCATGTCAAGCATGGTGGTGGCAGCATCATGCTGTGGGGCTGTGTGCCTTTAATGCTTTGGTTCATTACACAGAGAGAATGGAAGAATGAGGACGACTACCGACCAAATTCTTTAACTCCTAGCACCTCCGTGCTAGAAGAACAACCTGTTGCCCAGCAAAGAGGAGATGAAGGAGAACTCTGAGCTGCAAATGGCACTCTGAATTTCATCAATGGAAAGAGGGATTCAACGTCAACTTCCTGGGATTGCACTTATCCAGGAACTTCAAATGGACCATCAGCATCACCGCTAAGGTGAACAAGCCTGGGAAAGGATGCTTGAAAAGTCATGGGAGATCTTGGTGTCTTTATACTGCTGCTCTGTTGGTACTTTTTAACATACTGGATATCCAAATGGTTTCCAGACAGAAAGGCCACGCAGTGCATTATCTTTAGTGCACAGAGTTGCATGAACTCAACTCCCAAAGCTGGAGTGTGTCTGCAATACACATCTCAGAAAAGCTAAAAGCATCTGCCAGCACCGCACTCATTGATTCCACTCCTTATATGAATTGCTGTCATCTGGGACAATGTACAAAGCCCTCCAAACACACAAATACTGTCTGAAAAATAGTTTCCCCGTTAAGCTGTGCCTGTTCTGACCATTGTGCAATATGACGAACAGACCTGGGATTCCTTTACACAGGTGTGATGCACAGTGCGCACACAGCAAATATGTTCACTCTTGTTAACATTGCTATATTTTATTTATGTGCTAAATTGTTAAAGTACGGATGAGCTGCATAAACATGCTCTGTGCATTAACAACATTTCTGATTGTTGACCCTGCCAATATGGCGGCTTCTTCGACGTGTTAAACTGACAGCGTGGTTTGGGTTTTCTGCTTTTTGTTAGCGTGAATTTCAGAGGTGATTGTTTTGGTTTTAAATGTAATCCATTATGGTATTAATTCGTGTTAAACATCTTTATATTTTACTGTATGTTGTAAATGAGGCGTTGTGTTATTTCGATCAGGCAGCTCATTGGACAGCTCCTCGCACAGTGATTACCCGGCATGCCTTGGGTCCTGTCTTTTCCTCCATCTTTGTGGACTGTTCGCAGGTAAGAGTGTAACTGTCCGATTAAAGCTGAAAATCACCGACTCACCGGCTTCCCCCGCGGTAAATACTTACCTGCGCGGAAAGTCTAGACAGCCGTCGGTCCTTCGGGGGGGTTGTGCCCGCAGTGAAACCCCCGATGGCGGAGATTTAGGTCAGATAGTGGCGCTAACACAAGCTGGCGGAGCCGACTCGTAACTGCCGCTCCGCTGCGGGGCGACTAACCGGGGACATGCCAGGCTGAGAGCGGCACGGAGAGGTGTCGGGTCGGATTTAGGTTCCGTGTTTGTTCTGAAGGCCCGGTCCTGCTGCCGAACCGTGTTATAAATCCTTAAAACCCGGGGCTGTAGCCGCCTGCGGGGAACTCGAGCTAACCCACGTTTCTGCTCTTCCTGCGGGCTTCCCTTTCTGCTGAAATGTGAATAAATGTATGAAAATAAGCGGCCGATCTTGTGTCCGGACTGTTCGGGTTCTAATGGACCCTCATCCGAACCAAACCTGGTCTCCAGAGGAAAGCAGCGCGGAAGAATGTGAGAAACTGGACAGAATAGAGGGAGGGTCTGGCTGATGCAGACCTCAGACCGGCTTCTTACAGTGAAACGTTCCTGTCAGGTAGAAGCTGTGGAGCATCTGGAGGTTCTTCCGGGTTTCTGCTGGTCCTGGATCTGTTTTAGTTTTTATCATTTCAGATTCCTCCTGTTTAACGTCGTATTATTCTGTTTATATGTGATCTGTGACGGAGATCTTCTGTCTGTCTGCAGGTGAACTCACCTGAAGAGGACAAACGATGCCTGGAAGGTACGTGCACCCCCCCACTGGTCCAATGAGCCGTCCACTGAACAGAACCAGAACTGTTTGCAGGAACTGATCTTGGTTCAGCCGGTGGATAATTGATCAGTCTAGACCAGGAGTCACCAACCTTTAGAAACTGAGAACTACTTAGGCCTACCTGTACTGACCTTTGAACTTGAAGAGTCAGAGTTAACCTTAAGTTTATGTAAAATAAACAAAATTTTCATGCTTTGTTATAGATATTGTCATTTTTAAATCTACATAAATGCAGGTGTGAGTAAACAGGAAGAGTAACGGAATAAATTAAAGTTTTAGATGCAGCTCACTGGTGGGTTGTGCTGTTTTTAGAACAGGGCCGTGGGCCCCACATGGGCTCCTGGGGGGCCCCACATGGGGTCCTGGGGGGCCCCATGTTGGTGACCCCTGGCTTAAGGAACATCTAAGGTTCCTGCTGATGGCCTGCCTTAGTGATGCAGCGGAACTATTATGATTTATCAGTGATTGACCCAGTGAAGTTCAGATGTGTTGCTGTTCTCAGGTTCTGTTCTCTGATCCATTTTCTGAAGCATGTAAATGTGAGCTGAGCCGTTTTCTCCCCAGATTCTCTCATTATAAGTGACAAAGTTCCTGTAGTTTCAGCTTTTGCTGTAGTTCTCACATGAATCAGCCCGGTCTGCGCTGTTTGGGTCAGGGTAGCTGGGTTTTGGACCAGGAACTCTTTAAAAAAGCTGTGGAGAGCCCTGGTTCCCTGCTCTTTGTTGTAGCTGATGTTTTCCAGCTACAGGTGTGGGTTTTAGCGCAGCTGTTGACCTCTGACCCCTGCGTTTCAGACTGTGGAGTAAGGCCATCTTCACCGGCTACAAGCGCGGTCTGAGGAACCAGCGCGAGCACACGGCGCTGCTGAAGCTGGAGGGCTGCTACAGCCGCGACGAGGTGGACTTCTACCTGGGCAAACGCTGCGCCTACGTCTACAAGGCCAAGAAGTGAGCGCCGCCGCCCGCCTCACGATGCCGCCGCCGCCACTGACTGAGCTGAAACTGACTCTGTCGTTGTGCAGGAATACAGTGACGCCCGGCGGTAAACCCAACAGGACCAGAGTGATCTGGGGGAAGGTGACCCGGGCCCACGGCAACAGCGGAATGGTCAGAGCCAAGTTCAGCAGCAACCTGCCAGCTAAAGCCATCGGACACAGAGTCCGGGTGGTGAGTTCTTCTTCTGCTGCGTTCTCCGTCCTCCAGCCGCTGGTTTGTTGTGGAGCTTTAGATCAGGAGGTTCTGGTGAGGTCCAGATCACGTTGGTCAGCTCTGTGGGATCAATTAATCAGTAGGATTAATATTTTACCCCAAAACGAAATGTTCAGTCAGCGTCTGACCCGAATGGAAAAGATGCGTCTCCTGCTCTCGTTTTATCCAGATAAGTTAAATAACGGTAACAGTTTTATTAACTGTATTATTTAGGAGTTTGTCTTGTTTCAATTAGGTTAATTTAGATATTTAACTTAGCAGTAAATTTAAAACAGTTTAATTTGACATGGAAGCACAGACGGAGTGAGACGCGAACTTTCTGATGTCGGTGGATTTTCTAGAACAGTTAAAATCCTAAACGAATGTGTTTTAATCTTGATTTAAAGGAACTCAGGCTTTCAGCACTTTTACAGTTTTCTGGGAGTTTGTTCCAGATCAGTGGAGCATAGGAACTAAATGCTGCTTCTCCATGTCTGGTTCTGGTTCTGGTTCTGCAGAGCAGGCTGGAGCCAGAAGACCTGAGTGGTCTGGAGGGTTGATGCACTGATAACAAGTCTGTGATGTATTTAGGTTCTAATTCAGGGATTTATAGACTAACAGAAGGATTTTAAAGTCTATTCTCTGAGATCCAGGGAGCCAGTGGAAGGAATTCAGAACCGGGTCCATGTTCTCTACGTTCTTAGTCTTAGTGAGGACTTCAGAACCGGGTCCATGTTCTCTACGTTCTTAGTCTTAGTGGAAGGAATTCAGAACCGGGTCCATGTTCTCTACGTTCTTAGTCTTAGTGAGGACTTCAGAACTGGGTCCATGTTCTCTACGTTCTTAGTCTTAGTGAGGACTTCAGAACCGGGTCCATGTTCTCTACGTTCTTAGTCTTAGTGAGGACTTCAGAACCGGGTCCATGTTCTCTACGTTCTTAGTGAGGACTTCAGAACCGGGTCCATGTTCTCTACGTTCTTAGTCTTAGTGAGGACTTCAGAACCGGGTCCATGTTCTCTACGTTCTTAGTGAGGACTTCAGAACCGGGTCCATGTTCTCTACGTTCTTAGTCTTAGTGAGGACTTCAGAACCGGGTCCATGTTCTCTACTTTCTTAGTCTTAGTGAGGACTTCAGAACCGGGTCCATGTTCTTTACGTTCTTAGTCTTAGTGAGGACTTCAGAACCGGGTCCATGTTCTCTACGTTCTTAGTCTTAGTGAGGACTTCAGAACCGGGTCCATGTTCTCTACGTTCTTAGTCTTAGTGAGGACTTCAGAACCGGGTCCATGTTCTCTACGTTCTTAGTGAGGACTTCAGAACCGGGTCCATGTTCTCTACGTTCTTAGTCTTAGTGAGGACTTCAGAACCGGGTCCATGTTCTCTACTTTCTTAGTCTTAGTGAGGACTTCAGAACCGGGTCCATGTTCTTTACGTTCTTAGTCTTAGTGAGGACTTCAGAACCGGGTCCATGTTCTCTACGTTCTTAGTCTTAGTGAGGACTTCAAAACCGGGTCCATGTTCTCTACGTTCTTAGTCTTAGTGAGGACTTCAGAACCGGGTCCATGTTCTCTACGTTCTTAGTCTTAGTGAGGACTTCAGAACCGGGTCCATGTTCTCTACGTTCTTAGTCTTAGTGAGGACTTCAGAACCGGGTCCATGTTCTCTACGTTCTTAGTCTTAGTGAGGACGCGGGCAGCAGCGTTCTGGATCAGCTGCAGCTGTCTGATCCACTTTTTAGGCAGACATGTGAAAACACCGTTGCAGTGATCAGTTCTACTAAAGATAAACATGGATTAGTTTTAGTTTACATTAATTATGTCGGAGAATCACGGCGGCCTTAAATTCAACTGTTGATGCTCACCGTGCTCTTCCCAGCCGCCTCCATTCTGATTGGCTGCAGACGTTTCAGGTGGAGGTTCTGGACAGCACCTCCACCTGAAACTGAGAGGTTGAGTCGGTTGATGCTGCAGGTAGCAGACTGTTATCACAGCGCCCTCTACTGGAGACGTGATGCAGATTCAGGCGTTTAAAATGTTGACCTCAGATCGGGTCGGTTGGGTCAGGAGGACCTGCTGTGTAGATTCTAAGTGATGCAGATTTAAAGTGTTTCTAAGAACCGTAGTTCTGCTTAGAACATAATCGATAGAACCGAGCGGTCCGTTTGACTTCATGAAGAAGTGACTGAAAACGTGATGTTCACCACAGCTCACATCTGTTTAAAACATAAGTAAATGGTAGAAAATGACCTGCTGATGACTGAAGAGTTTCATCCTTGGGAATTCTATTCCACTTTATTTATTTAGCACCAATTACCAACACATCATCTCAAGGCTCTTTCCAAAGTCAGATTCCATCAAATCCTCCAGGTTGGTCAGAAAGGAAAGTTTTAAGATTAGTCTTAAAAGTAGACGGGGTGTCTGCCTCACGGACCAAAACTGGGAGTTGGTTCCACAGGAGAGGAGCCTGATAGCTAAAGGATCTGCCTCCCATTCTACTTTTAGAGACTCTAGGAACCACCAGCAGACCTGCAGTCTGAGAGCGAAGTGCTCTGTTAGGAACATACGGGGTAATCAGAGCTCTGATATATGATGGAGCTTGATTATTAAGGGCTTTATACGTTAGAAGAAGAATTTTAAATTCTATTCTTGATTTAACAGGAAGCCAATGAAGGGAAGCTAAAATTGGAGAAATATGATCCCTCTTGTTGATTTTCATCAGAACTCTTGCTGCAGCATTTTGGATCAGCTGAAGACTTCGAACTGCATTTTGTGGACTTCCTGATAGTAAAGAATTACAATAGTCCAGCCTTGAAGTAACAAATGCATGGACTAGTTTTTCAGCATCACTCCTAGACAGAATGTTTCTAATTTTGGCGATATTCCGGAGGTGAAAAAAGGAAACTCTGGAAACCTGTTTAATATGGGATTTAAATGACATGTCTTGGTCAAAAATAACACCAAGGTTTTTTACTTTATTACCAGAGGCCAAGTTAATGCCATCCAGATTCAGTGATTGGTTAAGAAGTTTATTTTTTGAGGACTCTGGCCCAAAGATTACAACTTCGGTCTTGTCAGAATTTAGATGCAGGAAATTTAAAGTCATCCAGCTTTTGATGTCATCAAGACATGACTGCAGTCGAAGGGTTAGGGAATTTTAACACGTTTTGGCATATTTCCAACATGTGGAAACACACAAGCAAGTAAAGAGCTAATTTTTTTTAATGTTTGCTAATGAAGAACAGGGAGCTGAGTGTCTATTGATGGAGCGTGAAGGTTGGCAGGAAAACTGCATTTCTGACGTCTTCATCAGATCCAAAGCACCGTTTTTATAATAATAATAATAATAATAATAATAATTGCATCAAAATGAGTTAAAAATAAAAGCATCATGTTTATAATCTCCCTGCAGGATCTGGCTTCCCTTCAGCTGATGAGCTTTTTGATAAAGTAAAAACGGGTTCAGAGACCAGAAATCTGCAGTCTGAATGCGTTTTTAGCTCGGCTGACGCTACGCAGCATCAAACGGGTCCAGAACGCTCAGACCGCAGGAACGGCGTGAAATCAGGACTTGATGTTGCGTTGCTAAAGGAAACCAGGAGGTTCTGTTGAATCTGAGCAGAACCGAGGCGTGCTCCTCCGGTTCTGTTACGCTGAGTCTCTTATTGTGAAAGGCTCCTGCTGCTTTTGTCCTCACGGTGTCTTCCTGTCTCTGCAGATGCTGTATCCGTCTCGGGTGTGAAGAGGACCCACCATGTTTGTACAGAAACCATAAAAACTGATCAATAAACGGGTCGGCTCCAAACGGCTGTGTGTCTGTTTACCTGCTGATCTCCAGAACCGACGGCCTCATCGCTCCAACACAATAACTAAAGGATTACCTTTTTCCTTTATTTGGCTTCCTTTTTAATTAATAAAAGGGAGGAATGTTCCGTTCAGAACCGTTCTTAGAACCAGGCTCCGTGGTTCTGAGGAACGTTTTAGACCTAAAAAGTTCCAGAAAATGATGGAAGACGTTGGTGTGAGAATAGAAACGCACTTTATTGTCCCTCAGCAGAGAAATGAAGGAATTTATTTTAGACAATCCAGCAAAATTATAAATGTAATACAAACGTATAAATAATTATATACATGTAATTAATTATATGTATAAATTGGTAAGAAGTGAAGCTTTCAGTCACATTTCTTCTTCCTATTGTCAACGCCAATCTTTCTGACTTTACATTATGAGTCCACATCATTAAAAGTCCATAAAGTGAATAAATTAATATACACACAAACACCAGCAGTGAAGTGATGAAGGCTGAACCACAGAGACACGGAGGAAAAGGTCCAGAGGGATAATTTATAGTTTAAGAAAAATGTTTAAAGCGACCAGAATCCGTACAAAACATCCAGCAAATCTGAAAATATCTGATCTTTTGTCTGTTTTCTGTTCACTGTCAGAAATTCAGGATAACCGTTTAAATAAGTCCATGTTTCTGGTTTAATGGAAAAATATTGATATGACTGGTTTATAGCATTATAGGTAATTTATAGCAAGGCATTCAGTTGATGACAACAGGAATCTTTTTTATATATATATATGTGTTTCCTTTCTACTGTTCAGGTATAAAAACAGAAACTTTGTTTTCAAGATGTTTGGTGTCACTACTCATCTTCAGACCAGCCTCGATTCTTCTGGGTCCATTTGGAGAAAGTCTGGTTCTGTAGAACTGATCAGGTGGAGGATCAGCGATAGAACCAGGTCCTGAAGCTCGTTAGCGCCACATATAGGCGGAAAGATGCTTTATGGATGAACAGTTGAATTAAAACGACGTTTAAGCCCAAAAGGTCATTAAGTGAAACAGAACCAACGGTGGAGGAGGCCTAAAACTAGGGAACATCCAGAACCCGTCAGACTCAAGCTGAGGTTCTAGAAGACAGTGTCGGGTCAGAGGTCACAGTTGTCCGGCTTCGCTCAGACTTTTTTAAACCGGCTCCCTTTGCCATCAGAAGACGTCCAGATCTACTGCCTGGAGAAAGCTGGGCAGAAAAGGGCTTCATGGAAGAGTTGGAGCCTAAAATCTGCACCTCAGACATGGAGACGAGGCCAAGCAGCTCAACGTTGAGGAAAACACGATGGCAGCAGGTGCTCTGGGCCGATGAGTCAAGGTTTAAAATGGTCGCAGGAGGAGGACGATAGTGTCTGCAGGCAGCAGAGAAGCACGGTGGAGCTTCCTGGGACGTTTGTGTCGTCAATGCTGAGAAACCAGGCAGATGCTTATCCTGTGGTCCCATCAGGGAGGCGACTGATTGGCCCCAAATTTGTTCTGACCAGTCTCTGGGTTCCCTGCATGGTGATGAAAATAAACTTTTAACGCTTCCATTGGTGAAGACACACGCGCCTGACCAATAAAGCTGTGATTTGGTGTTTTCAGTGTTTAGTTCCAGGCTGAGGTGGAAGACCTGATGTCAAACTGTTGCTTTGTTAACCTTTAACCATTGATGTCAAATGTAGAAAGTGTTGGGCTTCCAAACCGAGTTAAAAAAAAGTTTTAAAGTTCTGGAGGATTTTTGTGTCCAAACTGATACCAAAGAAAAAGAGTTTCTCAAAGCCTCATTAATGAAAAAAAATCAAATCGTTTTTTTTTTTACACTGCACTTCCGGCTGTGACGCACATTGTGCGTCATACCTGACGTCTCGCTGTGACTCCATTTCCCATGATGCCCTGCCCCATCGGCGCTGAGCCGCAGCATCATTTGAGCGGAGCTGAAGGAGGAAAGAGGAGCGTGACACGGACACGCGCGGACACACGGAAAGGTGAGAACCCGCACAGGTGAGGGCGGGCAGGTGACCCGCGGCCGGTGTTTGATCTCTGATGCTGCTGGAGCGCGCGGACAGCTCCGACCATCAACGCGGCATCACAGGCTTTTATTTTGAAGGATCTCTATTACCCTGTAGTAGCCGTACACGGTGTTCCAGCTGCTGCACTACGAGTACCTGGGAGTACCGCTGAACCCGGCTGGAGGCGTCTCCTGGAGTTCTGCAGCAGTACTCGGTCTGTAGTAACAGGAAGTAGTGGAGCTGAAGGATTACTGTGGTACTGTAGGAGCTGTACACAGAGTATTTCAGCTGATACGCTGTTGTATGAAACCTGTTAGAAGTACTTTCATAGGTACACCTGGCTGCTGCAGGTTCGGCCCATCATAGTCTTCATAGACGGCGTTACTTTCTAGTGTCATCGACCCAATGCGAGATCCCCAGGTAGGCTCAGGTGGAGCCAAGAGGCCCAAAGTGTGCCAATAAAATACCCCCCCCCCCCTCATACCAGCAGCAGCCTGAGCCGTGGACACCCAGCAGGGTTGATCTATGCTGGGTCATGATGAATATACTCCAGATTCTGACCCAACCATCTGACCCGTTCTGGGACAAGACACTTCACCTGAATTGGCTGCTGTTAATGGTGCCTGGGGCAGCCTCGCCTCCGTCAGTCTGCCCCAGGGCAGCTGTGGCTCCTAACAGCTCACCACCGTCAGGGTGTGACTGTAGTTTAAAGCGCTATACACCACATTTTAGTATTGATATAATATTTACAGTATTAAATTAGGGCTGGACGATAAAGCAAAAAAGCATATTGATAAAATAGAATTCCTATTGATCGATATCGATAAATATCAACAAATCCAAAACATATTTTAAGTGCAGCCCTGGCCATTTTATGCTGTTGCTTAATGTCCTATTTTTAGATAAAGAACACAAACACTGAATTCAAACTAAACCCTTTGTTCAACTTTTTACCAAAACTGCAAGTTTTTAAAAAAAGAAAAAGAAAACTTGTGCTCTCTGAACTCTTTGTAGCTTGGTGATGGAGCGTTCCTGGGTCTGCGTTGTGATTGGTTGGGAGGATGTAATATTAACCCACATGGCTAGAATGCAAAAGGAAGGAAAACTGTTCTATTGAAGTTTTTATTGACCCTTTTTTCTATCATCGATATACGTCTATCGATCGATATATATATTATTGAATTATTGTCCAGCCCTATATTAAATCCCATTTCTTCCTGACTGATGCTCAATGTGAATGTGCTGGGTTGCAGCCATGTGATTGGCCGACTGGCTGGCTGAGGTGACAACAGAGGGATGGGTGTACCTAATAAAGTGGCCGGTCAGTGTGGCTGATTTGAGTCATTCTTGCAGACATTTTCATTTTGAGCTCTGACTCATGTTTCCTTCACGATTCCCCTGCAGCAAAAATTGACGGCAGTATTACAAAAACACGTGGCTGCAGTTTTCAGGTGCTTCTCTCTGCGTCTCCACAGATTTTTTTTTATTTGCCTTCACAAGTCCTCCGAGGTTTTCCTCCAGGATCTTGCTGTTGTGGGGCGTGCCGGGGTCAGAGGTCACGCCTCCATGTGGTCTGACGGAAGATGAAACAGCATGACTTTGGACGGAGCGGGTCGGGATCACTGCAGACCTCCTGCAAAGCTCCGCCGAGGTCAGAGGTCAGCCAGAACCAGGTGAGAACAGATCGCCCACGGTCCAGTCTGAGAAGAGACGAATGTCCTCTCACGATTGTCTCATCCAGGACACGAATGGATGAGACATTAAAACCATCTGACCACTTAGAAATACTCCTGTTGTTAAATTAAAAAATACTCCACAGGAGGTTTACCAGAAAGAAAGGTTCAGCCATCTTGGCCTTGTTGTTAGGAAGCTGGGTGTTTGTGTCATGGAGAGGCTGCGGAGGTTGCTGGTTTGAAACCCAGTCTACAAGTCTGGCTCCCTGAGCAGCACTCAGTGTTGGCAGCTGCCCGAGGGATGCATTAAACGCAGAGATTAGTTTCCCTCTGTGGGACTAGACAGGGAAATGTTTATCTATTTGATTTAACAACTATTGAAAATCATGAAATGACTGTAACATGATCAGAAATACGATCAAACAGTCCGAATTCAATTTAAACAAGCAACGTTGATTAGCTTTTCACAATAAAAGCCTCAGACGGCAGGTCTGCGGGAACAGAGCAGAACAAAGGTGCAGTCTGTTTATATAAGAAGCCCCGCCCCCTCCGTCACGTGGAGTAGAGGGCCCGGAGCCGATTGGCTGGGGCGGACAAGTTTCGCAGCATCAGATTGGCTGCTGCCGAGCGTGACGTCATCACGAGGCAGGAACGTGAGCCGTGCACGTGCTCTGTCGAATAAACTGTCTACCTGTGCGCTGTGAGTCTGAGCATGCGCATGGCCGTGTGGTTCTGCCGTTACCGTGAGGACGTTCTGCTTTCAGAACCAGGTCCAGTCTGTTTAACGCACCTCAGAACCCGAACCAGGTCCAGTCTGTTTAACGCACCTCAGAAATCGAACCAGGTCCATGTTTGTGACCGTGGGCTGTTAACGCACTCAGAACCTGAGTCCAGTTCGGTCTGTTTGAAGATATCGGAAGCAGGACCAGCTCCAATCTGCTCACAGTATAATCTCTGTTGCCGTGGTTACGGCCTCACCAACAGCCAATCAGAGAGCAGGATCCTCCCCCGATGGGTCTCAGAAGGAGCCAGTTGGTCTCTGTGGGCAGATTCTGTGTGAGGAGCGGTTCTATCGACGGACCTAATATACGTACATCTCTCTCCACACAGACGGAGTGAGATGCAAACTTTCTGATCTCGGTGAATTTTCTAGGCAAGGCAGATTTATTTCTATAGCACATTTCAGTACAGAGACAATGCAAAATGCTTTACATGAATAAAACATAGGAAAATAAAACAGAATAAAAGCAAGTTGGAATCAAATGTAAAAACAAGATAAAACATGGAAAAATAGAAACTAAAAGCAAACATTAAAAACAGTTGGACTACAAAGTCGAACTAATGATGTTTCAGTAAAACAGTTTAACTAGAACAGTCAAAGTTAATCCTAAACAAATGTGTTTTAATCTTGATTTAAAGGAACTCAGGCTTTCAGCACTTTTACAGTTTTCTGGAAGTTTGTTCCAGATCAGTGGAGCATAGGAACTAAATGCTGCTTCTCCATGTCTGGTTCTGGTTCTGGTTCTGGTTCTGCAGAGCAGGCTGGAGCCAGAAGACCTGAGTGGTCTGGAGGGTTGATGCCCTGATAACAAGTCTGTGATGTATTTAGGTGCTAATTCAGGGATTTATAGACTAACAGAAGGATTTTAAAGTCTATTCTCTGAGATACAGGGAACCAGTGTAAGGACTTCAGAACCGGGTCCATGTTCTCTACGTTCTTAGTCTTAGTGAGGACTTCAGAACCGGGTCCATGTTCTCTACGTTCTTAGTCTTAGTGAGGACTTCAGACTGCAGACGTTTCAGGTGGAGGTTCTGGACAGCACCTCCACCTGAAACTGAGAGGTTGAGTCGGTTGATGCCACAAAACACCCATGAAAACCAGCATTACATGCTTCACTTGCCTCAGTTTAGGTGATTGTTCATGATTCAATAATAGCAGAGAGACTGGGCAAAAATGGCCTTCATGGGAGAGATCCAAGGCCAAGACAACTGTTATCTAAAAAGAACAAAAGGGAATAAATACAGCATTTCAAGCCCCCCCCCCCCCCAAAAAAAACCCCGTCTACAGTAGAGCATAGTGACGGTTGTGTGATATCTGGTGTTTCTTTGCTGCTTCAGGGCTTGGTCAACTTGCTGTACTTGACATAATAATGACATCTGGTCTGCAGTTCCTTACCTTCAGCTCAAGCACACTTGTATTCAGCAGCAGGACAAGGATCCAAGCTTCACCAGGATATCGAACTTTGAATTGATTATAAAAAAATGAAAAAAAAAAACGACATTTGGAGTAGGACTGGGCAATAAATTAACTTTATGAATTAATTTGAATTTGAAATTTATTTAATTCTTGAAAAATCGAGTTTTCCAGTTGCCAGAGCAAAAAACTATATATATATATAGTTTTTTGCATAGTCCTGAAAGGGGAGATTATTTTTTGGTAAAAGCTTGCAATATTGAATATATGTTTAGGAAAATATATTGTGGAAATACTTTAAAGAGGAAACTTTTTTCCAAGGGTTTCTGCTACATGTGACGCACCCCACAGCAAAATAAAAGCTGCCACACCTTCGGAATTAATTCCGAAGGAAAACAATGTAAAGCATTGCATATAGCAAAGCTACTGTATATCTGTGCACTTATTCTAATAATAATCAGAGTTTAAAATTAATCTAAATATCGTGAAATGTTAAAATTTACTTTTGAAAAACCAAGTCCTCCCTCCTGATTGTGAATGAAGCTGCTCGTGGCTACTAGGCACTGCTCTGGTCTCTGTAGAGAAGGAAAACTAGAGACAGTCCAGTGTTTCCTTCATATTTGGGGACTTTTCAGACCCCTTTCTGTGTTTTTAGCAGCTTCACTTGAAAGCAGCAATCTGTTACTGTCTCACAACAACATTTGGAGTAGGGTTGATGCTAGTCTTAGGGAGGACGCGGGCGAGAGAGACGTCAGGAGTCAACCTGACCCCAAGAGTTTTGTTATCGAAGCCGAAAATAATAATAATAATAAAATGTAGTAATTTAGTAATGGGTTAAGTTTAATTTCAAATATAAAGATTGTGTAACACAGTCATTAATTCATTGAGCAATCCTTTTTTTTTCTTTGAAAAATCTCGCAACATCATGTAAGGCAGGGCAACTGTGGCTCAATGGGTTGAGTAATTGTCTTGCAATTTGAAGATTGTGGGTTCAATACCAGCTTTCCCCAACACATGTTGCCCCTGGGCAAGACACTTAACCATAAGTTGTGTATGAATGTGTTAGTGAGAGTGAATGGGTGAATGTGGCTTTAGTGTACAGAGCTTTGAGTGATCAGTATGACAGGAAAAGCACTATAAGTTCAGTCCGTTTACCATTTAACGTAAATCAGTAATGGGGTTAATGTTTCTTCTTCAGCTGTCATTTAGCAACGGCTAAGCTAACGCGATTAAGGAAATTCTGCCGCCGCCATCGGTCAGACCAGGAAGGAGCTGGAGGGCTAAACGGGCCTGAAGAGTGAGGAGAAAAACAACTAATAATGTGTCCGTGATCGGCCTGCATCACAGAAGTGTGCGTTTGTGATTTCAGGATGTCTTCCTGGGTTTGTGTGAGGACAGTCCAGCTGGATGCCACGGCGAAGAGCCGTCGAAGGGCGGAGCTACAGAGCCGAGCGATGGCGGCCAGGAGGGCAGGTAACATCACTGTAGGACGTCTGAACTTCCCCAACAGAAGGTTTAAAACAACACAGAATATTTAGTTTTATTATTAGAAACAGAAGAACAAAGATATTCAGACAGAAGGTGTTAAAAGAGACGTCGTTCAACCGGCAGCTTACCTTCTGTCAGGTGAGGGAGCGTCAGGTTTGGGTTAATCAGGAGCGTCCCACAAGCATTCAGCTTCATCTGCAGGTGATCCAGAACAGGCGTCCATCACCAGGAACAAAAACCGAAGCCTTGGAGCAGAGATGGACCCAGATTCTTCTGAAAAGCTGCAGCAGATGAGGTCATCTGTGTTCAGATGACCAAGAGGTGACAGATGAAGGAACTCTGACCTGCATCAGCTTTTCTAAAAACTGCTGCAGAGGGAAGAGCCTGAACATGGATGACTTGCACCCATGGATTTCTGGTCGATTAAAGATGGAGGAAGACTTCCAGCCCACCTGGATGCAGGTTTAATGTAGGAGCTTCATGTCTGACACAGACATGTGGTCCTGTCAGCCAATCACAGACCTGCTCCCTCACGCCGGTCCTCACAAACCCAGTAAAGCTGGGAGAACACAGCTCAGGTGTGCGTCTCTCCTCAGGTGTGCGTCTCTCCTCAGGTGTGCCCACCCGGTCGACAGCGCGGGTTTCTTCTCCTTCATGACGTTCCACTGGCTGACTCCTCTGGCGCTGAGAGCCCGCAGGAAAGGGCAGCTCCTGCTGGAGGACATCTGGCCCGTGGCGCCGCGGGAACGTTGCCACAACAACAGCGTCAGGTGGGTTTGAGCTCCAGGCCCGTACCTGTGATGTCTGCGTGCCTAAACTCAGCAGGTGTGTTGTTGCCGTTCAGGCTGAGGACTCTGTGGGAGGAGGAGCAGAGGTCCAAGGGAACCGAGGCGTCCCTGTGCTCCGTCGTCTGGACCTTCTGCCGGGCTCGTCTCCTCCTGTCCATCCTCTGCCTCACCGTGACTCAGCTCGCTGGATTCAGCGGCCCAGTAAGTCACCACCAGTAAGACCTGGAACAAAAGGTTCAGAGGTTCCACACGACCAGTCTGGCGCCCAGACGTCACACGCCTCAGCTGGTACTGAGACACTGAACCCACAGTCAGGGCTACAGCCTGTTAATGTTTAAAAGTGTTTTACAACCAGGAATCTGGAGGCCGTCTGACAACCTCTGCAGGAGCGAACTGGTTTCTGCCTGGCAGTGACGAGGCCAGACTTGGCAGGGATGGGTCTGTAGTCCAAGGGCAGCCGAAGGTCAATCACAAGACGGTAGGCAAGCTCCAGGAGGTCCAGAGGTCAAAAGCTTGGTAGGACAGCCAACAAGGGCAAGGAAGGGTTAAAAAATATGATCAGACGTGGAAAAACCAACACTGGACATCTACTGGAAAAAGCCTTTGATAATTTGGTGCCGTCTTTGTGGTATGAGCTTAATTACAGTGGGGAGAGGCACAGATCCTGACACCCCTGGTGAACATCACAAACATCTCCTGGTGTCCTGTAGATGTAACATCGCCACCATCAAGACCGCTGAGGCCTGTTAGAGCACGAAACCTGTTGAACCTGTTAAACCAGTCCAGCTAAGGGGAAGAGTGGCTAAAGTTGGACATTTTAACCAGTGTTACTGGTAGCACTACTGCTTGGGTCCAGTTTCACTCCTCACGTCCGCCACATTTGTTTTTTCCATAAAAACTCTTGATGCGGCAAACATGGAGGTAGTAAACCAGTTTAATGAAAGGTTAGCGAGATGGTTGCAGGAGAAAGCTGGAGGCCTCTGGTCACTGACTGGAGACGACAGCAAGCAGGTAGGCTGAATGAGTGATGGAGGAAAGGCTCACGGTGCGAGAGCTGAGCTGAGCGGTGGCTGGTGTGGCGTCTGCAGGAGGAGTTGCTCTGGATCAGAGCGTAGGAAGGTGTCTGGGCAGGCGACGGCTCAGCTGGGGAGCTGGATGGAAGCTGGTCTGTGTTGGAGCGAGGGTTAGCCGCAGTTCCTGGGAGGCTGGTGAAGATCAGAGCTACGGGATTGGCTTACGCCGAGGAGGCGGGAACAGAGCAGGTCCGACGGATCAGAGTCGGTTTTCTGCACGTAGCCAACATGGAGTCACGGGTTTTGGTCAGGCAGGACAAGCATGGGGACACCGCTCAGGTGGGCAAACGCTCCGACGCCTTCCCACTGACTCCTGCTTCCTTTTAAGCTTCCCTTTGATTGCTGGTGGTGAGAAACACCCGTGGCTGCAGCCTGGCTGCCGCACCCTGCAGGAGGAAGGAGAGAACAACCACAACACAGATCTGTACACCTGACAGTGCCGGTATAGTTTTATCGCTTCCACCTCTGCTTGTGTCAATAAAGAGTTCGTTTTACTGATGGCATGACGTTGACTCTATTGTAGGATGTACAGTCTTGATTGTTACGGCACCACACGACGCCACCGTCAAACTAAAATACAACATAAAACTCAACAACAGCAAGACGGCAAAACAAAGACATAAAGTTATATAACATGTAAACGTTCCTCGCTGGCTGGCCAACGCGTAGAAGTAGAAATGAGGAAAACAACCAATCTAGCATCCCTTGACTTCCTCCAACTCAAAGCAGCACCTGTGGCTATAACCCGCCTTCCTCACGCTTCACATGCCTCTCACACACCTGTGCACCTGTCACAGGTGTGCCAGCAGAACCAACATGCCCTAATAAAGTTCCCTCCTTAGATTTTCAAAATAAGTGTCCAGATGAGGCATAAAAATCTGCATAATGCAAAGGAAAATACATGAACTAAAATGATGGCAGTAAAAGCTTTAATACAAACCAGAATAAACGTTCAGACCATTTTGACCTGGAAGCACTTTTGTAACCAGCAGTGTAACTCACATGAGCAGGACCAGTGGAACCAGTAGAACCAGCGGTTCAATGTTCATAACAGTACATCAAGCTCCCATTGTGACCATCAGAACCAGCATAGTTGTCCTGCTTTGGTGTTATTAAGCTTTTTAGTTCTGAGGTTTTGCTTTAAATTCAGTTTTCTGTTTGTTTTTCCATCCCAACCCCTGGTTCTAGTTTTCTGATTGCTGCACCCGGATCTAAACTGATAATAACCGCTGCAGAAAGCTTTCTAAACACAGTCTCAAATTCTCCTTATCTTGCGTTAAATCAAACGATCTAGTCTTAGTTTTCTTCCTATAGCTCTTAGTTTTTAACTTTTGCCCCTGGCTAGAGTTCACCGGCGTTTATTCCAGCGCTGGCCTTATCGGGCCTGGTGGCGCGGTTCTAGCTACTGCCTTCCATCAGCGGTCAAACTCCCAGGATGAACTTCTGTTCTTCTGTGCTGGTTCTGTTCTCTCCTTCACGCCAGGGTGTTGCGTGTTGCACACTCGGTCGTTCTGCCTTCTGAGACTCTCCTGCCGCTCTGGTCTCCGTCTCCAGGCGTTCGTGGTGAAGCGTCTGCTGGACTACACCCAGCAGGAGGCGTCGGACCTGACCTACGGGCTGCTGCTGGTTCTGGGGCTCCTGACCACAGAGCTGATGCGGTCCTGGTCTCTGGCTCTGACCTGGGCCCTGAACTACAGGACCGGGTGCAGACTGAGAGGCGCCATCCTCAGCCTGGCCTTTGAGAAGATCCTGCGGCTGCGCAGTGTCCGGGACAAGTCGGTGGGACAGGTTGGTTCTGGTTCTGTTTGGAAGAGAAGCGAGCGTCGATGGGTTAAATCTCAGCCCTTCCTCCCTCTCAGCTGATCAACATGTGCTCCGGTGACGGTCAGCGGATGTTCGACGCGGCGGCGGTGGGCAGTCTGCTAGCAGGCGGCCCCCTGCTGGCTGTTCTCGGCGTGGCATACAACCTGTACATACTGGGTCCAACATCCCTGCTGGGCTCTTCTGTCTTCATCCTCTTCTACCCCACCATGGTGAGTGCCGTTCTGCACATATGTCAGGATGACTGAAGAAACATCCCTGAACTAATCCATCATTGTGTGCCTGGTTCTAATATAACTAATGATCTGACTGCCTGTGTTTGCTTTCAGATGTTCAGCTCCAGGATGACGGCTTACTTCAGGCGGAAGGGCGTGGCTGTCACCGACAGGCGAGTGCAGAAGATGAACGAGATCCTCAGCTACATCAAGTTCATCAAGATGTACGCCTGGGTGAAAGCCTTCTCCCAGGACATCCAAAGTACGCCGTCCCCCGCCTCCGCTTCACCTGCCTGTTGCTGCGCCACCACTGGCCAGCAGTCACCTGTCTGTGCTTCCTGTCAGGGATCCGGGACGAGGAGCGCCGCTTGCTGGAGCTCACAGGTTATTTCCAGAGCATCACGGTGGGCGTGGCTCCGGTTGTGGTCGTCATTGCCAGCGTAGTGACATTCTCCACTCACATGGCGCTAGGCTACGACCTCACAGCCGCCCAGGTTCGAAACACGAGTACCTCCGCCTCAACGTGTCTCACATGTTTTAATTTACCTGATTGCCAGCCTGCTGACTCCTCCCACCTCCTCCAGGCATTCACTGTGGTCACCGTGTTCAACGCCATGACCTTTGCCCTTAAAGTGACGCCATTTTCTGTCAAGTCCCTGTCAGAGGGCTCGGTGGCTGTGGAGAGATTCAAGGTACCGCGCTGACCGTCTGAAACACACAGACACCTGCAGAACACCCCGGGCACACCTGACCACCTGAGGCATACTTACAGCGGACTCACACCTGAGAGAACACCTGAACACACCTAACCTTCACATGCAGAACCCCGGGCACACACTTGCGCAACACCTGACACACCTGGAGCACACCTGGAACTCCAGAACGCAGCGGCGCATACCTGCAGAGCAACTAGTCAGCGACGCAGGGCTGTCGCTGTGCCAGCCTGAGCTAGTCTGACCGCTCCGTGTCTGCTTCCAGAGTCTGTTCCTGTTGCCGGAGATCGACAGCGTCCGAGCGTCGCCTGGCGATCCCCGGGTTGCCGTGGAGATTTGTGGCGCCTCTCTGGGATGGGAGTGGGCGGGTCACAGCGCCCAGGCCAGTCCGTGTGTGCGAGCAGCCGGCCGACATCGACAGAGAGAACGGTAAACCCAGACAGACCCCACCTCGCTATGGAAGAGCATCGTAAGACCCGCCGCTACCTTCATCTTCGGTTCAAGCGTGTTCTCCTTCCAGGTGCAGAGACACCGCTGTCCTCCAGGAGCAGGAGGAGGCGACTGGCTCCCTGTTGGCAGGAGGAGATGCAGATTCAAGTCCCGAGGAGGAAGACGGGGATGAGGAGGACTCCTGTCCTCCCCTCCTGGCAGTCCCCCGTGCCTCTCAGCGCCCTCAGAACGCCCTGCACAGCATCACTCTGGCCGTCCAGCAGGTCTGAGACCAGAATATACAAACCTGTCTGTAAACAACCTTCTGTTTCATGACCCGGCAGCCGGACCAATAACGTGCAGCGCTCCTCATTCTGCACATTATCAGTCCGGTTCTGCTCCGTTTGAATCCGTCTGGGGAAAGGAGGGACGTCCAGCAGAACTGTGAGCTGATAGGACGAAGCGACACCTAGGGCCCGCCTACCAAAGGTTGGTTTTAGCCAATCACGGTCTCAGATTAAAACGTAAGCAGCAGCTGCAACGAGAAACAACAGGAAGCTGAGCTAGTTGACGCATTTCTTGCTGCTCTTCTATCAAACAAGAAATTTTGACCAATCAGGTGTGAGAGCAGCAGCTACGTCCTCCTGCGCCGCCGTGTTTATGTTGGGTTGGTTATGTTTTGTTGCAGCCGGTATGTCCCGCCTTAAACCTCAATACTGCAATGTGATTGGCCCGAACCGTTTTTGGTCCGGACACAAACGGTTGAAGCCGGAGCGGGAGGAGATGAATTGTCGTGTGTTTGTGAACGCACAGATGCTGCAAGAATCAGTGAATCAGGGTTCATAGCTGGTGAGGCACTGACGTCATCAGAGTCAGAATTACAAACATACGCCCTCTACAGAGTAGATTCATAGTAAAGTGCTGAAGGAGACTGATTGAGCCAAATCAATTCACCAAGAGACATGGAAAAATATTGATTCTTTGATGAAAAAAATAATACTAAATTATTTGTCATTTGATTGGTAACAATTTATGAGTTATGATGGATTTCTGCATTTGTAACACATTTAAAAACTATAACACACATTACACACATTTCATTACAAAAACAAAACATGAATAATTATCGCTGTCTTACCTCTACGTATAATTTAAGTCCATGCGGCGCTCTTTCTGAACAAAAATATCGGTAATTTTCCGGTAAAAGTTCTCTTTATCTTCTTCAGTTTTAAAAGTCTCTCAGTCTCAGTGGAGCTCACTGCCAGGGAGGAAAGCCTTCCTTCATCAGTCCTGTTCCAGCTGTATGTTTAGAGTCTTTTTAGTGCTTTACTTGTTCAGCATAAATCGCTAATAAAACATCCATAACTTTCTGTCACTCTACAGTTTTGGGATCACGAGCGGTGCTCCTTGAGCGCCCCCTGCCTAGAGGCCAAGGAACTGCCGGCCTCACCTACAACCAGTTCTTTGCCGTTTATGATCGCCCAGCAGCACGAAAACATGTTACCTGCACACAGTTTGATGACCAAAACACAATTCGTAATCCACATACCTTAAATTATGGAAAATCAGGTCATAACTGTTTGAACAATTGAATTTATGATCTAGAGACAGGAAGATGCATTCACAGAATGGAAGCCAGTGCAGTTAACATGGGATTGCGCAATCCCAGGGGAGGCCAAGCTCGCTGCGGCCTCACCGGCTTCGCTATCAAGCGCCACCAAGGATTTACATGAAAAATAGCGAAAAGTCTGCGATTTTTAAAGAAAATATTATCAAAATTGATGAAATTAGATGAAAAATTAACTCTTTATTACAAATGACTGATTGAATAACAATTTAAATTATGTTATCATCATTATATATTTTCTGTCTTTCCATGATGACAAGTGAGGCCTGGCCTCACTTGCCTCCCCTGACGGCACGTCAATGGCGAGAATTCATCTTGCAGGAGAGGTTATCTGTTTCCCTCCATCTCCCTGTCTCCCTGATTCCCATCATGTCTCCTTCTGTGTCTCTAACTGTGGTTTTATCTCTGTCTGTCTCCAGGGACAGTTGCTCGGTATCTGTGGATGCGTCGGCAGCGGGAAAACCTCCCTGATCTCTGCCATCTTAGGACAGGTGACGTCCCAGCTGTCCCCACAGTTCCCAGCTAACAGCTGCCGGTGCCTGGCGTTGATTGTGGGTTGGTGTGTTGACAGATGACGGTGCTGGAGGGCAGCGTGGCCGTCAGAGGAAGGATGGCCTACGTGGCTCAACAGGCCTGGATCCTGAACGCCACGCTGAGAGACAACATCCTGTTTGGACAGGAGTACCAGGAGGACAGGTGATGAGGAGACACACTGGATTCACGATGAGGACCTGATGTGGGCCAGAGGGGGACTCACTGTCTCTGTGTCTCTGCAGGTACCAGTCTGTCCTCAGTGCCTGCTGTCTTAGACCAGACCTGGCTCTGCTGCCCAACGCTGACCTCACAGAGGTGATGTCATTTCCTGTTTCTGTCTCCTGTCTCTGTAAAGATGAGGTCCTCTTATAAAAACCCTTCCAAACTGTTTTCCTGGTATGTTATATGGGGTCGATGGTGGGTCCTTTAAGGACCTACACTGAGCGGTTGTTTGAGGTCGACCCACTGTCACACTGAGCATTTAGTCAGAGCTGAGGTACAGAGGAGGTGTGAAGCGGTGTTAAATTAATTCAATTAAATTTTATTGATACAGCGCCAATTCACAACACACGTCATCTCAAGGTTCTTTCTAAAGTCAGACTCCATCAGATCCTCCAGGTTGGTCAGAAAGTTTCCTCTCTAAGGAAACCCAGCAGGTTGCATCAAGTCTCTCCAAGCAGCATTCACTCCTCCTGAAAGAGCGTAGAGCCACAGTGGACAGTCGTCTGCATTGTTGATGGCTTTGCAGCAATCCCTCATACTGAGCATGCATGAAGCGACAGTGGAGAGGAAAACTCCCCTTTAACAGGGAGGAGAACCTCCAGCAGAACCAGAACCAGGCTCAGTGTGAACGCTCATCTGCCTCGACCCACTGGGGCTTAGAGAAGACAGAGCAGAGACACATAAAGACCAGAAGCTCACATTGATCCAGGAGTACTTTCTATGTTAGATGGTAATAGAGGATGATCTGCCTCCCCTGATGATGTCACAGCTAACAGAACGCCAGACCAGGTGTACCTTCTATGAAGAGAACAATGACAGAGAACAAAAAGTTAAAAGCTGAAATAAGAACAAACAATGCAGATTGGAGAGCAGTAGGAGAACTCAGCAGAGTGAGAGAAACAGACCTGGGTCACCTGGGTTAAAACCCTCTTCAAGCCTCTTTCAGATAAAGGTTTTATATGCCTAAACAGACGAGATCTCTTTAAAGTCCTTAAAGACACCTTGGTTCATGAATCAACTCAAACTGCCCAAACCCCCACACCAGGGCTGGACTATATAGAATAAAAGCATATCAATAAAATAGAAATCATATTGATCCATATGGTTAATTATCAGCAAATTCAAAATATTTATTTTAAATGCAGCCCTGGACATTTTATGCTGCTGCTTAGCAACTTATTTTTAGATACAGACACAAACACTGAATTCAAACCCTTTATTCAATCAACTTTTTACCAAAACTACAAGTTCTAAAAAACGAAAAAAGAACGTGTGCTCTCTGAACTCTATCAAGGGGGCGGGGCTTGGTTCTTGGGTCTGCGTTGTGATTGGTTGGGAGGATGTAATCACTGTAATATATGTAACAAGTCTAGAATGCATAAGGAAGGAAAACTGTTATTCTATTGAACTTTTTATTGAAGTTTTTTTTCTATCGATCGATATATATTGTTATTGAACTATCGTCCAGCCCTACCCCGCACAATATTATTTATACACCGTCCGCATGATGGAACTAGTGAAGCAGCTCCACTGGCGCTTCACACCTACTCACCAACTCCATCCCTAGAAGGTCCAATTTACTTCCACAATCTGCCACGGTCCGTTCACCGGTCTCACCAAGATAACAGGAAGGCTACTGAGGCCTGGCCTGAAAGAAGCTTTGGTTCTAGACTGGTCTCCAAGACCAGGGGAACCTCGATTGGAGCAAACCTTCATCTTGGGGCTATTTCACAGCTATAGTTTGTTTATTTTGGTCCGAAGCCGTTCGTGGGTTTTTAGAGTTTTAACTTTTTCCGGAGGTTTGGTTTCTGTTCATGCAGAAGAAACTCCAAGTGAACCAGAACCTTTCACTCCAGACCAGGCGAGAACGTTTAGTCTGTTTAGTGGTCGGACGTGTCCGGGGCAGGAGAGCCCAATGGAATTACAGGAAACCAGTAGAACTGAGAACCTATACTTATCATTGGTGTGTTTTTTGGTATTATTTCAGGCTCAATTACCTGAGAAGTAACCTGAATGATTTTGAGAAGATGTCTTGAAAGTTGTGCTGGTCTTTATGCTTTAAGAAAAAGACAAGCAGACATTGTTTATTAGTCAGTTTATCGCATATAAGCAACACCAACCTGGCTACGGGAAGGTATTTGGCCCGTGCTCGCGGCGTACGCTTGGTGACTGTGTCGGATTGAGGTCGGATCGCGTTCACACCACAAACGAATAGTTTGTATGGAACCGTACTGAGATCACATTCTCCAAACGGTCTCGGCTCTGTTGTTTTGTTCTGCAGCCCAGTGTGATTGCTGTGTTTACATCTACACAACCAAACCAGAGTTTGTTTTCAACTGACCAAACACCTCAAGTGTGAAAACACTCTTAGACTAGGAGACCCCCAGGAAGGAAGGGTGTACCTTGGTCTTAGACTGGTAGAAAGGTGGTTTCTATATGCTACCTGTTCCACACGCTTCATTCTGACACCACAGCAGGTGCCTCAGTCCAGGTTTAATACTTCCTTGTTCCTTCAGAGGCTAAAGGAGTCAATGGTGCGCTGGTTTGGTTTCTAACACCCTGGTGTCAGTGGTTCTTAGGTTCCATCAGAATACCCTTAATAATAGCCCCTAGCTCCTACTCCTTGACCTTTCATGGGTTAACAGAACTCTATCAGGGAGGAAAGGAGCTTCAGACTGCTGAGCCGGTTTCTGACAGCCTTTAACTCCGACAATACTACATGACGGAAAGGCTCATGGATGATGATAGTCAAATCTGGGCCTAAAGCCTTCTGAAAACTCTCTCTGGCCATTTTTGTTAATTTCCGTGAGGTGGCTGTGCTGATACGTCATGTAATGCAAAGGATTGTGGGATAACTTAATTCTCCATAGCGCCGGTAAGGTACATTGCGAGATTCCTTGGCTAAACTAGCTGTGAGAGGGAGCATACAGGCTCCTTTTCCTGCCTCCTTCCTTCCTGACTGAACTATTCGGACAGCTCTGATCATGGAGACCGCTGACGCACTTCCGCCTTTGACTAAACAGTCCTTACTCCATAAGGGTATTCCCTTGGATCCAGAACATAATGGAGTTCCTGCCGAGCTTAAATCAGACTTTCTGACTGAGGTTCTTTTGCAGTCCCTCACATATAGTTTCAGGTTAGGAAGCAAAGGCCAGTGTTTGTTGATCCTTCCTAATTTGGTTTAAGAACCTGGTTCTGGTTAGCTGTAAATGCTGCAGTAACTCCTGTTTTCTGCCTTGCATCTGGATCCACTTTGTGAAATCATGGATCAAGTGACCAACCTGTGACAGCAAGCTGCACAGTCAACCTCCTCAGACACGCTGACCAAACACATGAATCTGTCCAATCAGATCGGAGAGCGCGGCGCCAACCTGAGTGGCGGCCAGCGGCAGCGCATCAGTCTGGCCCGTGCCCTTTACAGCGACCGGGACGTTTATATCCTGGACGACCCTCTGAGCGCGCTGGACGCCCACGTGGCCAATCACATCTTCCGCATCGCCATTAAGAAGCAGCTTCAGAACAAGACTGTCATCTTCGTCACCCACCAGCTGCAGGTAACCCTCCTCCTGACGCAGACAGGTGTGCTCGTCTGCAGCTGCTTACCGTGGAGATACCTGTGTGTGTGCAGTACATGGTGGACTGTGATGACATCATTCTGATGAAGGACGGCAGTATAGTGGAGCAAGGCAACCATGACGACTTGATGAAACTGAATGGAGACTACGCAGCCATGTTTAACCGCTTCCAGCTGGGGGACCCGCCGGTCATAGAGGTACCTGTCTGTTTGAGTCCGTCTCTCCGTCTGTCTGAGTCCATCTCTCCGTCTGTCTGTCTCTCTGTCTGTCTGAGTCCGTCTCGTCGTTTGTCTCTGTCTGTTTGTCTCTCCGTCTGTCTCTCTGTCCGTCTCTCTGTTGGTTTGTCTCTCTGTCTGTCTCTCCGTCTGTCTGTCTCTTCCTCTGTCTGTCTCTTCTTCTGTCTGTCTCTCCGTCTCTACGTCTCTCTGTTTCTCTGTCCGTCTCTCTGTCTGTCTCCCTGTCCATCTCTTTGTCTGTCTGTCTCTCAGTCTGTCTCTCCGTCTGTCTCTCTGTCTGTCTCCCGTGTGTCAGGTTCCCAGCAGGAAGCAGGGCGGCTCTCAGAGGAAACCAGCAGACATCAAACCAGGATCCGTGAAGAAGAGCTCGCCGGTCATCAAAGACAACGGTAAGGACTTTACTTAAACATCTAACCCTGACCCAATCTGTTCTGTGGGTCGTCTGACCACGTTCTGCCATCCATCTGGCCTCGTGACCTTCCAGGTGAAGAGCAGCAGTACGGCGGCGTGTCCTGGCCTGTGTTCCAAGTCTACATGGCGGCGTGTGGTGGCTCCGCCCCCTGCCTGCTGATCCTGGTTCTGTTTGTTCTCAATGTGGGAAGTGCGGCCTTCTGCCACTGGTGGCTCAGCTTCTGGATCAACCAGGGCAGTGGGGTGAGTCGCCTTATGTCCTCCTCCCCCTCCTCCCCCTCCTCATAACCTTCGTCCTCTCTCCCGCTGACTCCTCCTTTCTGGTTTCCAGAACTCAACGGTAACCGTGGGCAACAGCACGGCAATGAGCATCAGCATGAAGGACAATCCCAAGATGCAGCAGTACGCCGCCATTTATGCGTCTTCCATGGGAGTCATGCTAATCTTTAAACTCATCCGAGGAATCGCCTTTGTCAAGGTCAGACCCAGTTCCAGTCTGGACTCCGGCGGGTCTGGTTTAAACGTTGCATATCTATGTGTGGGTTTATTGTAGGTGTCTTTCAGGAAGCTCTCTGGTCCAATGAAGCATTGAGACCTTGAACGTGTTTGGTCTGAAGGTGTTTCAATGAGCCACAGTCCCTTTTGAACTTCCTTACACCAGATTAAGCCCCTCTGACTGGAGGTAGCCCGTTCCTCCCATTGGTGACACTTTGGGTGTGTCTTTCCAGGGAACTCTGAGAGCTTCCTCTAAGCTGCATGACCAACTCTTCCACAAGATCCTACGCTGCCCCATGAAGTTCTTTGACACGACTCCTACAGGACAGATCCTTAATCGCTTCTCCAAGGACATGGATGAAGGTAAGTTGACGGAACTGGACCATAGTCTGGCGTTCTGGTCTTTACTTGACTCGGTTTGGTCTCTGTTTCTTTTCCAGTTGACACCCGTCTGCCCTTCCAGGCGGAAATGTTCATTCAGAACATGATCCTGGTCTTCTTCTGCCTGGGTGTCATCAGCTGTGTTTTCCCATGGTTCCTAGTGGCTGTTGGTCCACTGGTCTTGGTTTTTGCTGCTCTCCACAGTGTCTCCAAGGTCTTCATCCGGGAGCTGAAGCGTTTGGACAACGTGACAATGTCCCCCTTCATGTCCCACATCACATCAAGCATCCAGGGCCTGACGACTCTGCAGGCCTACGACAGAGGACAGGATTTCCTCCAAAGGTGAAGGGTCAGAACAAGAATCCATACCCTTAAACCCAGAGCTTGTAGGCTCAGACTTTGAATGCTGTGTCTAATTTAGGTACCAGTTTTTGCTTGACCAGAACCAGGCTCCGTTCTACCTGTTCAGCTGTGCCATGCGCTGGTTGGCGGTTCGCCTGGATATCATTAGCGTGTCTCTGATCAGCATGACGGCCTTGATGATGGTCCTGATGCATGGGCAGATCCCCCCCGCCTACGCCGGACTTGCGATCTCCTACGCGGTGCAGGTAACTGAAACCAAGAACTGAGCTGTCCTGTCCAGTAAACCTATTCACGTCAACAGCAACTGAACCGCTGTGTTCAATAAGATCTGTATTTACTGGGTGTTTTTTTACGTATCGACTTGATAAATTGGTCAGATAGAATGTCCTCTTTGGATAGAAGCTGGGTCTACCAAAGGTGTTTCACCACCGACAGGTGCGGTATCTGTAACAAGTTCCTCAATCCCTTTGCAGGAACAAGGGTAAAGGCATTAGAACAGTTCTGTCGGGCTGGTTTTATGTTGGAAGCACGTAATAGTTAATCAGTCAGTGCTTTCTTTGCCTCTGGTCTTTGTGAAAACTCCTTTGATATCGAAACATTCTTGGATCTTGAAGTATTTTCTTGGACCTCAGGATTCTCTGCAGTTCACCCAAAGAAGGCGTTCATTGAGCTCTTCTCTTTGTTGTCCGGTTTATTCTCTCATTCGGTCTCAGTAACCGGTGGCTGCAGACATTTTCCTCGCAGTGTTTAGGCTCTGCCCTGAAGAGTTTTGGGATGTGTCTGTGGGAATGTAGGGCATTGTTTCAGATCCTGAAGGAGAACCCATGTCTCTGTCAGTTGACAGGACTGTTCCAGTTCACGGTGCGGCTAGCCTCCGAGACCGAAGCTCGCTTCACCTCTGTGGAGAGAATCCATCACTACATCCAGGTACTGGGAGCTGCTTCCTCGTTAACTTTGAACATTGGTGTTCCTAATGTGTCTGTAATGAACCCAGATATTAGATTTTAGAAACATGTCTGATTTCTGGATCTGTTGGTTTCATTTCTGCATGGCTGAAGCAGGTTTACCCAGATCCAAGTTCTGACCTGTTGTATTGGTGTGTGTCTCAGTCTCTGTCCCAGGAGGCTCCAGCCCGGGTTAAAGGTCGTGCTCCACCGCCTGACTGGCCCCAGCAGGGGGAGCTGGTGTTCAGGGATGTGGAGATGAGGTACCAGGAGAACCTCCCTCTGGTTCTGAATAGGATCTCATGCTCTATTAGACCAAAGGAGAAGATTGGCATCATTGGGAGAACCGGATCAGGTGGGAGCGGTATTTGGAAGGCCATCTATTTGTGAAACACAGTAACGGCACAATAAACCGTTTTTCCCAATGCCAAAAACCGGTTTCATCCTGCAGGGAAGTCGTCTCTGGGCGTGGTCTTGTTCCGGCTCGTGGAGCGCGCCGGAGGCTCAATCCTGATTGACGGCATCGACATCAGTGACATCGGATTGGCTGATCTGCGCAGTAAACTATCCATCATCCCACAGGACCCGGTTCTGTTTAGCGGGACGGTCAGGTAGAACCACCTGAGAGGACCTGATCTACAGCATTCACACCCCTTCACTTTTTCCACATTCTGTTCTGTTCCAGGCTCATTCTAAAATAGCGTGAGTGTTTCTCCCCAGACATCTTCATACAGTGACTTTTATCGACTAGAACAGTCACAGGCTGCTGCTGAAGCCGCTCGGCTGCATGTTTTGGATCATTGTCCTGTTGGAGGATCAGCCTGAGACCCAAAGCACTCCGGAGGAGGTTTAGTTGAAGAATCTCAATGATTGTCAGCTCTCACCATCTATGAGGATCGGACCTCCTGGCTTCTGCAGGAAAAAATAACAAACCATGGTGCTGCCATTAAGAATTGATTCGTGGAGTATTTCACCATAGGAGGAAATTCAGGATGCTTTAGTGACTGTTTGGGTCCTGGTCACCTCTCTCTGACCAAGGTTCTATTTCCTTATAGGTAGAGTCGGTGATTTTTCTGGAAGTTTCCCCAAGTCCCTTTTTTAATAACGGCACATGCACAAGACCGTCTTACCTGCTCTTCTGTTCCTCAGGGAGATTGCGTGAAAAAAATCATCCTCTCTGGTCTTATTTCTTTCTACTGAGGCCTTCCTCTTCTTCTCATAAACATGAACGCAGTTCGCTTCTTGCGACTCTCAGCCTTGTTCAAAGTCTACGGTGAGAGCAGCAGAGCTACAATGAACGGCTAACAGCCAAACCTAACCGCTAAGCTAACTGCTAAGATACCCAGATACATAAACACTAGAAGTGCGCATGCGCAGCCAAAAAAGCGTAAACTAAGCAGGAACGAGCACGCACACTGGCGTTACGTAAGCGCATCAGAATGATTGACATGTGGGACAACCAATAGATAAGGAGATACCCCCAGAATGTGAGGGACAGAGGGGGCTGAGAGCACCGGAGTTACAATGAACAGTTAGCCGCTAAGCTAACCTAGTCGCTAAACTAACCACTAAGATAACCAGATACATAAACAGTTTTTACAGACCTGCAGCTCCCACAGAGAATGATTTTTTCAGCCTCCTTTCTCTGAATACATAATCTATTTACAGGAACAATATTACCAACTATAGCTTTACTTGCCCAGCTTGGTCAGGTGAGCAGATCAAGGGAGGGTCCAGGTGGAATTTATGGCATTTCAGGATGTTCAGTTCTGCTCAGTTGTTTCATATGTTTCCTCCGGATTATTTTATAATCCAGTCTCTGAGGTTCGCAGATTATTCCTTTGACTTCATAGCTGGGTTTCTGTCACTGTGGGACCTTACAGCAAAGTGTGGCCATTGAAAATCAAGTTCATTTAACTAAGTTATTTGCAGCTGGACTCCAGTAAAGTTGCAGAAGGAGTCTCAGGGGAAATTAGAGGCACCTGAGCTTGGGGTGTGAATACTTACGTACGTGTTTGACTTTGAACGAGTGGCCAGCTGTGTGAAGATTTCTTAACGGCCGCTGTACACCGTTTTAGAAAAAGCCTTCAGCATGACAGGCTGGGAAAAGTGAAGGGGTGTGAATACTTTCTGCTGATGCTGTGGGCAGACTGATGTGTTTTAACTGGCCTCAGATCAGAACAGAGGTTCTGTCTCTGCAGGTCCAATCTGGATCCGTTCAACCAGTACAGCGAGGAGAAGATCTGGAACGCTCTGCAGAGGAGCCACATGAAGGAGTCGGTGAGTGCGCCCATCAACACCTGACTGACCACGAGCTCCGTCACCTGTGTGCTCTTCTGCTCAAAAGTTTACACACCCTGTTATTTTTAGGCCATTTTTCACAGGGAAATTAATGATGTCACAGAAACCTTTCTGTCTCTCGTGGTTTTGTTTAACTACCTTTAACTACCAACTAGTTGGGTTTGTTCTTTTTAAATCACAGCAGAAATAAGTCCGATCAGAGGTTCACCTAAAGCCGGGCGTACACTGTACGAGTTTTTCAGTCGTGGTACTTATATACATCTCAAACTGTGCGACGGAACCGCGGGGTTTAAAAAGTTCACCGCTCACGATCTGTGCGGCGCGACGCCCGGACGCGACCGGACTGCTCACACTGTACGTCGTGCCCCCTCTGGGACCGCTCGCTGTGGTGGCAGAGGCAGGCGAGCGACGGTGGGTGACAGGGACCCAGAGCAGGGGGTCGAGCCCAGCTGTGGCGAGGCCCGCAGGAGGCACCGGGCGTCGGGGGAACGGAGGGGAGAGAGGAGGGACGAGACGCACCCCCCCCCCCCCCCCCCCCGCCAGCGGAGGAGTGCCGAAACAGGCGGCCAGCGCGGACCGCGGAGGAGTGCCGAAACAGGCGGCCAGCGCGTTGCCGCCCTCCCCAACGCCCCCGTGAGCGGGCCGGGCGGAGGTCGCTTCAGGGACGCCCGCTCCACTCCCTCCGCTGGCGGGGACGGAGAGGAGGGGAGGGCGCCCCCTCGTAGCTCTGCTTGAACAGCAGGATGCGCTCACGAAAACCTCACGACAGCCGACTGAATTTCAAACATGTTTGATTTTCACCGACCGTCCGATTCCTGATCGGGAGGTAGTCGTGAGAAGCCATTCCCCCCTCCTCCCCCCCTCTACGATCAAGCTGAAATTCGGCCCGATTCAAAAAATGCCCGCACGACTGAAGAATCGGCCCGAATAGGGCAAAAACTCGTACAGTGTACGCCCGGCTTTACCTGCTTTGGCTCCTTTAACATCCATGACAGCTTTTTTTGTGCTGGTTGTGGTTCCTGTAAATTCCTGATAAATCGTCCATGGAGATCTTCCCCAAGCAGTTGAATGATACTGAGGTCCACAGACAGAGCAGGCTGGTCCAGAACCTTCGTTTTCCCTGCTGTGGTCAATGACAGCTCAACTGGGCCTTCAGTTGTGGATCATGGTCATGCTAAAGTTCCCCGGTTCATCTCTGTCCAGGTTGTCCTCTGGTATCTTCTGATGACTTCCTGCATTCATCTTGTCTTCAGTTGTGACCACCTTCCCTGTGAGTTTGTAGCTCACACAGTCCTAACCATGACACTTTTCTCCGGTTCTTCTGTAAGCTAAACTTCTTTAACCCAACCAGGCCACAACTTCCAGGTTATGTCAACTTTTAACTCGGGTTATTTAGGCAGTTTTTGTTATGATTTAACCCAGAAAATACCATCCATAGAGAGGCAGGAACACAGGCAAACTTACAAGAACGGAGGTAGGAGCACACAGGCGGGCTTCATCAAGGTGATGTAACCTGAAGGGACATGGTGACTGCAGGTTAGTGGTTGGTGAGAGTGTTGCCAGACACTACAGGATGGTGGTCAGCAGAGTGACTCTGATGGTGAGGAAGATGAAGATGGACAAAGTGGTGGAAGCTCAAAACAGAAGAAAGGGGTGTAGAGTGCTGAGGACTTGAGTTTCTGGTGGCCAGGAGGCACTTCCAGGTGACCGGACAACTACAGCTAATGCAAGGAGACAGGTAGGAGAGTACTTGGCCTTTCTTCTGGAAGGAAAGTTGACAAGTACAGGAGTGTGTTCAGAGAAAGATATCAGCTAACTGTGCTGACTGGATTATCTACTCCTATGGTCGGGCTCCAGAAACCATCTGTCATCATCAAACGTTATAAAATTGGCGATCAGTGACATGAATGAGTGAAAATCAGCAGGTTAAAATGATACATTCATGGGTCATCTGCATAAAAAACAACATTTATGATTCCAAAAACATCTGAGGCCCTGTGCTGGAACATTGGGAGAATGCCATAGTTGAGACTGATGGTGCGTCGCACCGACCGCATTGACCAGTCCAAAATATCTGAACTTTTCTGTCAAATCACGTCGCGGTGACCAATCAGTAGTTGTGACACACGGTGAAGAAGCGTAGCGGAGACAAAGCTTTTCAGACAGAAGCGCCTGTCTGTCTGTCTGTTGGCGTCTTGCTTTGCTCTCTCCCGCTGCTTCTGTCTGAACTCCATCGCAGCAACACCGGCGCCATTGTTCTGCTTTCCCCATCAAAGGCAGCGCCGGGACTCGCTTGATAGGATCCCGGTCCGCCATGTTGAGTTGACCAGACAGGCGGATAGAAGCTTCTCCTATTTGATGACGCCACGAAGCCGGTGTTCACCGCTGTGCATGTGAAATGTACCACGGAAACTTTGTAGTCATCGCGGTCGGTCTGAAACGCTCCTTCTGTTCTCAAGCCTTTTGGAGAGAATCTGGTTTATATCCCAAAAAAAATTCCCATCAATCGGCTGAAAGGTCACAACCAGAAAACTGGACCTACTCCTTTGTTTCAAATCCATTTTGACCCGTCTGTCTTTATCTCTGTCCGTCCGTCCCTCAGGTCTCTCAGCTCCCTCAGAAGTTGGAGTCGGAGGTTGTGGAGAACGGCGAGAACTTCTCAGTGGGAGAGAGGCAGCTGCTGTGTGTGGCCAGAGCTCTGCTGAGACAGTGCAAGGTGAGACAGACAGACAGACACAAGTGCCCCCCCCCCCCCCCTCCCGCCAGCGTCCTGCCTTCTCATCGGCCGGTTCTGGTTAAGGTGCTGATCCTGGACGAGGCCACGGCGGCCATGGATGCTGAGACGGACGCTCTGATCCAGGAGACCATCAGGAGCTCGTTTCAGGAATGCACCACCCTGACCATCGCCCATCGCCTCCACACTGTCCTGTCGTCTGATCGCATCATGGTGCTGAACCAGGGACGGGTACGAACCCATCAGAATCCAGCCCTGAACGCACCACCGCTGTTTGTTTCATTTCCGTCTGACTCCAGCTGGTCTCACAAATGCCTCCTTGTCTCTGATTGGCTCAGGTGGCGGAGTTCGACGAGCCTGCCAGGCTGCTGGCCAATGAGAACTCTCGGCTGTGTTCGATGCTGGCGGCTGCAGAGAGCAAAGTGTCTGTGCGAGGATGACGAGGATGAGGAGCCGAAGAAGACCCAGCGCCCGTCTGAGTGGCCTCTGACGGCTTCCCGCTGCTTTACTTGACGTCTCTCTGCTGTTCGGTTGTTCCTGTGAGCTGCTCTCACGCAGCTCGGTGCTGCTGATCTGTTTTATTTAGTTATTTGGGACTCGTTTGACGCTCTGATGACCTGGCACCGCGTTACTGGCTGCACGCGGAGGTGGGCGGGGTCAAAGAGCAAAGCCTGCGGTTTTCTTTCTGTATAAAACAATGTCTGATTATCTGAAAGTGTTGATTTAATCGTCTTGGTTTTAATGTTGTTCAGATGACACCAGGATTCTGTTAGAGGGGACAGATGAAGACTCCAGCGACGTCTGGGGATGAAGTAGAGGGATGTCGTCGTCTTTGTTCTCTGTGTCAGATAATTATAATCGGCCTGCCGCGGTTTAATGTGGAATGTAGAGAGCTTTCCTTAATATGAACTTCTGAGGTGCAGGACCTCTTTGCCTTTAAATGCTTTTTGCCTTTCAGAAGGAGGCATTGGAGTGGGTGCTGCCCCCCACAGGAGAAACACTGTAACTGCGCAACAATCTGCAGCAGCAAAGTTCCCAGGAAGGGAGGGGGGGGGGGGGGGGTTTGGATGTACCAGGACAGCTGGGAAGGATGGTGTTCCTGTTCAGAGTAAGTGATGATCCGGCTGCTGTGTGCAGTATTTACCTGCAGGGGGCAGCACGTAGGAGTCTCCACCTGTACAGAACCACCGTAAACGAGCCGCTCTGTGTTGACCTGTGCATTTGTGATGTGAGAGGTGGTGAGGACACTCTGCTGCTCCTCATTCCTTTGCACTCTCTGACCTCATGAACACGACGCCGAGCTGCAAACAGAGGCGGCGCATTGAATCGCTCTGCGGAGGTTCGCTGCCGGAGGGCCGGGCCACCTCAGCTCGGTTCTGCTCCTCAACCAGGTGCGATATTTTCATTCTGAATTTTGTTGTGATAGAACAGCCTTGTAAAAATGTCTCATTGTTGTTGTATTTTTATAAAAGCCTTTCAGCATGATAAAGAAAACCAGTAAAACCCGTTTAACACTCTCCTCCTCGCCTGGTCTTTCTTTCTTTTGTGGTTTTTATTTCTCCTTTTCTAAATGTACATCAGTTCCTGCATTTTAGATCACATTCCAGGGGACCGTAGATCCAACGCTCATGACATTTTCCTCCCACTGGTCCTGTGAACCCGACTGAAGATGTCTAGCAGTAGGAGGTTGTCTCCTTTTCCGACAAACATCAGGAATTATGTTTTGCCGCCATTCAAGTGTAGAGAAGGTGGCGCCGGATCTAGACAGTGTTGACATGAGGCTGGAGATGGTGGTCCATCTGATTCCTTGAAATAATTCATTATAATGTCTTTTGCAGTGGGACGACTATGCAAGCAGCTTCCAGTCTTTCAGCTTTTAATAATCTCAATGATTTTATTACCTGTGACCTGCAGACCAGTGGCAAACAAACGTTTTGTCACATGGGCTAAAAGCATGAGGTTGAGAGCACTAACGGGCCACAAAATAAATTAAACATGCAATGATCATTTTTGTTGTTCTTTTCTCAACAATAACTAAATGTGCAATATTTAAATAAACCAAAGTTCTGATGACGGTTCTGCAGATCAGGGGTTTGTAGGCAGGGATCAGAGACGTGATCCGAGTCCGACGATGAGAAGCGAGGCGCTGCTGCAGCCCGACAAGCTCCTGGGATGTTGCAGTAGATCTGATCTCATATATTGTAGTCTCTGGTTGTAAATTTTATGAATTTATGGAATTTGGGGATCACAGGTTTTAATTCTACATGATTCACGTCTCAGTTGCCTCTTGAAGACTGTTCATTTGACGCAGCTCCTCCAAGGCTAATTGAATGTATGCTGCAAAAATAGCAATAGAGCTCTCTAACTAGTTTACTACCAGTTTATTACTACTACTACTTTATTTATAAAGCACTTTAAAACAACAGCAGCTGCAACAAAGTGCTGAACAGACAATAATCAATAAACATCTAAAATGGAATAAAAAAGATTACATTAGAAATATAAAAAGGAATAAGAGCAAAAGCTGTTAAAAGTCAAGGAATAAAAATGTGTCTTAAGGCGAGTTTTTGTCACGATTTGGGTTTTGTGTTAGTTCAGTTTTGCACTTTTCTTTATTTTACTTGGTTATCAGTCAGGGTTCTGCAAGCTTTTAGTTCAGTTCTGTTTACCTGCCAGCTCACTTATCTGTCTTCACCCGATCAGTTTGTGTCACTCCCCTGTCAGTAGACTCCAGCCAGTCAGAGCTTTTCATCTGTCAGTCGCTTCCCTTCCTTTGATTAGTTCCACCTGTTTTCTGTAATTAGTTTCTACTCCATTCACCTGCTCACTCCCCTATTTATTCCTGCTTCACTCCTTTGTTCATGGCCAGATCATTTACAAACAATTCGGTGAGTTCTATCCAGCGTTTCTCTTCTCTGACTGACCTGTTGATTTAGACCCGAATTGCCTGTTAAGATTCTGAGCCAGCCTGATCCCTGTAACCTGTTTTTCATGCCTAATTCCGACTGCCAGCTGGTTGCCTGACCTGAGTCTGTTCCAAGGTTATTTGAGCCAGCCTGATCCCTGTCTTTTACCTTGTTCGTGTACCGAACCGGACCTGCTTCCTGACCACCGAGCCTGCCTGTCCTCGTTTAGCCTGTAAGCCTGCCTGTGTATCGTACCTTGGATTTGTGTCCCGACTCTGAGCCTGTATTCTGCTCTGTTCTGCACTTCTGTTTTACCGGTTTTTGACTAAGGACTGTTTGTGACCACGAATTCTGTTTTGCCCTGTTAGTATTACACACCAGTCTGTCATCCCGGTTCTACCCACAACCTGATCCGTAAATAAACCTTCTTAAAATTGTGAAACATGTGTCTGGTCTAATACTGCGTCCTTCTGTCCCCGTTCTTGACAGTTTCTAAAGTGGACAATAAAGGAGAACTTCTCATACGGAATGGCAAAGGGTTCCATAACTTAGGAGCAGCAACACTAAAAGCTCCGTCTCCTCTGAGCTGAAGTTTAGATCTCGGTTCCTCCAGGAGCAGCCGGTCAACCTGAGGCAACGAGCAGGCGAGTGTGGGTGAAGCGGCTCAGAGAGGAAAAATGGGGCTTGACCATGTAAACTTTTAAAAGCAAATAAAATAATCTTAAAATGAACTCTGAAATGCACAGAGAGCCAGTGGCGGGGTGATGTGCTCCCTCTTCCCAACCCACTGAAGACGCTTTAGGGAGGACTGGCTGTGTCCACTGTAGACAGCATAACAGGAGTGGAGTTGTAATAAAGGCACGAATTACTGTTTTAAGAGAATCGTCTTTATCTTTGCCGGTGTAAGATCACTGTCTATTTTAAAACCCAAGTATGAAAAGGTCAGCTTCAAGTAGGTAAATCAACAGGAGATGGTTCTGCTGCTGGGACAAAACACCATCACCTCTGTTTTCTTGTCATTTAAAGTTAAAAGGTTTAAAGCCATCCACGATTTAATGTCTTCAAGACACAATTTAAATGGTCCTCACTTAACTGATACTCCACATTAGGGAGCAGAGTGTTACGATGTTTTCCTTGAGTTATGAATGTACACCACCAGACCACCATTGCTCTTCCCTGCAGCTTCAGGTTTGTTGGCGAGCGATCTGTCGTAGTCAGGAGGAGACTGGGCAGAGCAGGCCGTGCGGGTTAGCCTTTAGCCTAGCTGCACTCCGCCCGCTTGCTTGGTTTTAGTTTACGGTTCCTCCTCCGCCTGTGGGTGGATCACAGCCTCTGTCATCTGCTGCAGTTCGGTAGACTCACTAAAGGTTTTCCCCCCACCACTGACTCAACCTTTCCGTGCTGGATTGATGCTTGGAGAAGTGAAAACACGAACAAGAACACAAAGACGAACATAAAGAGCCAAGCTATCCACGCCGCCATCTTGTTTGCTCATTCTAAATATAAAGAGGAAAACTACAAGAACAGGGTATGGGGGCTCTTTGAAAACACTTCCTGTTTTCAGCCAAACTTAATGGATGAATAAAGTAAAAGTCTCTGGATGTTTGTGTTTCTACTTGAAATTTGGATAAAAGAAAGGACAGAGTAGTTGATAAGAGTCTATGGTTATATCTAACAATTTCCGTTTTAAGGATATTTTTATTTCTTAGCGACAATATCATTCTAGAAAAATACAAAAATTGGTGTTTTTCCATTAACTGCCTGTGGTGGAAAATTTGTACCATTCCTGAATTGGAATCAGAGGCCGTACAAAATCCTCCCAAGGGCCGGAAATGGCCCCCGGGCCGCAGGTTGGACCCACCTTTACATAGATCCATCCATCTATGCACGCTTACCTCTCACGACCCCATGAGGGATAAGCGTGCATAGATGGATGGATCAGGTTTGTACCCCCTTTGGAAGTGATTTTGCATAATTCTTGGATCCTAACTATATTGAGCCTCTGTATTGACCTTCTGAAACTGGAAAATAAGATGGCTAGATGTTTGTTTTTGACTAATTTTAGTATCAAAACAGATCATAATGTTTTTCATCCTTTTCTATTTTTTGTGTCCTGTCTGGCAGTTTAACATCAAGAATTGTCTTAATTCCAAAAAGAGCACAACAGATTTTACTTTCACAAGTGGAGCCTTACTGCTTTCACCATAGTGTGCCACTTGATTTATATATGTAAGAAGCTTTATTATAATTAATGCTGGGAATATTTCATGTTAAATGGACATGGAAACAAGAAAAATGGAGAAAAGGTGAAAGAGAAAGAGGAGAGAAAAGGGAGAGAGAGAACATCCTCAGTCTGCTTCTTCACCTGCAAAGAGAGATATAAAAAAAGTTTTTCATCCTTTTCAATAAAAAGCGAATGGGAGAAAAAATAAATAAAATCTCAGGATATTCTATGACATTTAACATATTTGATGCAAGGTTCTGTGCTTTTTTATTTTTTTATTTTCCCAAAGCTTTATTTTCTTGCCTTGTTTTCCACTCATTGTTGAACTTTGATTAATTACTAAGTCAAACTTACTGGCAGATATTGGACTGACTGCTCCTCTGATCTCCAAAGATCAATTAACTGGTGCTAACTCTGCTGAAGGAGCTAATTCTTTTTTTTATTCTCAGGATGGCAAAAATATACAGATGAAGATTAATTACAATTCAAAAGTACAAAGTATTACATATAACAGCAGGGGATTTATGTCAAGACAAACATTTAAATCAAACATAGAAGGAGCCCTAGAAATATGAACAACAAAAAAGTGGTTGCAATTAGAATAGCAGAATTTGGGAGAAGTCAAAACTCAATTTTTTGGCATATCTGTCTTTTTTTTTTTTTTTTTTTTAGCTTTGTAAGAGATGAAAAAAAAGGTTTTAAAGTAATTGATAAACCAATGAAAGGAGGGTTTAGCATTTCTCCATTTAGCACAATGAATATGATATTTACCCAACAGCAGGATGATGTTAATAGTGTCAGAAACAGGCATGGGAAGATGGTCCATATAAAAAAATAACATCATATAGTGCAAAGCATTAATTTTCAGAGGAATCCAATCTTTCATGTCATTCCAGAAGTGATGTGTAGCAGGACATAGGTAAAACAGATGGTATCATTACAAAAGAACATTGATCCACCTCAAAACCAAATGTTTTTTTTTTCCTCTGCCACAGGATACATTTTGTTTATGACTTTAAAGTGTGTTTCTGTGACTTTAGGTAGAAAAGGCCATTTAACAAATGTTGAGAATGCCTGAAGGAGCTAATTGATCAGCAATGGATGCGTGTTCGCCTCCCTCCAGCCTCCCGGCTCTCCTCCTCCCCTCTCCCCGCCTCCACAGCGCCCCCTGGCGGCCAGCAGAACTTTCTGGTACTTCCTGTTTGTCCTCCTCGGTCCTCCGGTCTCCGTCGGTCTCCGTCGGTCTTTGTTCTCCCGGGACACCCTGTCCTCTGGCTCCGGTCCACCGGAGACTCCCCGACTCTGTGAGCCCGACTGGGAGCGGAGGGTCCGGTTCTGGTCCGGTTCCGTCCTGATGGATTTTACTTAACGGTGCGGAACTCTGTCTGTGGGGCCGAGGCTCGCTCTGCAGGGAACCGGGTCAAGGGGACGGAACAGGTCGGTTCGGTCACTTTAACCCGACGCGGGACTCAAGGCGGTTCGACTTGGTTCTGTTGAGCTTCTTCAGGTTTTAACCCCGGGTTGGACTACAGCCGGACCCGATCCCCGAGTTTTAATGTCATCCGGACCGGAGAACTGGACTCGAACCCGCGCCAGTTTCGGATCAAAGTTAAACTGGATCAAAGTTCTGCTGCAGGTGAATCCGACTAGTTATCAGAACTGGAGGCTGGTTGTGTCCCGTTCAGCTTCTTAAATAAGGTTTACTGGACCTGAGTTCCAGTTGAAGGTTCTGGTTCGTTCAAAATGAGTTCTAAAATGGGTTTATTGGTACCCAGAAGTCCAGGTCTCAGCTTTCCCACTTCCTGGACCTAGTTTCTGACTCGTCCTGAACAGCCAAGTCCTCTGGTTTTGGTTCTGTCCAGGTCCAGATCAAGTTAGTCCAGACCCTAATTGGGTTTATTCGGGAATTTAGGACGTTTCATTCCGGGTCCATATTGGATTACATCCAGGTCTAAACCTGGGATTGGGTCAGCTCTAATCTGGGTCCAGTTCTGTTTTTGCCCCAACATGGCCGAGGTCAACCAGAACTCCCCCTCGCTGTGCTGCTGCCGTAAATCACTGCCGGTGTCGGGGGGTCGGTGCGTCGGGGACTCCAACCAGTCCTCGGCGGGTCCGAGGCCCGGCGCCCCACCCTGTCCCCTGGTGGACGTGGCTTCGGCGTCAAACTTCAGGTGTTTCCAGCTGCGACACTTTCACCTGGACCTTCGGTTGAACTTTGCAGCGAAGGAGATGAACGGCTGGCTGGTTCTGGACCTGGTTCCGGTCCAGCTGGGGGTCAGCACCCTCATCCTGGACTCCCACCCCTCCCTGTTAATCCACTCCATAGACTGTAAGGTTCCAGAGGATGAGCCAGAGGAGCCGGCTTCCCTCACGTACCGGGTGGATCCGTTTACAGACTACGGGTCCTCGCTCGTCATCAGCCTACCTGCAGAGATGGTTAAACCCGGCAGACTGATCCAGGTCACAGTCCGGTACACGACCACGGACGGCCCGGCGGTAAGGACAGACTGGTTTCAATATGGGTTCAGACTGGTTTTAGACTAGGTCCAGACTTGTTTTAGACTGGGTTCAGACTGGTTTCAATATGGGTCCAGACTGGTTTTATACTAGGTTCAGACTGGTTTTAGACTGGTTTTAGACTAGGTTTAGACTGGGTTCAGACTGGTTTTATACTAGGTTCAGACTGGTTTTAGACTAGGTTTAGACTGGGTTCAGACTGGGTTCAGACTGGTTTTCGACTAGGTTCAGACTGGTTTCAGTATGGGTTCAGACTGGTTTCAGTTTGGGTTTAGACTGGTTTTAGACTGGTTGCAGACTAGGTTCAGACTGGGTTTAGACTGGGTCTCTAAATAGGTTTGAAAATGGTTTCAGATCTGGCTTCAGACTGGTTTGAGCATAATGTTAGATTGGTTTCAGATTTGTTTCAATAAAACTTTAGACTTGATTTCAGACTTGAAAACTGGCTAGTTAAAGATTTTGTTGAGTATTTGGTTTTAGACGCTGTTTTAAACTATGTTCACACTGCTAGTCTTGATGCTCAATTACGACTTTTTTGAGGTGGCCATTCATACTACGATTAAATGCGACTGTATGGTTCAAGACCGCAAAGCGAACCGCATGCGCAGATAACAGAAGGAGACGTTACACAGTAGTGCACTGTTTACGGAAGTAATGGTGAATGTAATTGTTTCTAGAAGTGTTCAATAAAGTTTTGTGTCCACACAGTAGACAGGAGAGAGAAGTGAAAGATGGATAAAATGCGACATGACCGTTCAGACAACGGACACTTTGAAAAATATCCGATTCATATCCGAATTAGTACCACATATGGAAGTGGCTTGGATTTTTTTTGGGTGAAAAGATCTGAATTGGGCCGTTCACACTGCCGTGAAAAAGATCGGGTTTGGGTTTCATTTCCCTGCAGTGTGAACGTAGCCTTAATGTCAGACTGGTTTTACTATGGTTTCATGTCGATCTCTGTATGGTTTTGGATTTGTTTCACATTGGTCTCAGTATAGCTTCAGACTTGGTTTCTGGTTCCAGATTTGGTTTACGACCGAATTCAGACTAGTTTTAGGCTCGGGGTCTGTATGTCTCCAGACTCGGCTTTAAGCTTGGTTTCAGAATGGTTTCAGGCTGGTTTCAGACTGGTTCTGAACAGGGTTCAGTATGGCTTCAGACTTGTTTTCAGGCTTGGCGTTTAGGACTTGGTAACAGACCTGTGACAGCCCGGTTTCTGATTTTCCTCTGCAGTGGTTTTTAGATATAGTTCAGTGTGGTTCTGACTCAGTATTTAGACTTTGTTCCATTCTGGGTTTAGACCTGGATCTGAACTATGTTCTAATGTTTGGGATGTGTTGTTTTCAGACTTGGTTTTGAACTGGTGTCTGATCTTTGTGACTGGTTCGGTCAGTCAGGAACCTTTGGTCCGGTCTGTGTTCCCCTGGACGTTTGGACTCGTGTTCCTGCTGAAGATCAGGGATTCTCCTAATGATGGAGGTCCGAGGACACAGACTCAGGTCCTGTCTGACTTCGGTCTTTGTCTGTCCTCAGATCTGGTGGCTGGACTCGGAGCTGACCTGCAGTCAGTCTCGTCCTCTGGTCTTCACTCAGGGACACTCGGTGTGCAACCGCTCCTTCTTCCCCTGCTTCGACACTCCGGCTGTGAAGAGCACCTACACAGCCACCATCCGGGTGAGTTCTGGCTATTTTTTAAGGTTCTGTTCGGACTCCGATGGCTGAGGGAGGCATGTGGTTGGCTTTTCTGCCGATGAGGCTGAAAGGATGAGCAGAGGAGAGTTAATGAGAGAAAAACAGACAGATTACAGCTAAACTCCAGCGGTTTCGTCCAAACGTTGTCCTGCAGCTGCAGGGAGAACAACAGATCAGACTGCAGGGCACGTGTCTGCTTACCTGCTGCAGAAGAAGAATTTAAACGATCAGAGTAAATGTTTGCTAAAAACAAAATAAAATGTACAAAAACAAAATATCTAGGTTTATTTTTCTTTCTTCCATCATCTTGATCTTCCTGCTCAGGTTCCAGAGGGTTTAACGGTTCTGATGAGTGCGTCCCGCAGTTCCTACTCCAAGCTGGATCGGGTCTTCCAGTTTTCCATGGAGTTCCCGGTCCCGTCCTACCTGGTGGCGCTGGTGGCCGGAGAGCTGCAGCACGTGGACATCGGCCCGAGGTCAGTGGGTCGCCTGGATACACCAGGAGTGTTGACCTCACGGTTCTGATGGGTTGTTCCAGGGTTACTCACAGAACCCGAACCGAACATCTGACGATCCAGCCAGCTTCCTTAGCACTGACCTTCTGGGTCGTCCCCTCCCTGAAGGGAGTCAATCAGTCCAGCCAGCAGTCTGCTCCATGACGGTGTCGCCTGCCGACCCAGACTGAGACCGTTTGGAGGCTCAGGGAACCGCTGCAGGAGTTAATTAGCTGATTAGGGTTTGCTGTGCCATTACGCATGTTTTTAACTTATTTAATGTTTATTGAATAACTCTGGGTCTGTTAGGTATTATCCAGTGAATATCAGCCCAAACAGCTGATATCCGGACAATAGTTGAAAGGGATGATTCGAGCGCTGACGTTCTTTTAACAGCAAACTCTGCACACATATAGAATAAAGGAGTGACAACTTCTCTTCAAGTTCAAGAATTTATTAACAGAAATAAATGAACATCCAGAGAACATCACTTTATAATGCTGTTTATCTGAATTAACACTATATTTAAATCAATAAATTCTCTCCACTAGGCTTAACTAAAACTATTAAGCAAAATTAAGATTAAAGAAGCTAAGAACTATGTACACTTGGACTGGACGATATAGAAGATAAGCATATTGATAAAATAGAAATCATATTGATCGATATCAGTAATTATCAAGAAATTGAAAACATATATTTTAAGTGCAGCCGTGGCCATTTTACACTGTTGCTTAATGACTTATTCTTAAATAAAGAATTCAAACATAACCCTTTATTCAACCAACCTTTTACCGAAACTGTAAGTCTTTAAAAAAGAAAAAAAGAACGTGTGTTCTCTGAACTCTAAAGGGGGGGGGGGAGCTTGTCTGGGTTTGTAATTGGTTGGGAGGATATAATGACTGTAGTATTGTTCTACATGATAGGCTCGAAGGCAAAAGGAAGGAAAACTGGTCTTTTATTGAACTTTTACTGACCTTTTTTTTTCTGTTGAACCGGATGTTTATCAATCGATATACATTGTTATTGAATTATCGTCCAACCCTAATGTACACACAAAAGGACAAATAAAGACAGTTGAAAACCATCATCAGAATGATTCAGTGAATCCTGGTTCACTGCAGATCTAAGTTAGAGAACCAAAGTTCCTCTTAAAGAATGTGGAAAGAGGCTCAATTATCTTGACTAATTTAGAACATCTGATAAAGGTTCAACCCATTCACAATGCAAATCCAAGTTAGAGAAAACATTATTTGAGGAAATAACATTTTAAAGAATGATTTGCTTCATAAAAATCAATAAACTTTAGGATTCTTGATTTTTAATTAATGTAATTATTCCTCCAGAAATAATTAAGATTTGAATTGGCAACTTGTAGAGTGCGCTGTAAGCGGACGATGACTGTAAGTAATGCTGGGAGCGTATCCGAGGACGCGGCCGTTAGCTTGATGGGTTTCTCTTAAATTACACAAAACACCATTAATCCACATTACTGTTCCCTTTTCATGCTGTACTAATGTTCGTTGCACGATCGGTTGCTTGCAGAGCAAAATGAAAACAAGTGTTTTGTGTAAACAAACCATAGTTATGTTTAACTTGTTAGTAGCAAGGCTGTTAACGACTACTAGCGGTGGCTAATTCTAGTGGACATTCAGAGCTTATTAAACAAAACCTTTAGCTATATTTGGTGAAATGAGTGGCCTGGAAAACACAAACATTATTGTCCCATCAGTGTATAAAAACCCTTATGGAAATAAAGTTTGTCATAACGTTAAAACACACCCAAAAAACATCGGCATAGCCTAGCCTAGCGGGTAGCTTAGCCTGTTAGCTTAGCTTGTTTAGCTCCAGGTCTTAACCTCTGTTAAACCTTAAAAATACAGTGAAAACACATTAGAAGTAAACAGTTTTAAATAGCTTCATCCCAGACTAACTTTCCCTGCTCATCTCTGCCAAACCTGCCTTTATGTGTGGGCATCTTGTTGTGATGAAGGGCTCCAGGAGATGCTAGCTTTCTCCTGGCTGAAGCTCTACAGGGTGAGACACCATGAGTTTCCATTATTTAACCTTCTCACAATATTCTAGTTCTCTGTAAATCATCAGAATTACGAGAAATAAACAATAAATATACTTATGTAGTAGTTTCACTTTCTCAAATAAGTAAAAGAAAGTACTCTCAGAACTTTTTTAATGAAATTCATTATTTTCAGATGCTCCTGTATATAATTAACATGAACAAACCTGGCCTCTTCATCCAATCTGACTGCAGGAGTCGTGTTTGGGCGGAGCCCTGTCTGCTGTCCTGTGCCGTGAAGAAGCTAGGGGGCAGCGTGGAGCGCTGGTTGGGCGTGGCCGAGGACCTGTTTGGACCGTACCTGTGGGGCAGGTGGGTCTTACTCTCAGTGAATCTTAATATTGACGCGAGAGGTGGCGCTGATGTGGGTTTTCCTCAGGTGTGACATCGTCTTCCTCCCCCCCTCCTTCCCCATCGTTGCCATGGAGAACCCCTGCCTCACCTTCATCATCGCGTCTATCCTGGAGAGCAGCGAGTTCCTGCTGATTGACGTCATCCACGAGATCGCGCACGGCTGGTTTGGAAACGCCGTCACCAACGCCACCTGGGAAGAGATGTGGCTGAGTGAAGGTCTGGCGACGTACGCGCAGCGGAGGATCACCACGGAGGCCTACGGTGAGGGCGGGTCTGAAGTCCTACGGACCCCGAGCCTAAAACTGGTCTGAGTTCAGTTGGAAACCAAATCTGGAACCAGAAACCAAGTCCAAAGCTATATTGAAACGAATCCAAAACCATGCAGAGATCAACATGAAACCATAGTAAAACCAGTCTGACACTAAGGCTACGTTCACACTGCAGGCAAATGCGACCCAAATCCGATCTTTTTGCCTATACACAACCCATATCCGCCTATTTCATGGTAGTGTGAATTCAATTCTTATCTTTTCACCCCGAAAAATCTGATCTGTGCCACTTCCATATGTGGCACTAATTCAGATACGTATCAGATATTTTCCAAAGTGTCCGCTGCCTGAACGGTCATGTCGCATTTTATCCGTCTTTCACGGCTCTCTCCTGTCTCTATACACATCATCACAGTAGCAGCAGTTAGGCCCCATAGAATACCGTTGCTAATAGCGGTGCTGCTTTCTTCTTACCTTCGTCTCACAATGATGTGGTCTTAAAATTGTCAGCTCCCATTGCTCAACAGCTTTCTAATGACAAGGAGAGACGCTGGCCTGTATGAACACTTTGAGAAACAATTACATTCACTATTACTTCCATAAACAGTGCACTACTGTGTAACGTCTCCTTCTGAAAGATTTCTGCATGTGGGTCGCTTTACGGTCTTGAACCATTGACTCCCAGGAGCATCTTGCGGTCTGCTCTCAGGGTGAACTAACCAGAGGAAACATGTTGCCGGTTGTTTTGAGGGTCCTCCTCTCCTGGACTTTTCCATCCAGGCTGAGTTCAGATCCTTCTGAGACCATTTTAAATCTCATACCAAACTCTATAAATCTTGTAAGAAAATCTTTAAATCTCATACCAAACTCTTTAAATTTCTTACCAAACTCTTTAAACCTCATACCAAACTCACCATTACTTCCATAAACAGTGCACTCCTGTGTAACGTCTCCTTCTGTTATCTGCGCATGCGGTTCGCTTTGTGGTCTGGAACCGTTCAGACAGGAATAGTAGAAAGAACGGCCACCTAAAGAAAAAAATCAGATTTCAGTAAAAAAATTGGCATTGAGCATCAAGTGAACGGTATCATCAGGATCACGGTTTGATATCTGTGGCACCGTGTTTGTCTCCAGGTGAGGCCTTCACCTGCCTGGAAACTGTGGTCCGGTTGGACGCCCTGCACAGACAGCTGCGCCTGCTTGGCGACAACAACCCTGTGAGCAAGCTGCAGGTCAAGTTTGAGCCAGGTAAGCACACGCACAGCTGTGGCGCTCAGCGTTTCAGGCAGGCCTCCAACCTCCCCCTCCTCCCTGCAGGCGTGAACCCCAGCACGCTGATGAACCTGTTCACCTACGAGAAAGGCTTCTGCTTCGTGTCGTACCTGTCCGAGCTCAGCGGGGACGTCAGACGCTTCGACAGCTTCCTCAAGGTCAGTGCAAGCGCAACAAGCAGAGTTCCTGCTGATCTTAAAGCGTTTAACTCCATTCCAGGCTCCTGATCAGGTGGTTCCCTTTGAATCCAGAATAGCGTACCGCGCACGTGACGTCACCGCCTCAAGAGCAACGCCCCTTTTGCCGCTTAGGTAGGACAAACCGATAGAGAACGCACGTAGCAACCAGCAACAGAACCAGCGATATGACCGACTTTGCAGCCATTAAACTTTCCCAAAACGATGTCCCAGGCGCACGGTTTACTGGTCGCACAGCCGAAGAACAAACCAACCTTCAGCTCAAACGATGGCTTGAGTGTCGAGGGCTTAAAAAGACCGGAAAACGGGCCGAGTCGATCGAACGGTAAGCTTTGTTTTTTTTACCATGATAGCCTATATGCTATCATGGTAGCAGGCGCTTCATTATTAACATGTCGGCCACCAAAATACTCTTACCTGTTCACTACTTGATGTCGCTGGAATTGGGTCAGGATGTTCTTCGGTTGTGCCCTTTCCTCCGACAAAATGCTTGCTACATATGTAGGCCGACCGCACCGGTGTACCCAGCGCACAGATTTCTCCTTGGCACTCTTTTTTATTCATTATTTTGGGAAAGTAATGAAGAAAACATCCTTCATATGCGGCCGATCAGCGTACCTCGAGTCGCTGTTGCACGTTCCATAGCAACAATGTTTAATAACCATGGTCTTAGATTTTGGAAAAAGCAGTCGTTTAAACGAGTAAAACCTAGGCTAACGCACGTCTCTTTTACAGCGAAACAGCGGCGGACTATGCAAGCTTGTCCTACCGCGTACCATGTGATGTGACGTCATCGTGACGTTACGTTTCTAAAAATAGCTCGCTCGCGGTACGCTATTCATTTGATTGGCCCGTTTCACAGAACAGATGTTTCTAACCATTCTCATTTAACTCAGGTGTGTGTGTGTGTGTGTGTTTGCAGGACTACATCTCAGAGTTTAAGTTTCAGAGCGTGGTGGCTCAGGACCTCATTGCCTACTTCCTGCGGTACTTCCCGGACCTGCAGGACGCCGCCGTTTCTCAGAGGGAAGGTAAGTCGGGTCGGACGCACGTTGGCATCGTACCCTTCCTGTTTGGTGACATCACTTCCTGTCCGCAGGTCTGGAGTTTGAGCGCTGGATGAGCGGTTGTGGGCCGCCACCGTTTGAGCCCGACCTGTCAGCAGGGGGCGCTCTGATTGGACCGGTCCAGGAACTGTGTGACTTGTGGAGGAGCGCCGACACGCCCGACCAGCAGGCGCTCGCCACCTTTGACCTGTCGGCCTGGAGCACCTTCCAGGTGGTTCTGTTCCTGGACCGGATGTTGGACCACTCACCGCTGCCACACGGTACGTCTCGCAGCGTCGCCCACAGCGCCGCCGCCTGGCTGAGCGGGTCACTGATCAGAAACTGTGCGTTTCAGAGGTGATGGCGAGTCTCTCTACTCGCTACTCATCCCTGTTCGACGGCCTCAACGCCGAGGTTCAGATCCGCTGGCTGCAGATGGTGGTGAGGAACACGTTCTACCCCGACCTGCCGCGGGTCCGGGCCTTCCTGCACAAACACGTAAGAGTAATTTCACTACCAGTTGTCCTTTTGGCTGCGTTTCCACACAACACAGCCAGTTTACCTCCTACTACGCAGCATCGTTATGGTTTTTTTATCTCTATTTTTAACTCAATGGCCTGATTTGGTCACCTGCCACCAGGCCAGCCCCTCACCCTGTGCCCGTCCTCTCTGCAGACCTCCAGGATGTACACGGTGCCGCTCTACGAGGACCTGGTGGCCGGGGTGATGAAGTGCGTTGCCGTTGAGATCTTCTACCAGACGCAGCGCCGCCTGCATCCCAACCTGAGACGGACGCTGCAGCTGATCCTGTTCCCGAGCAGCTGGGCTTCGGCCAATCAGAGCAGCCCCGTCCCGTCCATCGTGGCTGGCTCCTCCCCTTCTGGTTCGCCGCTTCAGACTCCTGCTGCCACAGCCACCGCCTCTGCTGCTGGGACAAACGCCGCCATGGCGCTGAGGGACGTCAACGTGTCAGCATGACAAACACCTGGGCCCCCAGAGGCCCCTGGTGTGTTAAACACTTCAAAGTCTGCTTTCCTTCCTTATCATCATGTTCGCCAACAGCCAAAGTTGCTGGAGTCTAAGGTAAATGATCTGAAGGTTCTGCCTTAGTGCGGAGCTGCAGGCGTGTGGGAACAGGAACTTCGGCAGCTCAGCGATGGGTTTGAGGCATCTGAACCCGGACCAGTATCTGACCCAGAGTGCAAACTGAACCTCGGCTCCAGATCTGAACACCAGCATCATCTGAACACCCACGCGGCCTTAACGCTTCACTGTGAAACACTCCGACTGTCTGGATCTCTCAGCGGTCCAATCAGATCCTCAGGAATCTGCAGACAGGCGTTAAAACGCCTGATCAGCTCGACTCTGAATGCACCGTCAGGACAGAGCTGATGTTTTCACTTTAAGCAGCCGAGAAACAAGCAAAAGGAATCAAATCTGATCACATGACCAATAATCTGTATCGATTAGGAACCAGCTTCTCTGCAAACAGTTTAATTATGTTATTTATTCAGTTTTCCTCTAACAATCAAAAATAAAACGTATAAAAACTGCCTTGCTCTTTATTTCCAAAGAAAATCTTAAATTTTCCGCCATTATTTTGAAAGCATCTTTTCATTTCCTGCCTTTATTTTGATGTCAGACTGGAAATCTAACGGGGACATGTTTAAAGGGAGCCTTTGATGTCTGAAGGGTTTTATTCTGCATACAGGAAGCTCATGACTCTGCCTTCACAATAAAAGCCTGGTGTGTTAGAAAGCTGTAGGAAGTTTTACATTTTATTTCCTCGTGTAAACTAATTTATTGGGAATGCACTGAGACCCTGCCAATTCCAATAACAACTGAATGAATGGGAACAGTTTTACGGCAGTCCTGGTGATGTCCTGTAGGTCTCAGACGTCTCCTGAGTCAAATGAACAGGTCCTTCCCGGGCCTTTGTAGAACTCTGCACTGGAGGAGGGGCACGTATAAACCTGCTGGACCCGGTGTTCTGTGGGCAGGTTCTGGACTCCTCTGCTGCAGAGCATCTCTGTTAAGTTATTTTGCATAAATCATTTTAACTGGTTTTAATTGTGTTTCTGCTTCCTGCTCTCTGAGTTCCAGCAGGCTGCAGCACAGAGCCTGCCCGTACTGATCCTGGTTCTGCTTAAAGGCAGTGGTTCCTCTCCACTGTCGCCACATGCAAATGTAGGAGCAGATTTTATTTTCATTGTTATGCTGATTATCCCGAACCTGATTGGCTTGAACTGCTTTAGAAATGGATCAAACTTTATTTGTTATATTTGTGTTGAATCAGACTTGTGAATTCCTGTGAGTATATGTATATATATATGTATATATATATATATATGTATATATATATGTATATATATATATATATATATATATATATATTGATATATATATATATATATATATAGAGAGAGAGAGAGAGAGAGAGAGAGAGAGAGAGAGAGAGATTGTCTGTCTTGGAGGAACAAACACAAACATCTGAGCAGTTTTCCGATGGAACATTAACGATAACAGAAAGAAATTTAATTTAGTAAATAAAGCTTATTCCTAATTTATTTTCGGTTTATGAACAACCTCTGCAAATTGATCCCGTTTTCAGTTTTTTTCAGGTTACGATTCAGTTGAGGTTCTTATTTTGAAAACCAGCACCGGAAGTTGCGTGTCTTATTGCGTACGTATTGACGTTATTTGGAAGACAGAATCAACGGAACCCCCACTACAGCTGGGCCGACACATCTGGACCGGAACCGGCCTGGGAGCAGCTGCAGCTCTGGGGGCGGACAGGTGAGGGGTCACGTGGTTGGATAGCTGAACCTGGACCCCGGCGCGCGCGGACTCGGGAGACGCGCAGGTGTGTCTCAGCATCCCTCTCGGAGCGCGTGCGGGGCTCCTCGGGGCCAGCATGGCGGAGGAGACCCGGGTCATCTACCACCTGGAGGACCAGGAGACCCCCTATCTGGTCCGGATCGGCGTGCCTGCGCAGCGCGTCACCCTGGCGGACTTCAAGCAGGTGCTGAACAGACCCAACGCCAAATTCTTCTTCAAGTCCGTGGACGACGACTTCGGGTGAGTCACGCGACAGACGCGCAGATGAGAGAGATGAAAAGGATTCAGATCAGATTATTGATTCTCAAAGGTCACGTGTTACAGCAGGAGGAGGAGGTGATTCAGTCACGTGGTCCATAATGATGGAGCTAAATGATAAACAATGATCAGCTTCAGATAACTGATTAGACCAACGTGTCAGTAAGACGCTGAACTCCCCGCTGGGCTTCTAATGTTGTGAGATGATTGTTTATATAATCCTCCACATGCTGAGAAGAGATTACGTAACGGAAAACAAAAGCTCTGTAATATTCCCTCTGATGAGCTGATGACTCCCTGCTGCTGGGAGGGTAGCTCATGATGATGATGATGATGACTCATGATGAAGAAGATGACAGTGATGATGATGATGACTCATGATGAAGAACATGATGACTCATGATGAAGAACATGATGACAGTGATGATGATGAGGATGAGGAGGAGGATATATTGATAATGAAGAATATGACGAGGATGATGATGTCAGTGATGAAGAAGAATATGATAAAGATGAGGATGATAGTGAGGAAGAAAAATATGATGAAGATGATGAAAGTGATGATCCGTCCGTCCATCCGTCTTCTTCCGCTTATCCGGGGTCGGGTCGCGGGGGCAGCAGCTTCAGTAGGGAGGCCCAGACCCTCTCCCCGGCCACTTGGGCCAGCTCCTCAGGAGGAATCCCAAGGCGTTCCCAGGCCAGCCGGGAGACATAGTCCCTCCAGCGTGTCCTGGGTCTCCCCCTGGGCCTCCTCCCGGTGGGACGTGCCCGGAACACCTCACCAGGGAGGCGTCCAGGAGGCATCCTAACCAGATGCCCGAGCCACCTCAACTGGCTCCTCTCGACATGGAGGAGCAGCGGCTCTACTCTGTGTCCTCCCCGGATGACTGAGCTCCTCACCCTATCTCTAAGGGAGCGCCCAGACACACTACGGAGAAAACTCATTTCAGCCGCTTGTATCCAGGATCTCGTTCTTTCGGTCACGACCCAAAGCTCGTGACCATAGATGAGGGTAGGAACGTAGATCGACCGGTAAATCGAGAGCTTCGCCTTTTGGCTCAGCTCTCTCTTCACCACAACGGATCGGTACAGCGCCCGCTTCACAGCAGACGCCGCACCAATCCGCCTGTCGATCTCCCGCTCCATCTTCCCCTCATTCGTGAACAAGACCCCAAGATACTTGAACTCCTCCACTAGGGGCAGCACATCCTCCCCAACCCGGAGAAGGCACTCTACCCTTTTCCGGTTCAAGACCATGGTCTCGGATTTGGAGGCACTGATTTTCATCCCGGCCGCTTCGCACTCGGCTGCGAACCGCTCCAGTGAGAGCTGTAGATCACGCCCTGATGAAGCCAATAGGACCACGTCATCCGCGAATAGCAGAGACGCAATCCTAAGGCCACCAAAACGGATCCCCTCAACACCTTGGCTGCGCCTAGAAATTCTGTCCATAAAAGTTATGAACAGAATCGGTGACAAAGGGCAGCCTTGGCGGAGTCCAACGCTCACTGGAAACGAGTCCGACTTACTGCCGGCAATGCGGACCAGACTCTGACATCGGTCGTACAGAGACCTGACAGCCCTTATTAAAGGGTCCGGTACTCCATACTCCCGGAGTACCCCCCACAGGATCCCTTGGGGGGACACGGTCGAATGCCTTCTCCAGATCCACAAAGCACATGTAGACTGGTTGGGCAAACTCCCATGCCCCCTCCAGAATCCTGCTGAGGGTGTAGAGCTGGTCCAGTGTTCCACGGCCAGGACGAAAACCACACTGCTCTTCCTGAATCCGAGATTCAACTATCCGACGGACCCTCCTTTCCAGAACCCCTGAATAGACCTTTCCAGGGAGGCTTAAGAGTGTGATTCCTCTGTAGTTGGAACACACCCTCCAGTCCCCCTGTTTAAATAGGGGGACCACCACCCCAGTCTGCCAATCCAGGGGAACTGCCCCCGATGTCCACGCAATGCTGCAGAGCCGCGTTAACCAACACAGCCCCACAACATCCAGAGCCTTAAGGTACTCAGGGCGAATCTCATCCACCCCCGGGGCTTTGCCACCGAGGAGCTTTTTAATAACCTCGGCAACCTCAGCACCAGAGATGGGAGAACCCGACCCAAAGTCCTCAGGCTCTGCTTCCGCAATGGAAGACGTGTTAGTGGGATTAAGGAGGTCTTCCAAGTATTCCGCCCACCGAAACACGACGTCCCAAGTCGAGGTCAGCAGCACACCACCCCCACCGTAAACAGTGTTGGTACTGCACTGCTTCCCCCTCCTGAGACGCCGGATAGTGGACCAGAATCGCTTCGAAGCCGTACGGAAGTCTTTCTCCATGGCCTCTCCGAACTCTTCCCACGCCCGAGTTTTTGCCTCGGCGACCAGCCAAGCCGCCTGCCGCTTCGACTGCCGGTACACATCAGCTGCTTCCGGAGTCCCACAGGCCAAAAAAGCCCGGTAGGACTCCTTCTTCAGCTTGACGGCTTACCTCACCGCTGGTGTCCACCAGCGGGTTCGAGGGTTGCCGCCGCCACATGCACCGACAACCTTGCGGCCACAGCTCCGACTAGCCGCCTCAACAATAGAGGCGCGGAACATGGTCCATTCAGACTCAATGTCCCCCGCCTCCCTCGGGACGTGTTTAAAGTTCTCCCGGAGGTGGGAGTTAAAGCTCCGTCTAGTGGGGGACTCCGCCAGACGTTCCCAGCAAACCCTCACAGTACGTTTGGGCCTGCCCGGTCGGACCGGCTTCCTCCCCCGCCATCGGAGCCAACTCACCACCAGGTAGTGGTCGGTGGAGAGCTCCACCCCTCTCTTCACCCGAGTGTCCAAGACATGCGGCCACAGATCAGATGAAACGACAACAAAGTCGATCATTGAACTGCGACCTAGGGTGTCCTGGTGCCAAGAGCACATATGGACACCCTTATGCTTGAACATGGTGTTTGTGATGGACAATCTATGACGAGCACAGAAGTCCAACAACAAAACACCACTCGAGTTCAGATCAGGTGGGCCATTCCTCCCAACCACGCCCCTCCAGGTCCCACTGTCATTGCCCACGTGAGCGTTGAAGTCCCCCAGCAGAACGAGGGAGTCCCCAGGAGGGGCACTCTCCAGTACCCCTTCCAAGGACTCCAAAAAGGGTGGGTAATCTGAACTGCTGTTTGGCGCATAAGCACAAACAACAGTCAGAACCCGTCCCCCCACACGAATGCAGAGGGAGGCCACCCTCTCGTTCACCGGGGAAAACCCCAACGTGCAGGCACCGAGATGGGGGGCAACAAGTATGCCCACCCCAGCTCGGCGCCTCTCACCAGGGGCAACTGCAGAGTGGAAGAATGTCCAGCCCCTCTCAAGGAGACTGGTTCCAGAGCCAGAGCGGTGCGTCGAGGTGAGTCTGACTATCTCTAGTCGGAACCTCTCAACCTCGCGCACTAGCTCAGGCTCCTTCCCCACCAGAGAGGTGACATTCCACGTCCCAAGAGCCAGCTTCTGCAGCCGAGGATCGGAACGCAAAGCCCCCCGCCCTCTACTGCCACCCGTTGCACAATGCACCCGACCCCTTTGGCCCCTCCGACAGGTGGTGAGCCCATCGGAAGGGGGCCTGATGTCGCCTCTTCGGGCTGAGCCCGGCCACCAGACGCTCGCCAACGTGCCCCACCTCCAGGCCTGGCTCCAGAGTGGGGCCCCGGTGAACCGCGTCCGGGCGAGGGAACACGACGTCCAATAATTGTATTCATCATAAGGGGCTTTTTGGGCTGCGCTTTGTCTGGTCCCTCACCTAGGACCTGTCTGCCTTGGGTGACCCTACTAGGGGCTTAAAGCCCCTGACAGCATAGCTCCTAGGATCATTGGGACACTCAAACCCCTCCACCACGGTAAGGTGGCAGCCCAGGGAGAGGGAAAGTGATGATGATGATATATCGATAATGAAGAATATGATGAAGATAGAGATGATGTCAGTGATGAAGAAGAATATGATGATAAAGATGATGATGAGGATGACAGTGAGGAAGAAAAATATGATGGTGATGATGATGACAGTGATGAAGAAGAATGTGGTGATGATGATGAAGAGAGAGATGATGAAGATTATGATGAGGATGACAGTGATGATGAAAATGATGATAAAGATGATGATGATGATGACAGTGATGATGAAGAATATAAGGATGAGGATGATGACAGTGATGATGAAGATGATGATAAAGATGATGCTGCTGCCGCTGATGATGACAGTGATGATGATGATGATGTGTTTTCCAGGGTGGTCAAAGAGGAGATCAGTGATGAAGAAGCGCGGCTGCCCTGTGTGAATGGACGGGTCGTCTGTTGGGTTAGAATCACATCCAGACACACTGAGATGGACGCAGAGCCGTTAAAAACTCAGGACACCTCATTAAATATCCAGCCGCTCCATATATGGAAGTCACATTTTTTATTCATCAACAAAGTTATATAACTGCCCCCCTGTGAGGCTAGTTGTATTCCTGTTGTCTAAACTTCAGTGGGATGCTTCCTGTAGCTATCTGCTAGTCTCACATCCGTCTGAGGAACGCTTGTCCCTCTCAGAACTTTCCGCTGTGAGATGTTTGAGGGGTGTCCAGCATGAACATCTTGTTTCAAGTCACTGCAGAGCAGAGATCCGGATCTGGGCTTTGACTCCCAGGAGCATCTTGCGGTCTCAGGGTGAACTAACCAGATGGAAACATGTTGCCGGTTATTTTGAGGGTCCTCCTCTCCTGGACTTTTGCATCCAGGCTGAGTTCAGATCCTTCTAAATCTCATACCAAACTCTTTAAATCTCATACCAGACTCTTTAAATATCGTACCTAACTCTTTAAACCTTGTACCAAAGTCTTTAAATCCCGTCCCAAACTCTTTAAATCTTGTACCAAACTCTTTAAATCCCGTCCCAAACTCTTTAAATCCTGTCCCAAACTCTTTAAATCCCGTCCCAAACTCTTTAAATCCCGTCCCAAACTCTTTAAATCCTGTCCCAAACTCTTTAAATCCCGTCCCAAACTCTTTAAATCCCGTCCCAAACTCTTTAAATCTTGTACCAAACTCTTTAAATCTTGTACCAAACTCTTTAAATCCTGTCCCAAACTCTTTAAATCTTGTACCAAACTCTTTAAGTCTCGTACCAAACTATTACTACTACCAAGATATTATGACATGTGACAATGAAATTGCACAAAAGACATAATTTTTGGTTTATATTCATAGAATTTCTCATTATTACAAAAGCTGACGTTAAAAATTTATAAATAGTAACACACACAGGCATGTTTAGGGTGTCCTTACTTTTTCATGGCTGTCTCATTTTAGCAGTTTAACTGTGATTAATAAGCTGCTGTTTTAAGACCAGGTTTCTCAAAGATCATCGTCTTCTCTACAGGTGGTATCCTCAGACACCTGCCCTCCAGATTTCAGGGGGTCAGACACTCACTCTGTGGCCACGCCCTCCAGCTTGGCCCCTCCCCCCATTGAGCGAACAGGTGGAATCGGAGACTCCAGACCCCCGTCCTTCCAGTGAGTATAAACAGCTTAGACTCTGGTTCTGGCTCTACTGACGCATCTGTGCACTGACAAGATCTGCTGTGTCTGTCTGTCTCAGTGCTACAGCCTTCTGTCAGGATGACCTGCAAGGGTCAGAGGTTAAATCTCCCGTTTCGACGTCAGAGAAGCTGCGGCACAGAGATGTGGTAGACCAAGGTAAGGTTAGAGTGCTCGCCTGAGCTTCTGTTGTGTTCAGGTGTTTCCTGTAGCTCACCTGTCGTCCTTCAGGGTGGAATCAGAGCAGCTGCAGACTGTGATCATTAAACATGCTGATAACAGTGAATGTGGACCCGGCACTCAGAACCCAGTAAATCTGTCCCGAGCCCCACAGAGCTTTTCTCCTGAAGAGAAACCTGGACTACTTCTTGTTCTCTTCTAACACTGAGGAATAACCTCAGTCCTGAATTTAGACTCTCCTTTGAATTAGTGGAGCGGCTTCATCCTTCCAGCTTCCAGATCAAATCTAATTCTTCTGCCTGTCTCTGATTGGCTGCTGTCCACACACAGGAGGCCACCTGAATGGACACGCCCACCAAGCGGCTGATCAGAAGGGGGCGGGGCCAGTGGGCGGCGGCGACAGCTCCTCAAACCAGCAGAGCAGCGAGTTAGAGACGACCAGTTTCTGCTCATCGGAGGAAGACTCAGGAGGAAGGTCAGATTGAATTCAAAATCATCAAACCCAAACCGTCCAGTCATGGTCCGGTTCTGGTCCGGTTCCGGTGTTCATCCTGTTCTCCGGGGCTCAGATCTGTAAGAAACCCCAGTGAGTCTGATCAGTCGCCAGGTTAGCCACGTTGGTTTGGGTGATGGAACATTTAACAGTTTCAACAAAGCCTGAAGGAAACAGACCGACTCAACGTGACCCAGTAGGAATAAAGCGGACCGAGTTGAGAACGTCAGAATCAAACAGGACAAAGTGTAAAAATTCCCCTTCCTATGAACTTATGAAGTGGTGTTTAGGTCTCAGAGCATGAAAGATGGGGGTTCTGGGTCAGTTTCTGCTTCAAGCGAAGGAGTTTCAGTATCTTGGTGTCTCGTTCAGCAGTTATGGTTGGATGGAACCAGAGATGAACGGATCGGGGCTTCATTAGCAGTAAAGTTGGCGCTGATCCGGTCTCTTGTGATGAAGAAAGGGCTGAGGTGAAATGAGCTTCCTCTGGAGGATGGCCGGCCTCAGCCTTGGTTCCCCGGGGGAAGACCCAGAACTCGCTGGAGGGACTATGTGTACCGTCTGGCCTGGGAACGCCTTGGTGTCCCCCAGAACCAGCTGGAGGGTGTTGCTGGACTGAAGGTCGGTGGGGAGAAGGTGTTCTTGTTCTCCGACCAGGACAGTTTAGATCCAGCCGATCTGCAGAGAACAGACTGAGCAGAAGTACAGAGCTGTGAGAAAATGTTTGCACCCATTGTCCGAAATTAACTTCCCGATTCACCGGCCAAGTTGGCCGGTAGTTGGAAGAATCAACCGGCCAAACATATTTTTTACCGGCCAAAATATTAATTCAGACTGACTCCTGCTAAATATCTCCACATAATCCCGCTACGTAATCAGCCTGAGCTAAAGGCTAGCTGTTAGCAAACGGACGTGACGTAGTTGCTGTAGCTCATAAACAGAATCATCGTTTATTGGAGGAAAACAGCCGTCAAACCAACCTGACCCTATAGAAAAATTCTCCCCCAACTTAAGAACTGGAGGATCTTGCAGTTTGAACGGCCTGTTTAATAACTTTTCACGCCATCTTAATCAGATTTATGCCCAGGCTTTGACTAGGCCACTTCAAACCCTTGGTTTTGTTGTTTTAAGTCTGAGGTGGGCTTGTTGGGGGGCTTTGGATCAACGTCCCGCTGCTTAACTAAACTGGCTGAACTGAAAGACCTGAACTGAACTCACGGCTCCATCAGTTACAGCAGGTTGTCCAGGTCCTGAAGCAGGGAAGCCGGTCCAGATCATCACGCTGCCACCACCATGCCTCACTGCTGTGTGATGTTTCTGTTTTTCCCCAGAGGTAACGGGACGCACAACTTCCCAGAAGTTCCAGTTTGGTTTCGTCAGGCTACAGAATATTTCCCCAAACGTTGTGGAGATCATCAAGTTGCTTTTGGTAAATGTGAGACAGGCCTTTGTGTTCTTTTGGGTCAGCAGTGGTTCTGGCCTTGGGTCCCACCATGGAGGACATTTCTGCCCAGTCTCTCTTTCTTAATGTTGAGTTGTGACCTCTGACCGGAGGCAGTGAGGCCTGCAGAGCTTTATTTGTAGTCCTGGGTTAATTTGTAGTTCTGGGTTCTTCTGGGACCTCCTGGATGAACCGCTGAGGAGCTTCTGGAGTACTTTTTGTAGGTCGGCCTACTGGGAAGGTTCTCCACTGCTCCATGTTTTCTCCATGTATGGATAATGGTTCTGTCTGTGGTTCTCTGGAGTCCCGTTGCCCTAGAAATGACTCTGGAATCTTTTCCATTGAGATGTGAGTGAAATTGTTTCTCATCTGTAGATCAGGGCATGATGTGTTGCTGTTTGAGATCTTTCCACCTACTTCGTGATGTCAGACAAGTTCTTTTTATGTGATTTCTTGATTCTGCTGGTGATCAGGCCCGGGTGTGGGGATTAAAGCTCTACTCATCTGTCCAATAAATGTGGTTTATCCCAGATAAATCACGTTTAACAAATGTAGATAATTACTTTTTCACATCAAGAGAACGAATTAAATCATCAACAAATCGGTTGTTTACTCTGGTTATCTTTGTCTGATATGAGAATTTGTTTGATGATCTGAAACAATCCGGGACACAAAAGCAAAAAACCCCAAAAAAAACAAACCTGTAAGGGGGTAAATACTTTTTGGCAGCACTGTACACACTGAGATCAGAGCTGTGGAGATGTGTGTCTCAGAGGAGCAGTAATCAGATCCTGCAGAGGAGCTCAGTTGGCCTGGAGTGTTTCCTCTGGCTGCTGAACATTTTGGAGCGTCTCCTTGAATGCATCGTGGTGCGTTTGCTGCAGCCTCAGCAGCAGCTTTTGGCTTATGAAGCTACTGAAGTCAGAACATCTGAGAGAACCTGATCAGAACCTGAACACTTCCTGGGATCACACCTCTGTGAAGCATAAAACTGTTGTACTGCTCCTTTAAAGACTGCCTGTGTCATGTGACTCAGTGCCGTCAGCAGCAGCTCTCCCTGTGATTGGTCCATGTGTTTGACACACATTTACCTGCCTGCAGGTCATTTTTTCTGCTCCAGTAAACCTGTTCACGCCCTGCCCTCCTCCTGGGTTCTGATTGGCTGCTGCATGTCATGTGACCGTGCTGCCTGTTGTATTGTGCTGCAGATAAAGCCATCCCAGCTGATCTGAGAGCAGAAATAATGTGTTCCTGATCATCTCCTGATTCTTTGTTTTGCAACAATTATTGACTTTACCAGCGACCATAGTTTCAATTTGTCTATAAGTTTATCATTTTGATCAATTTAATTTGATTTTAAATCTTTTGTCTCATGTTTAAACAGGCTTGGATTTTCGCTGTTTATTTATTTGATTATTTTTAAAGTCAGATATTTTCTCTCTACTGTAACATATTTTATTTTCTCTGAGAGTGAACCATTTTTGACTGGTAAGTATGTTTGTTGCGTATTTGTATGTTGATTATTATTGTATTTTGTATTGTGTTTTGCTTAAATATGAATTTACATTAGATTTTTTTTATCATTCATCTGATCCCATTTTATGATTTGAAACTTGGAAACTCTGCAGTTTATTTTCCCTTGATCTGCTTAGAAATGCATTTCTTTGATTCAAACCTAAAAAAACATTGAGTTGATCTTGATCTTTGTTTAATTGAAAACATTTAATCTCTGGAGACCAGATTCAGTTTTATGATGAAATGCTTAGAGATAACTGAGGGCTTATGAGACTAAACTCTGAGGAATAAACATGTGTTTCTTTTATTAAAGCTTTTTTTTTAACATTTTTCGTCAGTCTATGGGTGAAATTTGAGAGATTAAGCTGCATCTGAGAGTCTATGGATCAGTCTGCCGGGTTTATAAAGTAGTAAACACCCTCATTTAATTTTTCCTTTATATTTCTTAATGTTTATGTTTTTGATTATATTTACAATTATAATAGTGCCATTGTTATTTATTTGTTAGAATTTTTGTATTGTTATTCCCTATTTTATTCCATTTTAATTTGTAGTTTAATGTAAACACACCCTCAGCAGGAAGGTCAGCTATCTGTATATTATTGTCATAATTAATATCCACACATCATTTGTGTATCTTTGATGAGTCTGTTGGCTGGAATAGTTTTATCGTGAGTCTTTTCTCTCTTTGTTTGAGCTGTTTGAACTCGTTTGCCTAACAGCCCTTATAAATTTTACATAAAAAAGAATCCATAATTTACATGTAACAATAACAACAAATGCAATTACTTGGCCTCTGGTAATAAAGTAAAAAATCTTGGTGTTATTTTTGACCAAGACATGTCATTTAAATCCCATATTAAACAGGTTTCCAGAGTTTCCTTTTTTCACCTCAGGAATATCGCCAAAATTAGAAACATTCTGTCCAGGAGTGATGCTGAAAAACTAGTCCATGCATTTGTTACTTCAAGGCTGGACTATTGTAATTCTTTACTATCAGGAAGTCCACAAAATGCAGTTCAAAGTCTTCAGCTGATCCAAAATGCTGCAGCAAGAGTTCTGATGAAAATCAACAAGAGGGATCATATTTCTCCAATTTTAGCTTCCCTTCATTGGCTTCCTGTTAAATCAAGAATAGAATTTAAAATTCTTCTTCTAACGTATAAAGCCCTTAATAATCAAGCTCCATCATATATCAGAGCTCTGATTACCCCGCATGTTCCTAACAGAGCACTTCGCTCTCAGACTGCAGGTCTGCTGGTGGTTCCTAGAGTCTCTAAAAGTAGAATGGGAGGCAGATCCTTTAGCTATCAGGCTCCTCTCCTGTGGAACCAACTCCCAGTTTTGGTCCGTGAGGCAGACACCCCGTCTACTTTTAAGACTAATCTTAAAACCTTCCTTTTTGACAAAGCTTATAACTAGAGTGGCTCATGTTACCCTGAGCTACCTTTATAGTTTTATGGCTATAGGCTTAGGCTACTGGAGGACATCAGGATCTAATTTTCTCACTCTATAGAGTTCTACTGTTCTTCAATTATGCATTACGTGTTGTCATTTCTGCTTTAACTTTCTGTTCTCTCTCTTTTATCTTCATAGTAGGTACACCTGGTCTGGCATTCTGTTAAATGTGACATCATCCAGGGAAGACAGATCACCCACTATTACCATCTAATATAGAACAGATTACTGGATCAATGTGTGCTTCTGTACTTTTTTGTCTCTCTTGTTGTGTCTCTGCTCTGTCTTCTGTAACCCCCAGTCGGTCGAGGCAGATGACCGTTCATACTGAGCCCGGTTCTGGTTCTGCTGGAGGTTTTTCCTTCCCGTTAATGGGGAGTTTTTCTTCCCACTGTCGCTTCATGCTTGCTCAGTATGAGGGATTGCTGCAAAGCCATGGACAATGCAGACGACTCTCCCTGTGGCTCTACGGTTCCCCAGGAGTGAATGCTGCTTGTCGGGACTTTGATGCAATCAACTGGTTTTCTTATATAGGAACATTTTTGACCAATCTGTATAATCTGACCCAATCTGTATAATATGATTGAACTTAACTTTGTAAAGTGCCTCGAGATGACATGTTTCATGAATTGGCGCTATATAAATAAAATTGAATTGAATTGAATTTATTTGTTTAAGATAAGTATATGTCTGCAGTTTTGTCTATTTAGATTTTTCTAATTTTCCTTTTTAAAGGTTTATTGGCAGATTTTTACTGAAAAGTTTCTTATTTTTATCAAAAATTTTGATCAATATATGAGTTTTACTGTCGCATTAGAAAAAAAGAAAATAATATTTTTATTCTCTTTAAAATTTCTTTTTGTGTACTTTGATATTTTACCAGCTGGGATTCTGTCTGTGATGTCACTCCAGGTTCAGCCAATCAACAGGGCAGAGCAGCTCCTCGCCGAGACTCATAAGGCGACAGCGGCGCCGCCACCGGAAACCAAAGACACAACGGATGGAGAAGGTAAGCGGGCGCGCGGACGCACCTATTACCAGTACATACCTAACTCAGTTCACATCGTAGAAGAAGACCAGGAAAAATGTTCTCATGATGCTGATCTGCTGTCAGGGGTTGGTCCACACACACCGCAACGTCCTTATTTTCTAAATAATTATGTCTTTATTTTTTACCAATATGATTAAACCTTTTTTATAAAGGTAGTGTCATTGAGACACCAGTTCTTATTTATAAGAGAGACCTGTTGGCACATATTTAAAAACTCATACAGAACAACAGTGCAAGACCTACAAAAATATAGCGTTTTAAAAATACAAAATAATTACCAAGGAAAATTCAGGAACAAGAGCAAAAACTCTTTTTTTGAAGCAGAGATAAAATCCCCCAGAGACATTTTATCAGGCAGTTTCGGTTCCTGTTGGAGATGAGTCCAGGTTGAAGGCTGTTTCTACTAACTGGTCGGACCCAGAGAGGATGGTAGACTGGACCTGCCGCCTTCAGGTGACCAACAGGTCACCTGAAGGCGTGGAGCAGCAGAAGTCCCTGCCCTCATGAGTGGTTCTTAGCAGTCAGTATCTTCCCTGCACCCGTCAGTGATGCCGTTTTGGAGAATCAGGACCACAGGAAACGTTCAGGAGAGAGTTTACATCATCAGCACCACCTGGCAGTTTGAGTAAATGTCCGTTTCTCAATTCACAAGAATCGTCAAGTCCGTTCTTGGCAAGAACACAGGAAGTACGGACTTGGGGAGAACGGGAGCGCGCAGAACGTATCTCTGTGTGTTGGAACAGAAGCGTACTCGTGTCCTCGTGACATCAGCGCATGCATTTCACTTAGATTATAATAAATTATTACTTATATTGATCATAAAATGAAATAATTGTATGAATAATGTATTCATTGTTGAATGTGAGAGGTAATATTTTGTGTTAAATAAATCATAATTTAAGTTCTTTAGCCTTTTTTTAACACACAAAACTATTTATACACTACACCATATTTTATTGAAAACATTTTTAAAACAATAATATTTTTAATATCTAAAAAATCCTAAAAAAAATATCTAAATTACAGAATTGTGCTTATAAAACCAGCAATCGCGGTGCATTCTGGGAAAGCGTTCAGTCTGAAGAATGCACAAGTCTGCTCTGATGCATGCTGGGTAAGGGGGGCGAGAACAACATCCGGGAATTTAGTCTGTTCTCAGTCTGGTGGTCTTGGATATTGGAACAGTGCTGGGGCTGATGACGTGTCACGAGAACATGAGAACGCTCAGGTACGCATACTGAGAAACAGCCAATATCTGCACACCTGATTATTCATGTCCTGTGGTAGCAGGGAGGCAAGCTAGCTGTCCAGTAGCTGAGTAACAACTGAGCCAGTTCCTGATCCAACGAGGGTAGAGCTTGAAACTCCATGAAGAAGGGAAACTTCTCCATGCGTCACTGTTAATGTTTTTAACATGAATCCCTCGATGTGACGTTATGAAGGTTGACTGTTTCTGTCTGGACTTCCTGTCACTGATGTGTCCCTCATCTTCCCGTCTCCTCTCTGTCCCTCTGTCTCCCTCTACCTGCCTTTATTTGTCTGTCTGTCAGTCGGCGTCTTTCAGCAGTGTCACTGACTCCACCATGTCGCTCAACATCATCACTGTAACCCTCAACATGGGTAAGTAGAGAATGGGTCGATGATGAGTTGGATCGGGTCTAAAGCTGCTACAACACAGCCTGAATCAGGTCCAACAAAGTCCACCACTGGTCCGCTGCTGTCAGGGTCAGGTCCAACAGAGTCCACCACCGGTCCACCGCTGGTAGGGTCAGGTCCAACAGAGTCCACCACCGGTCCACCACTGTCAGGTTCAGATCCAACAGAGTCCACCACCTGTCCACCGCTGTTAGGGTCAGGTCCAACAGAGTCCACCACCGGTCCACCGCTGTTAGGGTCAGGTCCAACAGAGTCCACCACCGCTGTCAGGGTCAGGTCCAACAGAGTCCACCACCGCTGTCAGGGTCAGGTCCAACAGAGTCCACCACCGGTCCACCGCTGTCAGGGTCAGGTCCAACAGAGTCCACCACCGGTCCACCGCTGTCAGGGTCAGGTCCAACAGAGTCCACCGCCGGTCCACCGCTGTCAGGGTCAGGTCCAACAGAGTCCACCGCCGGTCCACCACTGTCAGGGTCAGGTCCAACAGAGTCCACCGCCGGTCCACCGCTGTCAGGGTCAGGTCCAACAGAGTCCACCACCGCTGTCAGGGTCAGGTCCAACAGAGTCCACCACCGGTCCACCGCTGTTAGGGTCAGGTCCAACAGAGTCCACCACCGCTGTCAGGGTCAGGTCCAACAGAGTCCACCACCGGTCCACCGCTGTCAGGGTCAGGTCCAACAGAGTCCACCACCTGTCCACCGCTGTCAGGGTCAGGTCCAACAGAGTCCACCGCCGGTCCACCGCTGTCAGGGTCAGGTCCAACAGAGTCCACCGCCGGTCCACCGCTGTCAGGGTCAGGTCCAGAGTCCACCACCGCTGTCAGGGTCAGGTCCAACAGAGTCCACCACCTGTCCACCGCTGTCAGGGTCAGGTCCAACAGAGTCCACCACCGGTCCACCACTGTCAGGGTCAGGTCCAACAGAGTCCACCACCGGTCCACCACTGTCAGGGTCAGGTCCAACAGAGTCCACCGCCGGTCCACCGCTGTCAGGGTCAGGTCCAACAGAGTCCACCACCGGTCCACCGCTGTCAGGGTCAGGTCCAACAGAGTCCACCACCTGTCCACCGCTGTCAGGGTCAGGTCCAACAGAGTCCACCACCGGTCCACCACTGTCAGGGTCAGGTCCAACAGAGTCCACCACCGGTCCACCACTGTCAGGGTCAGGTCCAACAGAGTCCACCGCCGGTCCACCGCTGTCAGGGTCAGGTCCAACAGAGTCCACCACCGGTCCACCGCTGTCAGGGTCAGGTCCAACAGAGTCCACCGCCGGTCCACCGCTGTCAGGGTCAGGTCCAGGAGAACTCAGAACAAATCACAACAGCTGGAGTTAAGCCAAACAAAGTCCAGAGGAGATCCCCGCAGCCTGAATCAAGTCCAGGCCAGTCCAGAACTGCTCAAACATGTTCTGTAAGGGTCACAACTAGGTCCAAAACACACTGGATCAGGTCCACTACGGTCTAAACCAGGCCAGTTGTCCAGTAGGTGTTCTTAATCAAGTTCATAGCAAAAAACGTTCAGAACAGGCCAAAAGCGTCCTGGATCAGGTCCATGACAGACCGGTACTGCTCCACAGGTTCTGTTTGGGTCAAAGTGGTTTGCTTACATTTTGATGGGCTTTCCCCACGCCCACACTTTTTATCGCGGTATTTCATTTGAGCTGCCGTCTATAATATACATTTTTTCCACCCATGCTCCCTCCAGGACAAAGAGTGTGTTACCTTCCATATCTGTCGGTTAATATCCTCCCACTCCTCTTCTGTTAAAACTTTATTTTTGTATCTTGTATTTAATATTTCTATTCCTGCATATAATTTTGAAATCAATGTGTTATTTAATTTTGATTGGTATACCAGAATAAACACGTCTACTACATCAGATCCAACTTCAGTGCTTTCCCTTTTTGTGTCATGCTCTAAATAATGCCTCAGTTGCTATAATCCATAAAAGTCCTGATTCTGGTATTTCCCAAGACATGAGGGGACCTTAGTCCCAGCTTCTAAATCTATCATCGTTTTTATTGGGATAAATATCTGAATCGCGTCCTGTCCATCTTAGAAGCTTGCTACTGGATGTCAAATTATTATTTTTAACAATTTCAAACCACACTTTTAAGGGGACCTCCACCCAGGGATTAATTTCCTCTCTCAGACTGACAGTGAGGTTTTACTGTTCCGTGTTAATGCGTCTGAAGATGCTAACACCGCCTGTTTCTCAGAGAGGTATAACTTCCTGGGCATCAGCATCGTTGGTCAGAGTAACGACAGAGGAGACGGAGGGATTTACATCGGCTCCATCATGAAGGGTGGAGCTGTTGCTGCAGATGGACGCATCGAGCCAGGAGACATGCTGCTGCAGGTATCGCCGACACCGCCGCCTGTAGAACCAGGGCTGCTGATTTAAGATAATATCCAGCAGGTGCTGGTTTGAATTACCTGGGGTTTAAGGAAGGACTTGGTAATGATCCTGATTCACCTCAGGGTCAGTAACAGAACTTTGTTGATTCTAGTGATTCTCACTGTGGTTCTGTCCCTTCAGGTAAACGATATCAACTTTGAGAACATGAGTAATGACGACGCTGTCCGGGTTCTGAGAGAGATCGTCCACCAGCCGGGGTGAGGCCTATTCTAAACCTGCTTAGCTCTTTTTCGGCAGTTTGTCCTCCTCCGTTCTGAAGGAGAGCTGTTTGCGGGTCGGGCTGATTTGTTTCTCTCCTTCCGTTTAGTTCGGTGACGTTAACCGTGGCAAAGTGCTGGGATCCAAACCCACGGAGTTGCTTCACGCTGCCAAGAAGTGAGTCAGGCAGCATGTGTTCCTTTGGTTCCATGTCGCTGGAAGTAATCCGCTCTCAGCTCGTTAAAGCGCATTGTTACGGAGTGTCTGTCCTCTACAACCCTGCAGGTGAACCGGTCCGCCCCATTGACCCGGCTGCGTGGGTGTCCCACACGGCCGCCCTGACAGGGAAGCTCCCCCCACATTACAGTACGTCTCTACTACGCCGCAGCATTCCACCGTTGACCCGTCCGTCACACTTTCACTTCCTGTTCTGCAGGCGTGCACGAAGAACACCACCTCAACATCCACAGTGACATGACGGCGGTCGTCAAGGCAATGGCCAACCCAGAGTCCGGCCTGGAGGTGCGAGACAGGATGTGGTTGAAGATCACCATCCCCAACGCCTTCATTGGTGAGACGACGCACTCTGTCAGAATCTCTCTGAAACGTGTCAGGAAGGCCTCTGATTGTCTACATTTAAAATGCTCTGATGCAACATGAAATAATCTGATATGGATCTGGGGTTAGGACTCCTGTCAGAGCTGTGGATTACGACCGCAGTCTCAAGATGCAGCTCGTCTTTCATCCATACAGGTTCAGACGTGGTGGACTGGCTCCACCGTAACGTTGAAGGCTTTATCGACCGACGCGAAGCTCGCAAGTACGCCGGAAACCTGCTCAAAGCCGGATTCATCCGACACACTGTCAACAAGGTCACCTTCTCTGAGCAGTGCTACTACGTGTTTGGAGAGCTGTGTGGAGGTAAGGGCCGAAGCCGGGCAGATTTCTGTGCGTCGTTTAGGGCTTAGGACATTAAAGACCACAACCGTTGTTAGAAACGGATCCGACTCAAGTGGATCAACTGCTGAGGTGACATTCAGAGCAAAATGATAAAAACAGAGAAACAATAAAGAGCAAGTTCACACCACCATCGTTACAGGACTTTAGTCACTTGATAAGGCATAAAGACCAACAAACACAAACTTTTAGCGTGATCCCCAGCTGTGGTCCTCAGGGGCCTTCATGATTTACATAACTCAACCATTTAAATATATAAAACCTGCAGGGTATTGGCCTGAAGAGGGAATAAGCCGGTCATGTTCAATGTGCTGATATTAAAATTACATCTTTAATCTATGTGGATGAAATGTGTTCACTGATGGAGAAGTAGTTGTAGATTCTCTAGAGTTGTAGTATTTGTAGAGTAATGTAACCCAACCACCACCCGCCTGGCTGCAGGTCACTGGGACCCACACTGAGTCCTCAGCTTTATGTATCAACGATAAGCAGATATAGACAATAGACTCATGTTACAATAGCTGCGGCTTTGGTGCAAACACACCTGAACACTCCGCTGCAGTACCATTAATGGCCACAAGATGGAGACAAAGAAAAAATGTCAGCAGATTGTTAAACTGTTTTAGTGTAATGTCACTTCCAGAGGTTACATAGAAATTTAGAAACAGAAGTCGACTGCATGATGATAAGGAGGTAAAACAACAGTTTCTGAATTAATCACAGCATCAACGGTGAAAAGGTTTTCTGTCTCACTGCTGCTGCTGCTTTCAGACCTGGCTGCCATGTCTCTGGTGGACAACGAAGACGGATCCACTCGAGAAGGAGGAGGACCCGACTGTGACCCCCCAGCCTTCCCCTACCAGTATCCCATACCTCACCCCTACAGCTCGCCTCACCCACTGCACCAGCTGCCGGCCTGTGGCGGAGAAGGAGAAAGGAGTCATCATAGCGGAGGTGAAGGACATGTTTCCTTTTTTTCTAAAGGTTTTTTTCTTTGTGGACTTTATTCACAGTACATAGACCGGAAATGGGCAGAGGCAGAACAGGGCAAGACATGCAGCAATGGTCTTAAGGTTGGGTATCAAACCCCAGGCAGGTGTATTGAGGACTATTACCCCGGCGTGCCGCCTCTACGCCCACGCCATGTGGTGACGCTGTGGATGTCACAATGGTATCCTATCTTGCTGTGTGTCATGGGATATTGACAGAAATTTGAGGTATTAAAGGGGATTGTGTAGAACATCAGGTCCTGTCATGTCAGTTTTAGTGGTGCTTTGATGTGCTCCTCTGAACAAATATTTTGGGATCGAGGGTAAGGAATTCACTGTTCTGCTTTTTAAGGGTGGGGTGCATTACTTTTGCCATGACATCACCATTTAGTCTAATTAGATTTTTTATATTAAAGGATTCACTGATAATCTGGGAAGGAAATATCAGATTATCTGACCCCAAAGTGGTCAGATAATCAGAAAATAATGGAATAGACTAGAAAGATCCTTTATTATACCACGGTCTGGTGAGTACTCGATTCTGATTGGCTGCAGGGTGTCCGTTAAAGAGTGTTTTAGGACACATTTAAAAAAGTTCCGGTCAAATAGCCTGATTGTTCGAAATTAATGCACTGGCTCAAACATTAGAAGGTTGACGCAGGTTATCTGGGCAACGTGTCACAACGAGAGAAATTAAATAGTTCTCTCAGCTGCGTCTTGTGAAAAACGTACGATTTTAACGGTAAAAAACATTTATAATTGATTTAATATTTACTTATTGCGTAAGTGACCATGGTATAAGTGGGACAATGCCCTTTGAGGTGTCCATTATCAAAAATAATGGACTTTGCGTCGTCCATTCATTTCTTATAATGGACACATCATCGGGCATCATTTCCTACTTGTCCCACAGAAGGGAAATTTAGGTGTATATGCAGCAAGTAAGGGAGCGTTTACAACAGAAGTGAAAATACTGTACAGAAAAAGTTATTAAATAACAAGTGCAACTGAGTAGGGTGACCCCAAAGCGAACAAAATGTGCAGCTGAGTGTATGTATAATTGTAAAATTCTGCAAAGGGCAACTTTCAGTTTCAAGCATCAGGCATTGTGAGGTGAGTGGATTTTCATCCGTTCAGACAGCAGAGCATAGTGTGGGTAATTTCTGCTTTACTGGAGTTCAGTGGCATTGATTACTTAGTAGTTTTACAGACGCGCAGTATGCCTGATGTACGCAACAAAAATGTTATGTAAATGTTTCTGTTTGGCTAAACTGGCTGTCCAGCTGTGTCTGCTGCAGTGTCAGGTGTGCAGGAAGTGGATCTGGAGAATTATTTTCTAATGAGATAATGTCTTCCTAGACAGAAACAAAAGGCTGATGTATATAATAGTATATTTAGTATCAGTGTTTATAAATTAAAAACACTAACCCTGATGTAACCCCTAGCTCGGACGGGTCTGACTCTGTTCTGCTTGAAATGATATCATAATTTCATTGATCCTGCAGGAAGTCGCAGCAGCCAATCGGACTTCAGCGACGATCAGAAGGAGGGAAAAGGAGGAATGCTGCAGGAATCTGCTAACCAGGAAGTGAACGACCAGCACAAGATGGCTGACTGTCTGAGTGACGGCAGCGCTCAGGGGCCGCCTGCCTCCATCTCCGGTTCCCATGGCGACAAAGACATCACGCTGCCTTCTCGAGGTCAGCATCGCCACCTGCCATCAATCCAACCGGAAATCTCTCGACAGTCCTTCCGACTGGCCATGGGAAACCCTAGCGACCTCTTTGTGGATGTCATGTGACCCGGTGATGATGTCATGTCCTGTCATTTGACTTGGAGTTGCGTTTAAAGTCTGACAAAATATTTCTTTCAACTAAAGGAGAAACGAAAGGAAGAACCTTAAGGGACATTCAGTCACTGTGAAGACATGAATCCAACGACAGCCTGGACCTGACAAAAAGTTGGATCTGATGAGAACTAAATCTAAAAAGAGACCTGGATCGGACAAAAACCGAAATCTGGTTAAAGCCTAAAGCTGAACAAAATGGTCCTGAACCTGACTCAGGCTTATACCTGACTTAAGCCCGGATCTGAAAGCCCTAAACCTGACTCAGAACTGCTGCACCTAAGACGAAAACTGACTCGAATTAAGATGTCAACCTGACTCGGACCTGGAATTAAGATCTAAACCTGACTCAGACCTGGAATTAAGATCTAAACTTGACCCGGACCTGGACTTAAGATCTAAACTTGACCCGGACCTGGACTTAAGATCTAAACCTGACCCGGACCTGGAATTAAGATGTAAACCCGACTCTGACCTGGAATTACAATCTAAACCTGACTTAGACCTGGAAATAAAATCTAAACCTGACTCTGACCTGGAATTAAGACCTAAACCTGACTCAGACCTGGATTTAAGATCTAAACCTGACCGGGACCAGAATCTGACTCAGACCTGGACTTAAGATGTAAACCTGACTCAGACCTGGACTTAAGATCTAAAGCTGACTCAGACCTGGAATTAAGATGTAAACCTGACTCAGACCTGGAATTAAGACTCGGACCCGAATCTGACTCAGAACTGAACACTCTGAACTAACCAAATAAAAGCATCTGCTGCTGCATGGTCTGGGGGACGTTCTGTCTCAGCAGAGTCTGCCCTGCAGCCTGGGATGATTGTAAATTATTCCTGTTTATAAATCACATGCTGTGAAGCTGCCTGTCAGTAATCTGATTGTTGGTTTTATTTATTTATTTATATACACTTTTTATTTATGAACTCGGTTCCAAACTTCTAACGCAGAAACCAACGTGTGTGGATTACTCATGAGTCCGTGTCCTCAGTTCCTACATGACTAAAAAGTCACATGTTTGTCTGTCTGACCAGAAAAGCAGAGTTGTAGCTTTGTCTCTACCTTCTGAAACCAATGAAACGGGTCAATGGAAATAATTTTACGTAAAGGTTCAAATACGGTACCAAATCACAGATTGAAGGTTCTCAGACATTTGAGGATTGCTAAGAACAAAGACTGTGTTCTGTTTAGTGAAAGCAGCTGTATAAAATGTGTTCACTGTGGTATATGTACACAATAAGATAGTAAAACATTAAATGATGAATTAGATTTGGAATAAAGTTCACATAGCTTTCATAGAAATCTGTGTGGCTGTGATTTCCTCAGATCTTTAAAAGTCGTCACTGAGCTGAGACAGTCTGAAATGGACAGGAACAGACAGATTTCATCACACCTACATGACTGAAGATACTTTGTTACTGACTGACCAGCAAACCTACTTTACAATAAAGGAGGGTTACAATGCTCGGGGCTACATGATGGCGCAGTGGTCTGCGTTGCAGCAAGAAGGTTTCGTTCGCCGTGTTGTTTACTGGACAGGGGATGTGTGGTCAAGGTAGGTACTTTCTACATAGACCAGTAATGAGCCAGGACAGGAGCTGCTGCAGAATTTATGAGAATTACTGATATGCAGGAATCAAGCAAAATACGACGTTGGGCTTGATTTTGGTGAAAGGATAGCATTATAACATAGCTCAAAGCTCAAAAAAGTTGATTTTGCATGATAAAGGCCATTTTGTGGGTCACACAATACTAACATAAGGTCTATTTTTCTGATAGTGACAGAGAAGGAAGTTGAAACGTACTCATGTCGGATTGTTCTTCTTTGAAATTTTTGGCGGTTGGCAAATAACAAATTGATGCATTTTCCGCCATCTACTGGTATGGAGTGTGGACCAGAATGACTCTCAGGAATTAAATTCTATTATACAAATGTGTTATTTTTAGATATCGAAATATTATCCTGTAAGATAAAATAAGATAAGATAGGCTTTATTGATCTCACATTGGAGTATTGATCTCACTGTAAATGTTACTTTCTGAATAACTTCTAAATAATTCAAATAAATCTAATTTAACTTTTACTTACATTTTTAATTAATTGCTGTCTCTCCTCCTCATATTTATTACAGTACAACATCACATGTTGAATTGTTTCATCTACCCCACAGTATTCACATTTACCATTCCAATGCTTCCCTAAGATAAACAGAGTACTGTTTAAGCCAGTATGCCCAAATCTCAATCGAGAAATAATTCTAGTTTCTTCTCTTCTAGTTCATGTCGGATTGTTGTGACGTGACTGTACCTTTGTTCTAGGGATATCTAACAAATATGGCCAAAATTACGAGACATTTTGCACTATACAACATTAATTTTAGAAAAGTAAATACCTTTGAAATGCATCAAGCTTACATAAAAAATGTAAAATGTATAGATAAAAAAATGCTCATAGCATTTTTGTGGTTCTTGTTTGCAATGTAAAAACCCCCCCAAATTAATTCGAGTGTATTTCTGGTCCTACCTGCCTTCCATACTTGGAGCGCCGCAGGGCGGTGCTCTGAATGGGACGCGGCCGGACGCCGTCAGCTGACGCGCCGCTTGTGCCGCAGACATCTTACCTCCGAAACGGAGGAGACAGAGTCCGAATTTCACGGTCAGTCACTCCGACAAAGTGATGACTGGGTCCGCGGGAACTGGAGGGCGCGGTCGTGGAATATCGTCGCTACCCACGGAGGAGGTGAGGACACGGAGGCGGAGGGGGAGGGGGCACTGAGAGTCCGTTTGTTCCGTCGGTCTGCGCCGCAGCGGCGGACTGACCGCCAGACAGCTGCGGTAACGTTAGCAGCTAGCCGCTAACGGCTAGCCCGGACTAGGTTAGAAAAAACTCAGATTTTAGTAAAGTGTGGTTTATCAAAGCCGGCCTGTAGGCTGCGAAATAAAATAAAATCAATCTTTAATCTAGAGCACAAATCCTTTGGTTCGGCGAACAAGGAAATAATTTTATTCAAATGATTTTCGCTATTTTATGAATTTTAAGGGGCTGCATTATCGTTAGCGTTGTGTTTAAAAGCACCGTCGGCTACGTGACTGGGCGGCCACTCCAGCCGCCGTGAGTCAGCCCTGAAGGGAAAACTGGACTGAACGGCGGCTCGGCGTCTCAGCGGGAGCCGAAACAACCGTCAGAGGTCCCCGTTACCGCCGCAGGAGATGTCCGCAGAGACCCAGGCGGCAGATTCCAGGGTTCTGGAGGTTGTTCCGGTCGCTGTTTCCCACCTTCAACATGTCCTGTGAGGCCGATTTGATTAAAATCAGCATTTATGTTAAAATAAAAGCCGCTTTCCCAACCGGTGACGCGAAGGTGGTTTTAAATATGACGTTAAATATGGAAACCAAAAGGTACCAAAGAATTATTGTATTAAAAAAATGGTAAGGGCCAGCAGAGGCGAATTAGTTTATGCTATAATCTGGTGCAGCGCATCAAATGGTGACATTTATGTTTGAGCAGTACATCGGCCCCTTTTTAAATAAAGTATATATTAAAAACGAGAAAAATAACCACAAAATGTAAGTTTAAAACGTTAAACATGAACATTACTGACACTTAAAACACCTACAATTTGTTTTGGATTTTCGTTTTATTTATTTATATATGTATATATAAAAAATTTAATAAGCACATAATAATTGGAAAAAACGACTATATTACATAACACAGCATAAACATTATACCAGCCTGATTGGATGTAAGAGCAGTGTTGGTTGTCAGTAGGGGGCGCTGTGGTGCTGCCCCTATCAAAGTTACAGGAAAAAAGTGTAGACACAGTGAACATTATGATATAAATCTGTCTTTCATCAATTTTATTATTTTATTTTTATCTTAATTTTATTGTTTCAACTCTGAGCCGGACAGATGTGCGTCTCTGTAGCTGTTCGGCTTCCAAGTGACGTCACGCTGGTCTCTAATTGGTTGCTCAGGGCGGAGCTCTCTGTAACCGTAGCCAATCAGCTCCTCTTATGTCATTCTTTATCCAATCAGATTAATTTGACAACAACAATAAAACAGAAGAGAACAGCGCAGAGAAAGAATCTCGCTTATTTACAAAACGTAAAAATGCAGCAGGCAAGTGACTGTGGGCAGATTTATGTTCAGTTGAGGAGAACATTTCAGAAACTCTTTACTAACAAAGTTATTTATTTACAAAACTCTTTAGTATCCCCACAAACCTTGAAGGTACTGTGGTGGAAGACCGTCTGTGGATAGCTCCCGCAGTAAAGACGGGGGGGAATGGCCGCCATGAGGTCCACACGGCCGCAGCGCTGCCATTTGTGAAGCGATGTAGTCCATCTTTTTCTATGTATCTCTAATAATCTGGTTCTAACACTGGTTCTGCTGTGACGTTCTCGCAGATCCAGGTCAGATCGCCCAGCGGCGGGCTTCAAAAGTCGGTCGTCCTGCAGCGGCACCAGCAGAACTCCGTAATAAACCCGGTAAAGATGTAGAAAAATATATGTAAAATAACAAAGAGGAAACAATGACGTTTTAAAATAGACAATTTTGTTTGGGTATTTCTGTATAGGTTTGGATTTTTATTTAAAAAAAAACAACAAATTTTGTAGTTTATTAGAATATTTTTCTTCCCAGTTGTTTATATTTTCTACCTTTTTCTCACACCCGTGTTTCCTTCTTCACGTTCTCCTCGTTGAACCGCAGTTGTTGTGAGAACGGACGTTTCTGGTTCTGGATCGTCATCTGAACCGATCAGAGTCCAGCAGATTTGACCTCAACTGGATTTAATTATTACGTCAAACGTGATCAGAGACCAAAGGAATCAAAGGGTAAAGGCAGAAAGAGAAGCGATGACCCACACGCTTGCCTGGTTCTTCACAGCAGAACCGAAGGCTCATCTCCATGACCTGCAGGAGGTTCTACTGGACCCTGAGGGCCTGAGCTGCTCACAGGTCCGTCTCTGGTGCCTTCAGGGTCTGTTTGGACGTGCTCAGATTTCACGGAACGACCCAGACCAGAAACCAGCGTTGGTGCCGACAGCAGCGACTCGGACGGTGACCCGGTTCTCCTGGCGTCAGAGGGGTGGAGCCTAATCCTGGCGGGGTTTGAGGCAGCAGGCGGCGCCGCCGACGCTCAAAGGCGGGGCTTACGTGTGGCGACGACCCGCCTCCTCTTCCTGTCTGCGGTGATGCTGCGGAGTGATGGGCTCTGACCGAACCCTCCCGTCTGCAGCCGCAGGGGGCGCCGCCGGAGCAGCGATCTCAGGTGGGCGTCAGGAAGCCCCTCAGCTAAAAGTTCTAGTGAAGCCGGGCGGCGCTGAGTCCCGACCCAGCGCTCTGCTGCCATGACGCAGACACAGGTGGGCTAAGATGGCCGCCGGCAGCAGGTGGAGGGGGCGACGGCCGCTCAGAAAGCCGACGCAGCGGCTTTGGTCTCCGTCGCTGCTGGGTGCAGGGAGCCTGTTGCTAGGCAACAGAGGAGAGAGGCTGATGATGTCACCTCAGTCTGCGGGGAGGCGCTCATCCAGGTCTCCTTTGTTCGGGGTTTGAATCTGAATCAGGGCTGAAGGAAGAGTTTCTGTCGCTGCTGAGAGGAAATCTGAAGCTTTTCTAAACTCAGCGAAGCTCAAACGTCCTTCAGGTTCTGGTCACTCGTTCCTTCCTGACGGAGGAACAAACCTCTGACAGCTATTCATCCCCCCCCCTCCGTCTCTCTTCCCTCCATCCTCTCATCCGTCTCCCCCTCCTTGTTGTGTTCAGGAAACCATCGGCAGCTCCGTGGGATCCAGACGTTTGTCGCCTTGCTCCGTCGTCCGGCGCCCGTCTCCATCAGCTCCCCGGTCGGTCTGGGCCGGTTCTGAACCCCGTCGTGCTTCAGGTTCCCGGCCAGCAGGTGGCGCTGAGCTGCAGCTCTGTGGTTTTTTTAGGTTTTGATTTTTGTAGCGTTGGATGAGAAAATCAAAACCTAAAGAAAATACAGCGCTGCGTTTGAGAGCAGCGGGAAACCGGACCACCTTCACCGGCGCCGGGCCCCGACTCGAGGTTCTGATCCCAGGACCTTCAGCTTCACTGTGGCATCGTGGAAAACGTTCAGTTTCTGATCCGGACCAGGACCGGGTCTGACAGCAGGCTCTGGTCCGCTTGGGTTCTAGCACCATTCATCTCCAGGATGGTCTAACATCTGTTTGGAGGAAAAGATAGACTGTTAGCTTCAAGAATGGACCAGAACCAGAACAGTTACTGCTGGTGGTTCTGGGTCGGGACTCTGCTTAGTTTTGACACGCAGAGGCGTTTTTAGGGAGAATTTACCAGATTGTGAAAAGGTTAAAAACAAATCAAATGTTTTCCTTTCAGCCAATCAGAGGCCACCTTTTCTCTCAGTGTTTTTGTGTTTTACTGGACCTTTTGGGTTTTAAGGAATAAATGTTCTGTTCAGACGCGGTGCTGGTTGAGTTTTATTCTCCCATGAGGGGACGGGTTTCCAGACTTTGGAAGATCCAGTCTGGAGGTTCCTGGTAAAGATGTGATCTATGTCCATTTTTTCCTCCAAATCAAGTTTGTTCCCGGTTCTGATTTAAAGCTGTAGAACCTTAAATATTTTATATAACCACGGCGCTCTGAATTCCTTTTGTTCCACCTATTTTGCAGCTTGAAATGCAGGAGAGTATGAATGTTAGCTGTAATGTGTTGGATCCATGCAGGAAAAAACGCAAATGAGAAATAAAATCCGTGTTTTTACTGAGTGGTTCTGCTGGAGCAGAGGAACCAAACCCTGGTGCTGCTGGAGCTTCAGTCTGAAGGTCTACAGCGCCGCAGCTCCTGATGACGTCATTATGCAGCAGAGCCTGCAGTGGCATGAAGCCGCCGCCAGAGGGCAGCAGCTGTTAGAGCAGAGCAGAGGGCGGCCAGACATGAACGAAATTTAGATAGTTTATATAAAAATTGCAACTACTTTAATGTGATTTTTAGGTTTACCTACTCAGATCCAATAATTTGAATGAAACAAGCAAAGAGTGATATCTGAAGAAAAGGGGACAGTAAATTATTGTAGATCATAAAAAGGTCTCACAGGTTCACCTGGTTGGGGAAAAAAAGCAGTGCTACATGTTTTTACACTGATTATCTTCGTCTAGGTTGTGTTTGTGTGTTTTTAGTACCAAAAACAGGACATGGCTCAGGTTTAATATATGAATAAGCCAAGGTCTGCTTTTGTTCATATTTACTATCAAATTACATTAAGGCAGAAAAAGTTAAAGCCTGAGTACTTTTTTTCATATTTGTATAAAAAATTACAAAAACAGTCACTTTGTCATACATTTCCCACGAGTAAATGGGAGCAGAAAGAAGATAAAATCTTATTTTGTCCGCCTCCAGCCAAAAAACGAAACAACTTTACCTTTTACAGCCAAAATAAAGCAATACCACAACAAAGGTCTACGTTCAAATAAACCAACAAACATTTTTAAGGAGAATATCAACATTCACACATAAGTAATAAATAGACAATGCACAGGCACACACACACACACACACACATATATATATATATATATATATATATATATATATATATATACCTGTTCATATTAATTCAATTCAATTCAATTTTATTTATATAGCGCCAAATCATGAAACATGTCATCTCAAGGCACTTTACAAAATCAAGTTCAATCATATTATACAGATTGGGTCAGATTATACAGATTGGTCAAAATGTCCTATATAAGGAAACCAGTTGATTGCATCAAAGTCTTGACAAGCAGCATTCACTCCTGGGGAACCGTAGAGCCACAGGGAGAGTCGTCTGCATTGTACATGGTTTTGCTGCAATCCCTCATACTGAGCAAGCATGAAGCGACAGTGGGAAGAAAAACCACCCATTAACGGGAAAAAAAACCTCCGGCAGAACCGGGCTCAGTATGAACGGTCATCTGCCTCGACCGACTGGGGTTACAGAAGACAGAGCAGAGACACAACAAGAGAGACAAAAAAGCACAGAAGCACACATTGATCTAGTAATCTGTTCTACATTGGATGGTAGTAACGGGTGAGCCGTCTTCTCTGGATGATGTCAAAGTTAACAGAACGCCAGACCAGGTGTACCTACTATGAAGAAAAAGAGAGAGAGCAAAAAGTTAAAAGCTGAAATGACGACAGTCATTTCAATGTAATACAATACAAAACTGGAGAACCGTAGAATGAAGAACAGTAGAAATCAGTAGAGTGAGAAAATTAGACCCTGATGTCCTCCAGCAGCCTAGGCCTATCACAGCACAACTATAGAGATAGCTCAGGGTAACATGAGCCACTCTAACTATAAGCTTTGTCAAAAAGGAATGTTTTAAGATTAGTCTTAAAAATAGATAGGGTGTCTGCCTCACGGACCAAAACTGGGAGTTGGTTCCACAGGAGAGGAGCCTGATAGCTAAAGGATCTGCCTCCCATTCTACTTTTAGAGACTCTAGGAACCACCAGCAGACCTGCAGTCTGAGAGCGAAGTGCTCTATTAGGAACATACGGAGTAATCAGAGCTCTGATATATGATGGAGCTTGATTATTAAGGGCTTTATACGTTAGAAGAAGAATTTTAAATTCTATTCTTGATTTAACAGGAAGCCAATGAAGGGAAGCTAAAATTGGAGAAATATGATCCCTCTTGTTGATTTTCATCAGAACTCTTGCCGCAGCATTTTGGATCAGCTGAAGACTTCGAACTGCATTTTGTGGACTTCCTGATAGTAAAGAATTACAATAGTCCAGCCTTGAAGTAACAAATGCATGCACTAGTTTTTCAGCATCACCCCTGGACAGAATGTTTCTAATTTTGGCGATATTCCGGAGGTGAAAAAAGGAAACTCTGGAAACCTGTTTAATATGGGATTTAAATGACATGTCTTGGTCAAAAATAACACCAAGATTTTTTACTTTATTACCAGAGGCCAAGTTAATGCCATCCAGATTCAGTGATTGATTAAGAAGTTTATTTTTTGAGGACTCTGGCCCAAAGATTACAACTTCTGTCTTGTCAGAATTTAAATGCAGGAAATTTAAAGTCATCCAGCTTTTGATGTCATCAAGACATGACTGCAGTCGAAGTAACTGATTGGATTCATCAGGATTTATGGATAAATATAGCTGAGTGTCATCAGCATAACAGTGGAAATTAATCCCATGCTGTCTGATAATTTTGCCAACCGGAAGCATATATATAGTAAATAGAATTGGTCCAAGGACTGAACCCTGTGGTACTCCACAGGTGACCCTAGAGTTTGAAGAAGATTTATTATTAACATGAACAAACTGGAATCTGTCCGACAGATAAGATTTAAACCAGCCTAATGCTTTCCCTTTAATCCCTACAGTATGCTCAAGTCTTTGTAGGAGAATAATGTGATCAACTGTGTCAAATGCAGCACTGAGATCTAACAGGACAAGTACAGACACAAGTCCATTATCTGAGGCCATGAGAATATCATTGGTGACCTTCACCAGAGCTGTTTCAGTGCTATGATGAGCTCTAAAGCCTGACTGAAACTCCTCAAGTAGGTCATTACTTTGTAAATGTTCACAAAGTTGATTAGCAACTACTTTCTCAAGAATTTTAGATAAGAAAAGAAGATTAGATATAGGTCTGTAGTTTACTAGCTCATCTTGATCAAGAGAAGGTTTCTTAAGTAAAGGTTTAATAACAGCTACTTTAAAAGCCTTTGGTACATATCCATTTACTAAGGATAGATTAATCATGTCTAAAATAGGACCACTGATCAGAGGGAATACCTCCTTAAACAACTTGGTTGGGATTGGGTCTAACATACAGGTAGAAGGTTTAGATGAAGCTAAAATTTTAGATAGCTCAGAAAGCTCTACTGCTTTTAAACAGTTCAGACACTGCGCAGGTTCTAAGGATTCCTCCAATGCTGCCTCACTTACTGAGGACGAGGTAATCATGTTTGGGAGGATGCCAATTATTTTATTTTTAATGGAATCAATTTTATTTATGAAGAATCCCATAAAATCATTACTGCTAAGAGCTAAGGGGATGGCTGGATCAACAGAGATATTAATACTGACTAAATATATTTTGTTTATACATATACTTAAATTGACAAATATTGTTACAATTTCTGAGATCTTCATGAAGTGAATTCCAGTTTTGCCCCAATAACTGAAGGACACGTCTGTTTTAAGTGTTGTACGAGCAAATTGGTGTTTAAAAGTATATTTTCTCTTACTAAACTAATTTTCTAAATGGAAAAGTTAATGTATTTTTTCGGGTAAATTTCTACATCTCGCTTTAAACATAATAACCAAATCTTCAACCTTTAATATTCCCGATTTAAAAACAATTTACTGGTGTGTTCTTGTTAACTGACTTTGTGTATAATTCTTAAAGCTCTCCTCTGTAATGTAAATAAAGGTTTTATATTTGACTTGTATATGTTCCCCCAGACTTCTATGCAGTAGTTAAAATATGGCACAATGAGTGAACTGTACAATATTTTCATTGTTTCTTAATTTAACACATCCTTCAATGTTTCAATCTTTGCTTTACAAGAAGCTTCTCTAGAGATACTGAGGAGTTTCTGAACTCTGTTTTAAAAGATCGGCCCAAACTTCCTGGCAGAAATATCACGACAAACGCAAAGATCCTGGTTCTGTTCCTGATTAAAGACAAAGATACAGATTTAGTTAAAACCGCAATTAATTTAGGAAGGTCCCTGAGTCTTTAATAGGTATGAAAACAAGCCTGATATGCAGCTTTTCTCTAAGATTTACAGTTTTTTGACAAATTATTGAGGCTCATGCAAAATTGACCAAAGAAGCGCTGAATCTAAATGTGAGTTTAGTGCCCGGTTAAATTGAGCTGTTGAGGCTTATTGTCGATGAGTTGAATAATGTGCTCTGTCCTAATTAAATAAACCAACATTTATTTAGCTAATGAGATTTTTTAATTAGCTGTAGTTCTTTTTTTCTCTGACTTATTGATTTATTCTTCTCACAAACAGTAATGTCTTTAACTGTGTCCTCTTTGTTCATAGTACTGTAACTTCAAGTGTTATTTGCTGCACTATTTCAGATTTTGCCTCTTAGTAAACGAAAACATATTATTAACTAATCTAAAATGGAGCCTCTGCAGGATCACACCTTAGTTTTGCTTGAAAACCATCCAAAAATCCAAAGAAAAGCCTGAAAGGACCTCCAGAAAGCCTTGAGACCTGTTGCTCCAGATCAGGAAATTATGCATTTTGGATCTGGGGTGTTTTAGAGCAGAATCTGAATTTAACCCATTTTATGTGACGTGTGGAGGACATGAATTAAAGATGAGCTGCTGCCATGCAGCATCTTTGGCTTCCTGCACATCAAACATTTTCCAGACTGTGGCTCACAGATGTTTTACCTTGCTGAATATTATTTAACCCACAAAGAACCACATTATCGTAGCAGTGCCTTCAGCTTTATGAGCCAACTCAGTCGCCTCCAGGGGGCGCTGTCTTTGTTGGGAGGCAGGTGCTTCATGGACGGATCCACCATTGGCCAATTCAGAGCAGATGGACCTTCACAAACACCTAAAGACAATGAAAATGACATTTAATGTCTTCAGGCTGCAGGAGGAAGACTTAGAGACTTAGACTTAGACAACTTCATTTGTCATTTTGTATGCACAGAGTGTGTACAGAACGAAATTTCGTTTGCATACAGCTTGAAAATTACAGTAAATTACAGGATAAGTTGCAGCAGTGATTTAACAGTAAAACAATTGAAATGTAAACAGTGCAGGAGAAACAGACAGTGTGCGATCACAGTGTACAGGTTAGTATTTTGTACAGGTGAGTAATTTTAGAAGCCATTTGTATGTGCAGAGATGATTGTGCAAAGTGCATTTGTGCAAGAATGCATTTTAAAAACTGAGAGTTCGGCAGCATTTGTAATGCTAGATAAGGATGCAAATGTGCAAATATGCGAATGTGGTACAGAGTCCAGTTTATAGTTTCAGCAGTTCAACAGTCTGATGGCAACAGGGAAAAAGCTTTTGCAGAACCTGGTGGACCTGCAGCAGATGCTGCGGAACCTCTTCCCAGAAGGTAGCAGGGAGAACAGTCCATGGTGGGGGTGTGAGGGGTCTTTTATGATGTTATGGGCTCAGGACACGCAGCGCTGAGATGAAATGTCCTTGATGGAGGGAAGAGGAGCCCCGATGATCCATTCTGCTGTCCTCACCACTCCTCACAGTCTTCCAGTCGGAAGCACTGCAGCCTCCACACCACACAGAGAGACAGCTGGTCAGAATGCTCTCTATGGTGCTTCTGTAGAAAGTCGTGAGGATGGGCAGGGGCAGGTGGGCTCTCCTCATCCTTCGCAGGAAGTAAAGTCACTTCTGTGCCCACTTCACCAGTGACGTGGTGTTCACAGACCAAGTGTAGTTGTCCGTGATGTGCACCCCTAGCAACTTGGTGCTGCTGACCACCTCCACAGCTGAGCTGTTGATGAGCAGTGGAGCGTGGTGAGGCTGGTTCTTCCTGAAGTCGACGATGATCTCCTTCGTCTTCTCCACGTTCAGGATCAGGCTGTTGTCTCTGCACCAGCCCACCAGCTGCTCCACCTCCTCTCTGTAGTCCTGGTCGTTGTCGTCTCTGATCAGGCCCACCACTGTTGTGTCGTCGGCAAACTTCACGATGTGATTGGTGGTGAACCTGGGGACGCAGTCATGAGTCATCAGGGTGAACAGCAGGGGGCTCAGGACGCAGCCCTGAGGGGAGCCCGTGCTGAGGGTGATGACATCAGAGGTGTTCTGTCCGACCCGGACTGACTGAGGGCTGTTGGTGAGGAAGTCTAGCAGCCAGTTGCGAAGAGGTGTGCTGAAGCCCAGATGTTCTAGTTTTCCTACCAGGTGCTGTGGGATGATGGTGTTAAACGCTGAACTGAAGTCCAGGAACAGCATCCGCATATGCGTGTTCTTCTCCTCCAGGTGTGCCAGGCTCAGGTGAAGAGCAGAGGAGATGGCGTCCTCAGTGGAGCGGTTCCGTCGGTAGGCAAACTGGAACGGGTCGAGTTAAACGATTAACGAATGAACGAAGTCAAGACACGTTGGACGAGACAAAGTTTTAGCCTTTTTCTTTAACAGAAAACTGAATATAGTCAAAGCCAGATGTTGACATGCATCGAATAAAAATACAGAACTGTTTCTTTCTCACTGCCTAACATTAAATGAGATACTTATCATCTAACTTATCAGTTTGGATAACCAGATTATTCCTGTTTGCTAATTGTTAGAACAAAAAGTGAAATATGTAATATTTTTTATTTTCTTTAAACTGAGAGGTTTGCATGAATTAAAATTACTCTGCCTCTAAACATCTTGGGATAGTCCAGGTGTGATGTGATGGCTTTGTCAGCTTCTGATTAACATTTGAAGCACAAATACCTCAAGCACTCTGTTTACTTGCATGACATCATGGAAAATTTAAATAAATTAGCCAAGATATCAGTAAGAGGGCTGTGGCCCAATGAAGAAAAAACCCTAGGTGTCATTTAAATTCCACATTAAACAGGTTTCCAGGGTTTCCTATTTTCACCTCCGGAATATCGCCAAAATTAGAAACATTCTGTCCAGGATTGATGCTGAAAAACTAGTCCATGCATTTGTTACTTCAAGGCTGGACTATTGTAATTCTTTACTATCAGGAAGTCCACAAAATGCAGTTCAAAGCCTTTAGCTGATCCAAAATGCTGCAGCAAGAGTTCTGATGAAAATCAACAAGAGGGATCATATTTCTCCTATTTTAGCTTCCCTTCATTGGCTTCCTGTTAAATCAAGAATAGAATTTAAAATTCTTCTTCTAACGTATAAAGCCCTTAATAATCAAGCTCCATCATATATCAGAGCTCTGATTACCCCGTATGTTCCTAACAGAGCACTTCGCTCTCAAACTGCAGGTCTGCTGGTGGTTCCTAGAGTCTCTAAAAGTAGAATGGGAGGCAGATCCTTTAGTTATCAGGCTCCTCTCCTGTGGAACCAATTCCCAGTTTTGGTCCGTGAGGCAGACACCCCGTCTACTTTTAAGACTAATCTTAAAACTTTCCTTTGTGACAAAGCTTATAGTTAGAGTGGCTCATGTTACCCTGAGCTATCTCTATAGTTATGCTGCTATAGGCTTAGGCTGCTGGAGGACATCAGGGTATATTTCTCTCACTCTGCTGAGTTCTCCTACTGCTCTCCAATTTTGCTTTGCTTGTTGTCATTTAATATACACAAAGGTTCCAAGTTCATCTGTTCAGTTCTTTACAGGCAGTGTGCGATTTGCAAAAAAACCCAGAGGGGGGGGGGGGATCATCTCAAAAGTTTTGTTAATGAATAAAAGTTTTATTAATAATGGTTAGCTAGCAGGTGCTCTTTCAGGTAGATAGCTAGATCCAGTAGGTTAGACTATTGTTTTTAAACTTGTGCCATCTACTGTCGGGACTCTGGAGTGAGTATTAGTTTACTTTAACCACTTTAAGCAGAAAACGTAATAATACTCTTTAAAAACAAACAAAAAATTTAATTTACAAATGTGAAGGACACAGGACATGTATTAATATGATTTTTTAAAAATCCATAATATTACTTATTCAGATCAGAGGGGGGGAGGAATGTATCCCCCCCAGGGATAAAACATGAATGACCAGAGGGGGGGGCATCACAAACAGAGGGGGGGTAAATCCCCCCCATTTCCCCCAGCAAATCGAACCCAGTTTACAGGTATAAACAGTTTGGGAATGTCCAGCTATTACACTGTTGAAATGTGTGAATCAGCCCCAGAACAAACAGCTAAACCTCCTTGTGAAGATGCTGCAGAAGCTGTTAAGAGTGTGATTATCCATGGTGAAACGAGTCCTGTACAGACATGGCGGAAAGGCCTTTATTCCTAAACAAGAACCAACCAGACTACAGTTTACAGATGCATGCAGATACAACAACCTTTACTTTGTCCATAGTGAACATCATTACATTGGGAAGAAGAAGGGGGCCTGATAGCAGCACCCCAACTGGGAAGGATGGTGGTTGCAGTACCATGTTGTGGAGGGTTTTACTGTTGGAGGAACTGATGCTCTATATAAAATAGATGGTATAATGAGGAAAGAACGTTATGTGGAAGCAATGAAGCCACATCTCAAGACACCCGCCGGAAAGTTACAGCCTTGACACAAATCACCTACAAAATTTCTTCATTGTTTTGGAGTGGCCGTTGAAAAGCCTTTATGTTGGTTGCAAAGATTAGTCGGCAGAGCAGAAAAGGTGTTTACAAACCTTCCCCATTTCAGCTTCTGCAAATCATGTTAAAGCTTCAAATAAATGATCGAATTAAAAAAGTTAAATGCTTTAATCTTATTTACTAATAATATTGATTACCAAGTGCATTGTGTAAAAATCTGCTTAGTCGTGGAGAAAAAGGTTAACAGAGGTCATTGGTTGCATCATGTTTACTAGGTCCTGTATCTTTAATGAGTTCCCTGTGGAGCTCCTCTAAAGATACACTGAGCCCAGAAGGCAAAGTCTGTGTGGACGTTCGGACACTAACAGGACAATTAACGCAGGTCGCAGCTCAAGGGATCTTCTGTTGTCACTGTGGACACCGTTGCTGATGCTCCTGTTTGTTACCTAAAAAGTTCTTGTTTCAAACTTCAGGAAATTTTACCTGACATAAACTGAGCTGACAGGTTTAAACACATATATGCAGATTTGGCCTGAATCTGGGTGATGACTGCTTTTTTTTATGTAAAATCCCAAATTATAAGAAATCTGATTAGATACCAACTGGATTGCTGAAATGGACATTTTAGAATTCCTAGCCAAAAACGAGCCAAAACAAAGATGGAAAGAAACTAAACTGGAGACAAAACAACAACCATAAATGAATAAAGAAACTCCCAAAGATTATAATCATACTTTCCTTCCACTAGATGGGTTCTGAAAAGTGTGACTGGAAAGTGTTGCATAGCAGAGATAAAAAGAAAAAGGAAGCAGGGTGGCATTTAAAGGGTTATCAAGGTGCCCAATGAACAAGTTCAGGAAAGAAGCTTGGAGGCTAACCAACTGGCTAGAAAGTGCATGAGAGTGGCTCCAGGAATCTCCATATTGGCAGAGCACAGAGTCCTTTGATCTACTGGGGAGAAGATGGACTGGCTGAGTAGGGACAACCAGATCCGGAGGGGTCAAGGCATTCAGCCGAGCCCTCTAAATGTCAGGAACACAGATACATCTCTGGTGGTATCCATTTACCAACATGTGCAGAAGAAGTGTCCACTGTGTTCATCTGATCAGTTGGCACACGAACAGGTGGAACAGCAAATGGCAGGTGGTAGGAATCAAAGGTGGTACATGCATTTGGAGATCTCCCTCAGTGGCGCTAGATCATAGGTCAGGAACAGCACATAAGGGTAGTTCTACACCCTGGAACAGGAATACAGAGTGATTCCCCTCTGGGACAGGCCTCTGACAAAGTAGAACAGTGTTTCAAGAAACCCACTAGGAAATGGCAGTTTGGTTTGGTGGCAGGGTGTCATTTTTATTTATTTATTTATTTCTTTTCTGTTCTGTCTCTCTTCGAGGTCGGTCGTGCTTTCCTCTTCTCTCCAGCTTTCACCCCCCCCTCCCCCTCTCCTGCTTCTGCTGCTATGTCTTGTCTTTCTGAGCACTTTCTTCATATAAACCGAACTCTGAAAAACATGGATCTGGTAAGCTGGTCTCTCAATGCTATTGATCAATTTTTTTTCGACGGGTAGACAACGAAAGGGGGACCCGTCCGGTCCTGATTGACTCATTTTGTGGATACACCCTACATTCCTGGAAAACGGTGTGTCTTTTAACTTTGTCATTCATGGACGTTTGAAACTTTTGCATGTTTGGATTCAGGATACTGGGATCTCTACTTTATTGGTATCTGGTGGATTTCTGAGGTATCAGCAAATACAGTGGAAGTCGGTAGCCATTTGGCCTTGATCAGACTGCCGGCTGCATATGACGCGCTCACTAAGGCGGTAAACGGACAGACCTGGAAGGTGGAGGAGCAGAGCCGAAAAGCTGGATGTGCTGGAACGCAGACTGGCTTTGGTGGTTAAACTCATGGGGAATATGGGATAAATTCTGGAAGTGATGCACGGAAAAGCCCAACAATTTGGAAGATTGGATTTCACCATTTGGAGCCAGCAATAGACTTAAAGCTGACAGGAAAGTCGGTGCAGCTGTATCATAACAAATAAAGTATTTGCTCTGCCTCCCTATCTCTACTCCTGGATTGTTATGGCTCAGAATGCCCAGACCCCTACCCTGCTACCCCCCTCCCCCGCTGACACCTGCGGATGCTTTCTGAACTGTTGGCCGGCTGATAACATCAAGGACAAAGGCCTCTGGAGAGTGTTCACGGAAATATAAACACTTTCACCCAAACAGACACACAAAACTGATGCTCATATAAACTAATATACTTACACGCGACTGATGTCAAATGTTTACCTTCTGCTATATGTGTCTCGTCTTATTTGTGCTTTTTGTGCTAGAGGTTTTTGATATCTCAAACTGTATCCTGTTATAGGATAAAGTATGAGGTATATTTTTTTCCTCCCACCTTCCTTTGTTGAAAATCTATCTATTCCATAGATTCTAAGGCAGCGCCCTGTTGGTACCGTGTAATGTGGTTCCTTGGCAGCAAGGCCTCAGTAAATCGTCTCCCCTAAAATGTTTGTGATGTTTTGTCTTGGCGGTTGTACTGAAACAGCAATTTCCCTCTGGGATTATTAAAGTATTTCTGATTCTGATTCTGATTCAGTCCCTCACTGTAAACATGATCTCAGCTTGATCTGAGATTGTTTAAATGGACATTAGCATTGGCTAGATCTAGAGCAGGAGCCACTGTGTCTGCAACGTCTTGGAAGGGACCATGGCAGGAAGGATCCTTGATAAAGGCTGTGGCATTAGCCTTAATGCCGTTGTGATAAATTAAACAATGTCGTGCTGAGGCTGGGATTTAGACCTAAGTTTGAGTCTTTGGTTGTGGCCGTGGTCACGTTATTTATATTGGCTGAAACGGTGGTGTGGAATCTGGAGTTCCTTGTCTGGAACAAAAAGTCAGTCTTCCAACTTTTCCATTTCAGGTGTTGCCACAGCAAGTCATCTGTCTCCATTAAATTTCCTGCATCTAAATTCTGACAAGACCGAAGTTGTAATCTTTGGGCCAGAGTCCTCAAAAAATAAACTTCTTAATCAATCACTTAATCTGGATGGCATTAACTTGGCCTCTGGTAATAAAGTAAAAAACCTTGGTGTTATTTTTGACCAAGACATGTCATTTAAATCCCATATTAAACAGGTTTCCAGAGTTTCCTTTTTTCACCTCCGGAATATCGCCAAAATTAGAAACATTCTGTCCATGGGTGATGCTGAAAAACTAGTCCATGCATTTGTTACTTCAAGGCTGGACTATTGTAATTCTTTACTATCAGGAAGTCCACAAAATGCAGTTCAAAGTCTTCAGCTGATCCAAAATGCTGCAGCAAGAGTTATGATGAAAATCAACAAGCGGGATCATATTTCTCCAATTTTAGCTTCCCTTCATTGGCTTCCTGTTAAATCAAGAATAGAATTTAAAATTCTTCTTCTAACGTATAAAGCCCTTAATAATCAAGCTCCATCATATATCAGAGCTCTGATTACCCCGTATGTTCCTAACAGAGCACTTCGCTCTCAGACTGCAGGTCTGCTGGTGGTTCCTAGAGTCTCTAAAAGTAGAATGGGAGGCAGATCCTTAGCTATCAGGCTCCTCTCCTGTGGAACCAACTCCCAGTTTTGGTCCGTGAGGCAGACACCCTGTCTACTTTTAAGACTAATCTTAAAACCTTCCTTTTTGACAAAGCTTATAACTAGAGTGGCTCATGTTACTCTGAGCTACCTCTGTAGTTATGCTGCTATAGGCTTAGGCTGCTGGAGGACATCAGGATCTATTTTTCTCACTCTACTGATTTCTACTGTTCTCCAGATTTGCATTGCATTACATTGAAATGACTGTTGTCATTTCAGCTTTTAACTTTTTGTTCTCTCTCTTTTTTCTTCATAGTAGGTACACCTGGTCTGACGTTCTGTTGACTGTGAAATCATCCAGGGAGGACAGATCACCACTATTACCATCTAATGTAGAACAGATTACTGGATCAATGTGTGCTTCTGTGCTTTTTGTCTCTCTTGTTGTGTCTCTGCTCTGTCTTCTGTAACCCCAGTCGGTCGAGGCAGATGACCGTTCATACTGAGCCCGGTTCTGCTGGAGGTTTTCCTTCCCGCTAACGGGTGTTTTTTCTTTCCACTGTCGCTTCATGCTTGCTCAGTATGAGGGATTGCAGCAAAGCCATGGACAATGCAGACGACTCTCCCTGTGGCTCTACGCTTCTCCAGGAGTGAATGCTGCTTGTCGGGACTTTGATGCAATCAACTGGTTCCCTTATATAGGAAATTTTTGACCAATCTGTATAATCTAACCCAATCTGTATAATATGATTGAACTTAACTTTGTAAAGTGCCTTGAGATGACATGTTTCTTGAATTGGCGCTATATAAATAAAATTGAATTGAATTGAATTGAATCCTTATCTTCGACATCTTGTCTCACACCAACTACTTTCATGTACTCTTCACCTCCATCCATAAATCTCCACTCTGGTCTTCCTCTAGGAGTCCTGCTTGGCTGTTCCAGCCTCAGCATCCTTCTATAAACCATCTCAGTCTGGCCTCTCTGGCTTTATCTCCAGAATATCTAACCTGAGCTGTCCGTCTGATGGACTCATTCCTGATCCTGTCCATCCTCGTCACTCCCACAGAGAACCTCAATATCTTCATCTCTGCTACCCCCAGCTCTGCCTAATGTGTTTTCCTTTTGCTCCTCTGTCTCTAAACCAGACAGCATCTCTGGTCTCACCACCACCTTCCACATATTTTCTTTCATTCTGGCTGAGACTCTCTTGTCACACAACACACCTGGCATTTTACTCCACCCATTCCAACCTGTTTGAACACATTTCTTACACACTCGCCATTGCTCTAGACTGTTGACCCTTAAGTACTTAAAATCATCCACCTTCTTCATCTTTGCTCCCGGTTACCTCACAGCTCCACTTGGGTCCCCCTTATTCACACACATGGAATTGTTATGGCTTCATTCCTCTTCTTTCCAGGGCAAACCTGTATCTTTCTAGATTGTCCCCTGCTCTCACCACAGATCACAATGTCATTTGCAAACATCATAGTCCATGGAGATTCCTGTCTAACCTTGCATGTCAACCTGTCCATCACCACAGCAAGCAAGAAGGGGCTCAGAGCCGATCCTTGATGCAGTCCCACTTCCACCTTGAACTCCTACAGCACACCTCACCACTTTCCTACAGCTCTCAGACATGTCCTGCACTTGTTCCTGAAAATTGGTACCAGCCCACTTCTTCTCTATCACTCATGCATCCTCTCGTTCTCTAAGATTGAACTCATTGAGCAATCTAGTCAAAAACTCTACTGCTGTCCCTGATAGACACATCCATACCTCCACGGGTATATCATCAGGAACAACTGCCTTTCCACTCTTCATCCTTTTCAAGCCCTTCTTTACTTCATCCTTAATTATCATTGCTGCTTCCTGGTCCACATAGGTCTCTTCTTCTACTCTTTGTTCTCGCTCATTTCCTTATTCATCAACTGTTCAAAGTACTCCGTCCATCTTCTGATCACGCTTGTTGCACCTGTCAGTACTGGAACAGAAGGTCAGTATAACATCATATTCAGCTCTGCGCTGGCTCGTCTAGCTTATTTCAGCATCCCAGTGCAGTAGAGTGGTTCAAGACTGTAGCCTGGGGCTGGGTGGGTTGTCTTGACAAAATGTCTTTGACATGTTGGCCGCATAAGGAACAAGCTGTTTAGTGAACCTCCAGTCGGTAGTGACAGATGGCTGCTCACCCTGATCCAGATTCAATTCAATTCAATTAAATTTTATTTATATAGCGCCAATTCATGAAACATGTCATCTCGAGGCACTTTACAAAGTCAAATCAATCATATTATACAGATTGGTCAGAAATTTCCTATATAAGGAAACCAGTTGATTGCTTCAAAGTCCCGACAAGCAGCATTCACTCCTGGAGAAGCGTAGAGCTACAGGGAGAGTCGTCTGCATTGTCCATGGCTTTGCAGCAATCCCTCATACTGAGCAAGCATGAAGCGACAGTGGAAAGAAAAAACACCCGTTAGCGGGAAGGAAAAACCTCCAGCAGAACCAGAACCAGGCTCAGTGTGAACAGTCATCTGCCCTTTGACCAACTGGGGGTTACAGAAGACAGAGCAGAGACACAACAAGAGAGACAAAAAGCACAGAAGCACATATTGATCCAGTAATCTGTTCTACATTAGATGGTAATAGTCGGTAATCTGTCCTCCCTGGATGATTTCACAGTCAACAGAACTGGTTCTGCTGGAGGCTTATTCCTGTTAAAGGGGACTTTCCTCTCCACTGTCGCTACATGCTTGCTCTGTATGATGGATTACTGCAAAGTCAATGACTCAGCGGCAGCAACTGTCTACTGTGGATCCATGCTCAATCAATCCATCCATCCATCCATCCATCCATCCATCCATCCATCCATCCATCCATCCATCCATCCATCCATCCATCCATCCATCCATCCATCCATCCATCCATCCATCCATCCATCCATCCATCCATCTAATCTAATCTAATCTAATCTGTTTTTCATGCTTTTGATCTTGTGATGCTGCCGCTGGTCTCAGCTGACTTTAAAGGATATAAAAGCGTCATCATCTGGATCAGCTCCTCTCTAATGTGATGGTTGAAGCTGCAGCATCATGATTAACTCCACACATGTTTTATATTTTACTCTGAGTGCCTACTTTGACGTTGGACCTTTGAAATACCTTAACTTTATGATCATTATGTGTCTGTATGTCCTGATCGTTGGCTCTAACGTGCTACTGATCGTGGTGATCTGTGTGAACAGCAGCTTACATGAACCTATGTACATGTTTCTGTGCAGCCTGTTTGTGAATGAACTGTATGGCAGCTCAGGCTTGTTCCCCTTCCTGCTGGTCCAAATCCTCTCTGATGTTCACACGGTTGCTGCTCCGCTCTGCTTCCTGCAGATCTTCTGTGTTTACACCTATGCAACAGTTGAAGTTTTAAATTTGGCTGTCATGTCTTATGACAGGTATGTTGCCATCTGTTTTCCTCTGCAGTATAACACCACGATGACTGTTAGAAAGGTTGCCTTGCTCATTGCCCTGACGTGGGGTTTCCCCTTTTTGGCCATTGTAGTTCTGATCTCACTGAGTGCACCCCTGCAGCTCTGTGGGAACGTCATTGATAAGGTTTTCTGTGGGAATTACTCCATCGTTAAACTGAGCTGCTCTAATACCAGCATTAACAACATTTACGGACTTATTTACACAGTAATCTCAATAGTAGTTCCTCTCATTTTAATTCTTTACACCTACGCAAAGATTCTGGAAGTGTGTTTTTCTGCAACCAAACAGACTCGGCATAAAGCCGTCAGCACCTGCACTCCTCACCTGGCCTCTATCTTGAACTTTTCTTTCGGCTGCTGTTTTCAGATATTGCAGAGCAGGTTTCATCTAAGCAGTGTGCCTCCTGTGTTATCCATTATCTTGTCGCTGTACTTCCTGACGTGCCAGCCGCTCTTCAACCCGGTGCTGTATGGGCTGAAAATGACCACAATCCGAGACGTGGGTAAACGTCTGCTATGTGGAGAAAACTCTGGTCCTGCAGCAGAGCTGTTCAGGTCAGCTTCTCGTACCTGACAACATTTCTGAAGATTTTAATCTGGTGTGGGCTCAATTATCACTTTGTTTTAGGCTCAATTTTAGTGTTTTTCCATGTTTCTGAAGCAGCAGGTTAGACGTTTCTTTAATGAGACATGATGTTCAGTTTGCAGACGAACAACTGATGCTTTTCTTTTTCTCTCTGTTCTGGATTTTTGTGCAGATGTTTTGATATGACATTAATGAATGAATGAATGCATTTTATTTGGTCGTCGGTCCTGAGTTGTACATAAAGACGTCCTGCACAGTCTTAAAAGTCTGGAATTTGTTTTTATCAATTTTCAGATCTGGATAAATATGGATACAAGAAAAGAAAAGCACCACAGGAGTGGTTTTCCTTTTTCAACTCTCTAAAGGACAAAACCTCTATTAGTGCTTAATAAATGCGGTGTTTCAAACCTTAAAGAGGCATTTTTGTTTCTGATTTGACATATACTAGAAATCTTTAATATTAGGTTAAACTTGATCAGTAGTTCTTAAAATGGGTCTAAAATGTCAAAAGAAGCACCAAAACTGTTACTTTTCAAAGTAAAGGTCCTAAAGTTCACCGAATGCTCTATAAAGGAGCAATATTTAGTCTGAAGTTCTCTGGAACGTATGTGACACCTTTGGCAATACTAACAGATCTCCAATCAGAGCTAATCTAAGTTGGTCTAAATGCCACAGAAGCAGAGAAATTGTCCTCTGTACCACACCCTGAGAACCCAGAACAAGCTTTACCAATGGGTTGGTCCATTATTTGTGACATCTATCTATAATAAAACCAGAGATTGAGATAATTGAGATTGTATTAAATTCAATTTCAATTCAGTTTTTTTAAATATATCACAACACATGTCATCTCAAGGCTCTTTCAAATCCTCCAGGTTGGTCAGAAAGTTTCCTCTCTAAGGAAACCCAGCAGGTTGCATCAAGTCTTGACAAGCAGCATTCACTCCTCCTGAAAGAGCGTAGAGCCCCAGTGGACAGTAATCTGCATTGTTGATGGCTTTGCAGCAATCCCTCAAACCGAGCATACACGTAGCAATTGTATGCTTGGTAAGTTGATTATTTAAAATGACGAGACTTAGCCTTTTTGGACCCAGAAAGTTGTGTAGGAGTATCGAATCAGTTAGACAAGAGCACAGACAGTGAGCAAAGTCATGACAAGTTCATAGATGTTATTGACTCTGGGCTCCTCACAGGACAGTTTTATGATGGAGAGATTGTCACAGTAAATCTTATTAATGACATTCCCACAGAGCTGCAGAGAGGAACTTAAAGCAATGGTGCCGCCAACAGATAACCATGTGATGTAGACCAGAAAGACCATTTTCCATGGCGTCATCATTGAGTTATACTGCAGAGGATGGCAGATAGTGACATACCTGTCATAAGACATGACGGCTAAGTTGGTAAACTATATACTTGCACAAGTATAAAGAGAGAATATTTGCAGGAAGCAGAGGAGAGCATAAATAATGTGAACATCAGAAAAAATCTGAACCAGCAGGAAGTTGAACAAACTGAACAACTGAGCGGAAGTACAGTTCAGTTACAAACAGGCTGCACAGAAACGATGACTTTACAATATTTTAGAGACCAGCAACAATAAAGTATTAACACTAAATAATACACAGTGAGGAAAGAAGAAAGGCAGCAGAAGGTCCATTACTCAAGGCCCCATGGTTTAAGGGCTGCAATATGTTTTATGAATAAATGAATAAATAAAGTATAAAAATGTAACATCTTTCCAAACCAAACTGATATAAAAGTTTTAACTATTCTGGGAAGGCTTTCCAAAATGTTTAGGACTTTGTTTTTGGAAGTTGTCCATAATTCTCTCAGAATTACATTTGTGAGGTCAGACAATGATGTCGGACTTGAAGTCCTGACTTTGAGTCTCCACTCAATTTTTCCCAAATCTTATCTGCTGGGCGTAGATCAGGGCTCTCTGCAGGCCAGTCAAGTTTTTTCACACCAAACTTGTTCATCCATGTCTTTTATGTACAGTGGTTCACAGCCATGTTGGAATACGAAATGGCCATCCAATGATTCAGTTCCAGCTTGAAATAAATAAGGGAGGAGGCGATACAACCAAAGGGCCGGTCCCTGTGTTGCAGAAGTTCACTCTCCACAACTAGTTCTAACTTCAGATTAAACAATTCAAAATGGAATTAAATCAATGTTCATGAGCTGCAGGATTGGTTAGGAGGATACCTGTTGACTATCAAAATTTTGACTCAATCCAGCATCAAAGTAGGCAGGCCACATTGATGGAATAATAACATATTTTGTATAGCCTTCAACAAACTGGATTATTTGTGTATAATCACGTATGCAGGGCAGTTGTTAGGATTTCTGGACCCCCTGAAAGAATATCGGTGTGGGCCCCTCTATCCCATCCACCTTCAATTTTCTTGTTTTTCACTGTTCTTGGTGCCTGGTGTAATATAGCCAATCTGTTTCCTTGTTTAGGATTAACGACATAACAGAACACCAGACCAGGTGTATCTAGTATGAAGAGAAAAATGACAGAGAACAAAAAGTTAAAAGTTGAAATAACAAGAAACAATGCAAACTGGAGAACAGTAGGAGAACTCAGCAGAGTGAGAGAAATAGACCCTCATGTCCTCCAGCAGCCTAAGCCTATAGCAGCATAACTGCAGAGATAGCGCAGGGTAACCAAAGCCACTCTAACTAGAAGCTTTGTCTGAAAGGAAAGTTTTAAGCCTAATCTTTAAAGTACACAGGGTGTCTGCCTCACGGACCAAAACTGGGAGTTGGTTCCACAGGAGAGGAGCCTGATAGCTAAAGGATCTGCCTCCCATTCTACTTTTAGAGACTCTAGGAACCACCAGCAGACCTGCAGTCTGAGAGCGAAGTGCTCTGTTAGGAACATACGGGGTAATCAGAGCTCTGATATATGATGGAGCTTGATTATTAAGGGCTTTATACGTTAGAAGAAGAATTTTAAATTCTATTCTTGATTTAACAGGAAGCCAATGAAGGGAAGCTTAAATTGGAGAAATATGATCCCTCTTGTTGATTTTCATCCGAACTCTTGCTGCATCATTTTGGATCAGCTGAAGGCTGCTAAGCCAAGGGAGCATGTCCCTGACCTGTCCCTGACCTCTAGTAACCTCTGGCCAGCAGAGTTCCGTTGTCATGGAAACTCACTCACACCTGCAGCTGCCTGTCTAATTCACACACACACTTTGCCTCTGTGTCTGTCTCATTGGGAAACAATGGCAACACTTTCCCTCAAACAACACCCCATATCTCCACAACCGTAAGGGCTAGAGACGTAATTTTTACTGCGTTTAATTCGGAATGGATAGTGGAACAATACTATCTGTTTTTGTTGTAAATATAATAAAGGCGCAAAAAATCATAAAACAAAGGGAAAATATTACGAAAATGCCCAAACAGCCTAAGCAGGGTCCTGAACAAATTGCTATAACTGAAAAAGTACAAGACATATCAAAATAATTCTTTCACCATCAGTATCCGCTGGCGTTGGTGAACAATTATGGTTATTTTCATGTATTTACAAAAATCGGTGTAGGTATGGCGATGAGTAAAAGGTGGATAATTTTGAAGGATATAAGGGTGAAGCTGTTTCAGAGATTTGCAGATTTCCTACTGTCGAACAAACCCTTCCTGCGGCAAAGCCGTAAGAGGTATCTCAAAAATTCTTGAATTGTGAGTGCCAGAAGGGTCTCAACATTAATCTGTGAAAGTCTCATGCCTGTACATCAAACGGTTTAGGAGAGGCGATGATGCGAAAACATGTGTCGTTTGGTATTTTCAGGTCTGAATTTTGAAGACAGCTCCAAAGAAAATGAATGGAGGGCGTTTATACTTTTTGGCGCTCTGGGGCGGGGCGATTTGCAAAAAATCTATAAATCCCACACCAATGAGGGTTACATTTTCTGAATCCAGACAGAAATGCCTACGTTTTGGTGTATACTTTGTCTACGTAGAGTGAAAATTGAGCGAGTAGGTTGAAGTTGTTCGGAGTTGTGAAATCTTTCAAAAAGTTAGAGTGGGTCACTCTAACCCTCTGAGAATTCCGTCATTGACTTCCATTATAAATGATGAGCCCGCTGAAGTTTGGACGTGAAATTTGAGGAGTAACTGTAAAAAATCCATAAAAGATATCCACATTCCGTTTTCACTTCTGAATAGATTCAATTCAATTCAATTTTATTTATACAGCGCCAATTCATGAAGCATGTCATCTCGAGGCACTTTACAAAGTCAAAATCAATCATATTATACAGATTGGTAAAACATTACTTATATAAGGGAACCAGTTGATTGCTTCAAAGTCCCGACAAGCAGCATTCACTCCTGGAGAAGCGTATAGCTACAGGGAGAGTCGTCTGCATTGTCCATGGCTTTGCAGCAATCCCTCATACTGAGCAAGCATGAAGTGACAGTGGAAAGAAAAACCACCCATTAGCGGGAAGGAAAAACCTCCAGCAGAACCGGGCTCAGTATGAACGGTCATCTGCCTCGACCGACTGGGGGTTACAGAAGACAGAGCAGAGACACAACAAGAGAGACAAACAATCACAGAAGCACACATTGATCTAGTAATCTGTTCTATATTAGATGATAATAGCGGGTGAGCTGTCTTCTCTGGATGATGTCTCAGATAACAGAACGCCAGACCAGATGTACGTACTATGAAGAAAAAAAGAGAGAGAACAAAAAGTTATAAGCAGAAATGATGACAAGCAATGCATAATAAGAAACGTGGCAATAAAGAAACCAGGGACTATAGTTAAATGCCTACCAGGGGCCAGAACGGGCGACATAGAATCCTACCTAAAACTGCTGGCTAAGGATAAGCGTAAATACCGCAAAATTGTTATTCACGCTGGCGGTAATGACACCCGGTCACGCCGATCAGAGGTCACCAAAGTTGGTGTTGCTTCGGTGTGTGAGTTTGCTAAAACAATATCGGACTCTGTAATTTTCTCTGGTCCCCTGCCTGATCTGACCAGTGATGACATGTTTAGCCGCATGTCATCATTCAACCGCTGGCTGTCTAGGTGGTGTCCTGAAAACGACGTGGGCTACATCGATAACTGGCGAACTTTCTGGGGAAAACCTGGTCTGATCAGGACAGACGGCATTCATCCCACTTTGGATGGTGCAGCTCTTCTTTCTAGGAATCTGGCCGGATTTATTAGTTCTCCTAAATGCTGACAACCCAGGGTCCAGACCAGGAAGCAGAGCCGTAGTTTAACACACCTCTCTGCAGCTTCTGTACTGTTACCCACCCATTATCCTATTGAGACGGTGTCTTTCCCACGGCCAAAACTTAACAGATCAAAAACTGATCTAAAGGGAACAAATCATAAAAATCTAATAAAAATCCATACGGATCACTTTGAACCAAAAAATAAAAGAATTAGATGTGGTCTATTAAATATAAGGTCTCTCCCTCCAAAGACTTTGTTAGTTAATGAATTGATTTCTGATAATCAGATTGATTTATTTTGTCTCAGAAACCTGGGTACAAGAGGACTACGTTAGTATAAATGAGTCAACTCCCTCCACTTATTCAAATTTCCACATTCCCAGATCTGTGGGAAGAGGAGGAGGAGTAGCAACCATCTTTCAGTCTGATTTATTAATTAGTCCCAGGCCAATTAATAATTACAGTTCTTTTGAACATTTAACCCCCAGTTTCCCTCATCCAAACTGCAAAGCAATAAAACCTCTTCTGTTTATTGTTTTGTATTGTCCACCAGGCCCTTACTCTCAGTTTTTGGATCAGGTGTCAGATTTCTTATCTGATTTGGTGTTAAATACTGACAAGGTTATTATAGTGGGTGATTTTAACATCCATGTTGACACTGAATGTGATAACCTTAGTGTAGCCTTTAAAACTATCCTAGATTCAATTGGTTTTGCTCAAAATGTGCATAAGCCAACGCACTCTCGGCTCCATACTTTGGACCTTGTCCTGACATATGGCATTGATTGTGAAGAATTAACAGTATTCTCTCACAACCCTGTCCTATCTGATCATTTTTTAATAACATTTGAGTTTAATCTAACTGAGTTCTCCACCCCCAAAAGAGGGTTCCATTATAGTAGATCTTTATCAGATAATGCTGTATCAAAACTTAAAGAGTCTGTCCCCCTTTTAATATCCTCAGTATTGCAGAAATGCCCTGTAGATGGCAGCAATGCTGTTTCTTCCCATTCACAAATCGATACCTTTGCTAACAGTGTGACTTCCTCATTGCGTTCTGCATTAGACAGTGTAGCTCCCTTGAAAAAGAAGGTGATAATTCACAGGAAGCTGGCTCCCTGGTTTAATTCAGAGCTGCGTTCCTTGAAGCACAATGTTAGGAAATTGGAGAGAAAATGGCGCTCTACACACCAAGAGGAATCCTACTTAATCTGGAGGGACAGTCTATTGTTGTATAACAAGACCCTTCGCAGAGTTAGAACAGCATATTTTTCATCATTAATTGAAGAGAATAAAAATAATCCTAGATTTCTCTTTAGTACAGTTGCCAAACTTACTCAGAGCTGCAGCTCTGTTGATCCATCTATTCCCTTAGCTCTTAGCAGTAATGATTTTATGGGATTCTTCATAAATAAAATTGATGTCATTAAAAATAAAATAATTGGCATCCTCCCAAACAGGATTACCTCATCCCCAGTAAGTAAGGCAGCATCGGAGGAATCTTTAGAACCTGCACAGTGTTGAACTGTTTAGAAGCAGTAGAGCTTTCTGAGCTATCTAAAATCTTAGCTTCATCTAAACCTTCTACCTGTATGTTAGACCCAATCCCAACCAAGTTGTTTAAGGAGGTATTCCCTTTGATCAGTGGTCCTATTTTAGACATGATTAATCTATCCTTAGTTAATGGATATGTACCACAGGTTTTTAAAGTAGCTGTTATTAAACCTTTACTTAAGAAACCTTCTCTTGATCAAGATGAGCTAGTAAACTACAGACCTATATCTAATCTTCTTTTCTTATCTAAAATTCTTGAGAAAGTAGTTGCTAATTCAATTCAATTCAATTTTATTTATATAGCGCCAAATCATGAAACATGTCATCTCAAGGCACTTTACAAAATCAAGTTCAATCATATTATACAGATTGGGTCAGATTATACAGATTGGTCAAAAATGTTCCTATATAAGAAAACCAGTTGATTGCATCAAAGTCCCGACAAGCAGCATTCACTCCTGGAGAAGCGTAGAGCCACAGGGAGAGTCGTCTGCATTGTACATGGCTTTGCTGCAATCCCTCATACTGAGCAAGCATGAAGCGACAGTGGAAAGAAAAAACACCCGTTAGCGGGAAGGAAAAACCTCTAGCAGAACCGGGCTCAGTATGAACGGTCATCTGCCTCGACCGACTGTTTTATAAAACTGTTTTCCCTGAGTGTTTCTGCATGTGGGCCAAACATATAAAGCCGAACATGACAGAAGAATACTCTGGCCAAACAGACTCAGCGGAAGCACTCGCTAGGGCGTTAACAGCTCAACAGGATCAGATCCGAGGGTTAGAATCCTCGATGTTGGGGTTGCAGAGTCAGATGCAGGGTTTTGCGGCCCAGCTTAACCAGCTAACCGGTGTGCTCAATGCTAGCCTCCAGCCTACTCCGTCCGAGCTTCCTAGCCCCTCCCCCGAGGCCGCGTCAGCTATGACATCAGATCATGTCCCCGGAACCCCCTCACTCACTCCGGAGAAATACTCCGGCGAGGCGGGTGATTGTCAGGGCTTTTTGTTCCAGTGCTCCCTAGCTTTCAATAATTCACCACGAACTTTCGCTCTAGACCACTCCAAGATCTCTTTTGTCCTGCGGCTGTTAACGGGCCGAGCACTAAGATGGGCAGAGTCCCGTTTCCCTAATTGTCAACAATTCGGCTGCACATTTAACGAATTCATAGCAGAGTTTAGGACGGTCTTTGCAGCCGAATCAGACGAGGCACAGGATTCACAGCGGCTCCTGACTCTTAGACAGCGGGGCAGACGGGTAGCAGACTTTGCCATAGAGTTTCGTACCGTGGCGGCTGCGGCGGGCTGGGAGGAGCGCGCTTTAAGATCTGTTTTTCTCCAGGCTCTCGATGAGTCCCTTAAGGACGAGCTGGCACGGGTAGAGCAACCCGCCATCTTAAGTGAATACATCGCGCTGGCGACGCGGTTAGATAATCGCTTACGGGCGCGCGGTAGGAGCCGCCCCGAGAGACTGCCGGTGTTTCGGCCGGCTCCAACTGAGCGGACCCCCATCAAACCCGCTGCAGCGCCTCCCTCCCCGCCGGAACCCATGCAGTTTGGTCGGGTTAGGCTTTCAGATGATGAGCGGCAGAAACGCATGAGCGCGAAGCTCTGCCTTTATTGTGCTTCTCCCGCTCACTTTATTAAGGAGTGTCCAGATCGACCAAAAGATCAGGTCCGTCGGTTCTAGCGGAGAAACCGGCGGACCAGCCTAAGTTTACATTTTCTTCTCCTCCGCGTCTTTGCCTGCAAGCAGCGATTGTGTCTGTTGGAGACACGTTTAAGTTATCCGCCCTAGTGGATTCAGGGTGTGATTTTAATTTAATTGATCATTCGTTTGTCCTCCAGGCTAAGCTGGAGACAGTTCCTTTAAGTTCGCCTCTCCAGGTTTCTGCCCTGGATGGCGGGGTTCTTCCGTGTATAACCCACAGAACGAGTCCCCTTGAACTCGTAGTATCCGGTAACCATAGAGAACGGATCTCTTTCTTAGTTTTCCCCGTTAAACACGCCCCGTTGTTCTTGGGTTTCCTTGGTTACAGCATCATAATCCGCACATCAATTGGGCGGAGCGACGGGTGGAGACCTGGTCGCCTGGGTGTCACGCCACTTGTCTACAGTCAGCTGTTCCCTCGTCACAGGCTCGCACACAGTCTATTCCTCAGCTTGACTCTGAGGTTTTAAAACTAGTGCCCAAGTGCTATCACGACCTCAGGCAAGTTTTTTGCAAGACCCAAGCTAGTTCGCTTCCGCCCCATCGCCCCTACGATTGTGTGATCGACCTCTTGCCTGGTGCTCCGTTGCCGTCTAGCCGCCTTTACAACCAGGGTCCGAAATTAACACTCGCCACTCGCCAAAGGCGAGTAAATTTCCCGTTTGGCGAGTGAATTTCAGAGGGCTAGCTGCCACATGGCGAGTAAATCTTTGTACCAAATAAATTAAAAATAAAAAAAAATAACAAAGCCCATCTGGGCTGCGGATGATCCGTTCACAGAGCTCAGCCTAGACCCGCCTTCTGCGGAGCTGGTTCAGCATCACATTTTATTTCTGGGGAGAGCGGCTCCCAGATAAAGCCTTCATTCAAAACCAGTCATGGCTGCACGCTGGATCAGAAAACAGATCTGCTAACCAGATACAGTCTAAAACGCCCATTAGTCTGTTTATAAGTTTCGTTTTTATTAATTCTGCATTTAACTACGTGCGCTCCGAGGGAAGGGAGGAGAGAGGCGCAGTTAACTGCGCCTCTCTCCTCCCTTCCCTCGGAGCCAGGTGCTTTTGTCAGCGACCAGCCTTCAAAACGTGAATCACTGCGTTTAATGTCCTTCGACTCGTACCAAAAGCTATGTTTAATGCTCTTTTGTGTTTAACGACACAGAGCCAGTGGTGCTTCAGTAGGCTGCTGCCTTGCGCTTGAATTCAGGTGCGCAAAATTACGTTACATGTAATATAGGTGCGGACTTTTTAAGGAATCAGGGGCTTCAGCTCAGACCCATTATTCATTTTCTTCCCTCTAAAGGAGCCCTTTACAGTCTTTATTTATGCATTTTCCCCACTGTTTATCCGTCGCGCGTAGCGCACAAGGGTAAAATCCAGCAGCTGGATCATGCGTAAAGACGCAGCGCGAACCCCTGCGTGCTTTAAGTGTTGCAGCTGAGGGAAAAATGTTGGACTGAATAGGCTTGATGAAACTCTGCCTCATTCACAAATTAGACCAACACGGATAGAATAATGATAATCTGTGGTGTCTTTTATTGCCTGGATATAAATGTGATCATTCTTATTGTGCCTTTTATAATCAACTACAATATTTTCTTATAAAAGTCAGGAAACAAAGATTTCTCTTCCAGGGTCGAGACAGCCACGCCCCCAACCACGCCCCCCGAAAATTAACATAATCTCACTCTTAATTTTTGATAAAAATTGAGGTCTGGTCAGGATTAATATTTTGGCTGGTATAAAATTTGCCTGGCCGGTTGATTTTTACATCTACCGCCCAACTTGGCCGGTGAATCAGGAAGTTAATTTCGGACACTGTTTACAACATTTCTCAGGGGGAGCGTCAGGCCCTGGAGAAATATATTAAGGAGTCTTTAGCTGCTGGGCTAATCTGTGCCTCATCTTCACCTCTAGGGGCAGGGTTTTTCTTCGTTTCAAAGAAGGATGGTTCCCTTCGCCCATGTATTGATTATCGGGGTTTAAACGCCATAACTGTGAAAAACAAGTATCCCCTCCCCCTCCTCTCATCCGCCCTCGAACCGGTTCAGTCTGCGACCATCTTCACTAAGATAGACTTGCGTAATGCTTACCACTTAGCATCTTGCGACACTTCGAGTACCAGGTTATGCCTTTCGGCCTGTGCAATGCCCCAGCAGTATTTCAGGCCCTAGTGAATGATGTCCTCCGAGATTACCTGAATATATTCGTGTTTGTGTACCTGGATGACATTCTCATTTATTCCCAAAACCCAACAGAACACTTTCAACATGTCCGTGCAGTTCTCCAACGCCTCCTGGAAAACAAGTTATTTGTCAAAGCAGAGAAGTGCGAGTTTCACAAGCCCTCTGTCTCGTTTCTCGGACTCATCCTAGAAGGGGGGCGGGTTCGATCTGACCCCGAAAAGATCAAGGCAGTCCTTGACTGGCCGGTGCCCGAGACCAGAAAAGAACTACAACGATTCCTAGGGTTCGCCAACTTCTACAGACGCTTCATCAGGGGGTACAGTCAGATCGCCGCCCCTCTCCATGCCCTCACCTCCGTCAAGACCCCTTACTCTTGGAACTCCATTTCCTATCGCCCCGGTTCTAAGAACCTAAAACCCGACGCCCTGTCCCGCATGTATTCTCCCCCCGACTCCGTGAAGGAACCAGCAACCATCCTCCCCTCGTCCTGTGTGTTTGGAGCCCTCCAGTGGGAGGTTCAAGACCTAATTTCCCGAGCCCAACGGTCAGACCCTGACCCGGGTACTGGCCCCCCTAATCGAACCTATGTTCCCTCTTCTGCCAGGTCCCGTGTCATCCAATGGCCTCACTCTGAGAAGTTCTCCGCTCACCCTGGCATCCATCGCACCCTAGTGTTCCTTTCCTGTCGTTTCTGGTGGCCCACTATGTCCCGTGATGTCAAACAATTTGTCCTCTCGTGTCCCGTGTGTGCCCAAAACAAGACCTCTAACAGACCCCCTGCAGGTCTCCTCCAGCCCTTACCTGTCCCTGAACGCCCCTGGTCCCATATCGCCCTGGATTTTGTCACCGGTCTTCCCTCGTCACAAGGTATGACAACCATACTCACCGTTATTGACCGACCGGTTCTCTAAGGCCTGCCACCTCATCCCCCTCAGAAATCTCCCCTCAGCTCTCCAAACGGCCCAGCTCCTGGTCAAACACGTATTCCGCCTGCATGGTATACCTCAGGAGATTCTGTCTGACCGTGTTCCTCAGTTCATCTCGCGGGTGTGGAAGGAATTTGCCGTGGCCCTTGGGGCCCGGTATATACTAACCTCTGGTTACCACCCGCAGACCAACGGTCAGACAGAACGAATGAACCAGGAGCTGGAGACCGCCCTCCGTTGTCTCACCTCCAATAATCCCTCTGACTGGAATAAATACCTCTCATGGATCGAATACGCCCACAACAGCCACGTTTCCACTGCCACCGGACTATCCCCCTTTGAGATCTCCTTAGGTTATCAGCCCCCGTTACTCCCAGAGGACAACTGACAGATCGCCGTCCCCTCAGTTCAAGAACACATTAACCGCAGTAAGGACTTCTGGACCCAAACCATCCAAGCCCTCAATCACACCACCGAACAGAACCGCCGATTCGCTGACCGCAAACGAGTCCCAGTCCCCAGTTACCACCCCGGTCAGCGAGTCTGGCTTTCCACCAGGGACCTTCCCTCCCGAGCCGCCTCCCGCAAGCTGTCTCCACGCTTCACTGGTCCTTACGAGATTGTCTCCATTGTCAGCCCCACCTCTGTCCGTCTGCGTCTCCCGTCTCACTCCCGCGTCCACCCTACCTTCCATGTGTCCCAAATCAAGCCAGTTACCTCCAGTCCTCTGTGCCCTCCGGCCGAACCCCCTCCACCCACCCAGGACCACCACGGACGCCGCATCCAACGGATCGTGGCCTCCCGTCCACGAGGTAGAGGTTTCCAATACCTCGTGGACTGGGTTGGCCGCGGTCCTGAGGATAGGTCCTGGCTACCCGGCTCCCCCATCCCTGACCGTTCCCTCATTGACTCCTTTCTCTCCTCCCTTCCCTCCACTTCCTCTTCTGGGTCGCCAGGAGGCGACCCTTGACGGGGGTGGTGGTGTCAGGACTCAGTCGGCAGGGCTGTGCAGCTTGCTGCTGGCTCTGCTGCCTCCGCTCTCTCCACAGGTGTTCATGGTTAACGGGTGGGCGGAGTGCACACACCTGCAGACACCGGGCCGCACTATAAGAACCGTGCTCGAACAGAGGGAGGATGCCAGAGTGTTACCTTGTCGCGGTATGCCTAAAGGCCAGAAACCACCACCTGAGCTTCAGACCCGTGAGTTTTTCGATCCCCGTTTTTGGATCTAATCCTTGTCTCCTGTGTTTTCTCCAGTGCACTCGTGTCTTTGGAACCCTTCTCTCGTGTGACTCTGCGCTGTGAAGACCAAGCTCCCGAATCCTCAACCCGCTCAGATTCTGCTCTGGCGATCCCCTCCTCAAACTCCCTTGGTGGTACCAAGTTGGGCGCGAGTTTCCCCTCCCCGGATTCACCCTGGTCACCCTGGACTCTCCTGGTTCCTCCCTCTGTTCATTCCGGATCCCTGGACCCGCCGGTGCTGCTCGGACCCCATCCGCCTCCGCTCACAGTTCTCCCGGACGCCTGTCACTCCATCCGCAGGCCGGGCTGAGTCCACACCACTTCCTCCTCGGTTCGGTTCCCGTGCTCTGTGGTAAGCTTACGATTCCCCGTAGAGTTACCTTAGCTTCTCCCACAATTAACCGTGTCTCCCTCTCCTTCAGACTGACCCGATCTCCAGGCTTTGGTTCCCCGCTGCTCCCCGATCTGCGGTGACAGATCTTCCTCGTGACCCCGTGGTTCAGTTCAATAAAACTCTTGTGATCTGACCTGTTTTCCCTGAGTGTTTCTGCATGTGGGCCAAACATATAAAGCCGAACATGACACACATTTCATGCCTTCAGACGTTTTAACATGTGTCGTGTTGGCATATGTGGCACACAGTAACGTAGGGGACACAATGAAAATAAATGAACACTCCCCTCAATATCAACACTTTACAACAGTAAAGTGACGTCCGCGCTACTTCCGGGTTACGCCGGTAGGCAAAAACAGGACTGTTCTCGATAAACACCATGACAAAACGGGTGAATTAGAGCGTGCTTTTAGTTTATGCCACACAGAGGCATTCCAAATCGTTGGATGTACGTTTCTTTCGTTTACCGAAGGACGAAGAAAGAAATGGATATTTTCAGTGAAAAAGGACCCAGGCAAAAAAATCCCAATGGACTGTGGGAGCCATCATATCCCGAAAGAATTTGCAGTCTACACTTCATCTCCGGTAAATACAACTTAATTTTGCACTGGTCATTGTTCTGCTTAAATAATTAAAGCCGCAAGCGGCGTCAATCGGCCCTGCAGCCAAGCGCCTTCGCGCACCACCGTCCGTCAGCCACCGCAGAAGCTGTCACTCATTTTCTCCGTCCGTCCACCAGCCGATACACACGAACGCATTGAGCAGCGCTAGCCCACGACTCACAAAAAATCTAGTGCAGATCGGTGGATGCAGCGAGGAGATACAGCCGTTGAATAATGATAATGCATTTGGCCACCGGGCTGGACTAAATCGTTTGGCCAGCATTCACAGACTCGCTATCTGGACTGTATCTGGCAATCTGATACCATCAACCATCAACTTACTCTTAAAACGATCTTGTGATACGTTACCTAAAGAAGAAAAATACGTCGAGAACTTGTTGTTTGCTCTGTTGGCGTCTGCCGCTGTGCTTGCCTTCTGCCTTCCAGTCCGGCGCGCAGGCGCGAAAAAACCCGGATGAAAACAATAGCAGTGAACTACCCTATACGATTAATTTGCGTTAATTTTTTTAATCCGTTAATTTTATTTAAATTAATTAATCAAAATTAACGCGTTATTTTGACAGCCCTAGTTATAAGCTTTGTCAAAAAGGAAAGTTTTAAGATTAGTCTTAAAAGTAGACAGGGTGTCTGCCTCACGGACCAAAACTGGGAGTTGGTTCCACAGGAGAGGAGCCTGATAGCTAAAGGATCTGCCTCCCATTCTACTTTTAGAGACTTTAGGAACCACCAGCAGACCTGCAGTCTGAGAGCGAAGTGCTCTGTTAGGAACATACGGGGTAATCAGAGCTCTGATATATGATGGAGCTTGATTATTAAGGGCTTTATACGTTAGAAGAAGAATTTTAAATTCTATTCTTGATTTAACAGGAAGCCAACGAAGGGAAGCTAAAATTGGAGAAATATGATCCCTTTTGTTGATTTTCATCAGAACTCTTGCTGCAGCATTTTGGATCAGCTGAAGACTTTGAACTGCATTTTGTGGACTTCCTGATAGCAAAGAATTACAATAGTCCAGCCTTGAAGTAACAAATGCATGGACTAGTTTTTCAGCATCGCTCCTGGACAGGATGTTTCTTTTTTTTTTTTTTTTTTTTTTTTTTTTTTTCCAGTGCCCTGTCTAGCAATGTGGCAATAGGAATTGATGTCTCAATGCCAGATAGAGCTCGACAGATTTTGCTTTTACAAGTGGAGCAAACAGCTTTCGCCATAGTGCTCCACTTGATTTATGCTTGTAAATAGCTTTATTGTGATTCCTGCAAGGAGAATTTCAAATTATATGGACATGACAATGGGAGAGTAAAGGAAGAAGAAAAAGTGAAAGAAAGAAAAAAAAAAGAGTAGAGGTGAAAGAAAGAGGAGATAAAAGGGAGAGAGTGATAAAACCTTCTTTGTCTGCTCCATCACCTGGAAAGAGACACAGAAAGAACAGCACAACCAACAGACATAAAGCAACAGCTACACTCGAATAACACCTAGATGCCATTGCTAAATCATATATATTATTATGTAAGCTGATATGTGTAATGTGATATTTGAAAAAAGAAAGTGAAAGAACATAAATAAATAAATAAACAAATTATAAGATTACTGTATATAAGTGAACACTTAATACCTGGGACCCAGCACCTGTGGGAGATGTGAAAGTGCACTAGTTTAGGTGAAGATTATCCAGAAATAGCTTGATAGTGATTGTGGAGAACCGAAGACCCACCTTCCCCGAGCACAGAGGCAGGCGTCAGGGAACCCGTAACCCCGGACTCCCAAAGGGGTCCCTAAAGCAGGTCGCCCAGGAGGGGTCGACACAGGATATCTGCAACACCCCCCCCCAAGGAAGGAGCAGAGACGACCCCGAGGAAATCCCCCAGCCACCGCAATGCCGACGCCCTCAAGAGCCGCGGAGACGAGCCCGTGGGCTCCGCCGGCAGCCAGCCCCGCTGAAGTGGTCCCGGCCATGGGCCCTGAGGGCCAGAGGCCCCAGGGGCGCCCCGCCCCCGCGACCAGGGCCCCGGCCGCCCCCCGGGGGGCCAGGCCCCGCGAAGAGGCCGCCGGGAGTGGGCCGGCGCACGCCCGGGAACCCGCCCCAAACCCGAAGCCAACCAACGCGCCAGGGGGCCAAGGCGCCCGCCAACGAAGTGGAGGAGGGCAGGACGTGGGGGGATGGGCTCCGCACCTAGCGGAGACTTGAGATGTTCTTGGGAGAGGGAGCGGACCACACCCATACCTGGGAAAAAAAAAACTCATTCACCCCATCCCTCCCTTGTGCCCCACTCACCACACACAGAGAAAAAAAAAAAAAAAAAAAAGACGCTGTACACACATTCCCACATAACACTCACATCCAACACTGACCAAAGGGGGGGGGGTCACCCCAAATCGACTATACGACTGCTTGTGCCCGACCCCCGGCCCCGGCCCCAGACCAGACGCCCCCCGGACCGGGCCCCCCCAAGAGGGCGGGCCAACACGATCCGCACGAGCCACCCGGACAGGATGTTTCTAATTTTGGCGATATTCCTGAGGTGAAAAAAGGAAACTCTGGAAACCTGTTTAATATGGGATTTAAATGACATGTCTTGGTCAAAAATAACACCAAGATCTTTTACTTTATTACCAGAGGCCAAGTTAATGCCATCCAGATTAAGTGATTGATTAAGAACTTTATTTTTTGAGGACTCTGGTCCAAAGATTACAACTTCAGATCAAAGATATATCTACAAACTGTAAGTTAAACTGTGTTTCTAGGTGAAAGTATGACGACACAGTAAAGCATTGAAAATGGTCATTTAGGAGGCTTTCTCTACCTGACTCCATTAATTCCTATGGGATTTTTGGGCGTGTTTTTCGCTAATTACGTCGCCATGGTCACTCAAAACCCCAATAAAAGTAATAGCACACATGTCGAGATCGAGCCGCACGATTTGATACCTATTGTGGGGGTGGGGGATTTATTATTAACTAGGGCTGTGAATCGATTAAAAAAATTAATCTAATTAATTACATACTCTGTAATTAATTAATCTAAATTAATCGCATATAATTTTTGCTGTGAAAGTATTTTAAATATTTAAATTCAAATGATTCAATGAATAATCAGCATTAGATACATTAAAGTTCAAAAACTCTTATTCACATTCCATGCCTCCAGACGTTTTAACATGTGTTGTTGTGGCATATGTGGCACACAGTAATGTAGGGGACACAATGAAAATAAATGAACACTCCCCTCAATATCAACACTTTACAACAGTAAAGTGACATCCGCGCTACTTCCGGGTTACGCTGGTAGGCAAAAGCAGGACTGTTCTCGCCAAACACAAAACGGGTGAATAAAGCCGGGCATACACTGTACGAGTTTTTCAGTCGTGGTACTTATATACATCTCAAACTGTGCGACGGAACCGCAGGGTTTAAAAGTTCACCGCTCACGATCTGTGTTCTCACACTGTACGGCACGGCGCTCGGACGTGACCGGAGTGCTCACACTGTACGTCGTGCCCCCTCCGGAAGAGGGGGGAGAGTTGGGTAGTACCCGCCGGCGCACGGAGGGGAGAGAGGAAAGACGAGACGCCCCGGCGGCCGCGCAGCACAGCAGACCGCCCGGCCCGCATCCCCCCGCGAGCGGAGGAGTACGGAAACAGACCGCCAGCGCGTCGGACCGGAACGCTTGCCCTCCCCAACCCCCCCGCGAGCCGACGTCCGGGCCTCGCGGGTCCCGGGCCGGGCGGAGGTCGCTTCGGGGACGCCCGCTCCCCTCCCTCCCCTGGCGGGGATGGAGAGGAGGGGAGGGCGCCCCCTCGTAGCTCTGCTTGAACAGCAGGATGCGCTCACGAAAACCTCACAACGGCCGACTGAATTTCAAACATGTTTGATTTTCAACCGACCGTCCGATTCCTGATCGGGAGGTAGTCGAGAAAAATACGTCGAGAACTCGTTGTTTGCTCTGTTTGCGTCTGCCGCTGTGCTCGCCTTCTGCCTTCCAGTCCGGCACACAGGCGCGAAAAACCCGGATGAAAACAATAGCAGTGAACTACCCTCTACGATTAATTTGCGTTATTTTTTTTAATCCTTTTTTTTTTTTTATTAATTAATCGAAATTAACATGTTATTTTGACAGCCCTCTTATTAACATGAACCAACTGGAATCTGTCAGACAGATAAGATTTAAACCAGCCTAATGCTTTCCCCAAAATCCCTACAGTATGCTCAAGTCTTTCTAGGAGAATATTGTGATCAACTGTATCATATGCAGCACTGAGATCAAACAGGACAAGTACAGACACAAGTGCATTATCTTAGGCCATGAGAATATCATTAGTGACCTTCACCAGAGCTGTTTCAGTGCTATGATGAGCTCTGAAGCCTGACTGAATATAGGAAATCTTTGACCAATCTGTATAATATGATTGATTTGACTTTGTAAAGTGCCTCAAGATGACATGTTTCATGAATTGGCGCTATATAAATAAAATTGAATTGAATTGAAACTCTTCAAATAGGTCATTACTTTGTAAATGATTATGTTATGCCACAATAACACCATGATACATAATTAATCTCAGATTGGATTCTGAACAGTAGGGAGGAGGTGACAAAAAGAATTCTATCCTGCTGCAAAGGATGCACAGGCAGAGAGCCGCGGGGATGGCCCCTCCTTCTCTCACCAGGGGTCCTGCTGCTATAACACCTTCCTCCCACAGACAAAGAGCCCTCTTCACTTCTGCAGACCTCTTCAGCTCTACAGCAGCTCTCTCGGACCACCTCTCCCTGGAGCAGACAAAGAAGGCCTGGACCATGAGGCCCTGGTCTGGCCTGACCGACACACAAGCCAGCCGCTGAGGGAAGGTGCCTGGACCAGCCATGCCTGATCCAGGGTCTGCTAATGTCGTCTGTCGGCTTCAATAGAGGACCTGACTGAATCCGTATAAACAACACACTGGGACAGAGCTAAGTTTCACTCTGACTGCTGCGCAAACCAGCCGCAAAGTACAGATCACTGAAACAGCTTTGTTCATTGTTGTCAGCTGTTGCAGGAAAGCAGACGCGAGATGGTGGATGCCTCACCTCACCACACAAGCTGAACGATCTGACTATTGAATGGACATCGGTCCCGACCACACATGCGTGTTTCTGCTAGGCCGCAGACCCCCCAAGCATTCCCTCCACACGCTGTTGGTTAGCTCAGGGTTGAAGAGCTAAGCACTAGCCTGCTAGGAAGAAACCAACGATTCTCCCTGCTTTTACGTCCTTCCTGGAACGGCCAATGTGGACAAAACTCACATATGAGGCATCAACAGGTTGGGCAGCGAGCTGAGGGTGAAGTTAAAAGGTTTATTGGGAAATGTTTTGTAAACCGTTGGACACATGGTGTTTAGAACAAAAGGGCTAACAGGTAGCTCACGCTAGCCTTAATGCTATTAGCCTCGCTAAGATCCGGTCCCGGACATTTCAAAAGGAGTTTGTTTAAAGTACAAAGCTTAATCGTTCGGCTCCGCCATCCTTCGATGGTGCTATGAGCTTTATCCCCGCATTACTATCGAATATTAATGTTGGTAAAGGCAATTTTGATAACTTTATGTTGTAATCTCTTAGCCACCGATTTGCTACAGCGACCCCAGACGCCCGGAGGGAGAATCGCATTAACAAACTCGGTCGTAAGGGTGTAAATGATTTTACTGGGCAAATCAGTAACCAGAATGTTATTTTCTCAAAATAATGTTCTGGTTAACTTGTGCTTTGCATTGTGAATGGGTTGAAACACATGTCAAATGTTTTTAACTCCACTCCATGTTTTTCTTTTGTCAGATCTGCAGTGAACAAGGATTCACCGAATTATTCTGATTATGACCAACCACTTTTGTTTTGTCTTTTGTTTGTTTTGCATGTAAATAGTTCCTTAGCTTAGCTTCTTTTTATCTTAATTTTGCTTAGTAGTTTAGTTACTTTTCACTAGCCTAGTAGAGAGGATTTGTTAATCGAAATATTGTGTTAATTCAGATAAACAACATAGTGATGTTCTCTGGATGTTCATTTTATTTCTGTTATTAAATTCTTGGACTTGAAAAGAAGTTGTCACTCCTTTATTCTATGTGTGTGCAGGTTTTGCTGTTAAAAGAACGCCAGTGCTCGAATTCATCCCTTTCAACCATTGTCTTGATATCAGCTTAAGAGCTGATCATCACCAGACAATACTTAACAGACAGAGGGTTATTTAATAAACATTAAATAACTTTAAACAGTGTATAATTGCACAACAATTACATACTTGATTAGCAACTACTTTCTCAAGAATTTTAGATAGGAAAAGAAGATTAGATATAGTTCTGTAATTTATGCAGTCATCTTGATCAAGAGAGGGTTTCTTAAGTAAAGGTTTACCACTTCAAAAGCCTGTGGTGCATTAATTTACTACCACAAAGAAAGCAGTTTATTGACACCAAGAAAATGATTTCAGTTAGAGCTACCTCCACTTCAAGCTCATTATCTCCCCAAAAAAACACATTAAGTTTAACATTTTCCATGAATGCCTTTGAACCATTAACACCTCTCATGAATTCACTTGTCATATATTTAGTTGTAGTTTTTATCCATGTGTACACCTGTTTATCCTTGCAGGCTCCAGGCCCAGGGGGGCTGATGCCTGGGGTATGCCTTGGGCAAGTCGCTAGTCCATCACAGGAGTTCCTGTTTGCTGTTATGATGACCCATATAACTGAGAATTTGCACAGGCATATCACAGGAGTTATAATTTCTATAAGTGAATATTCCATAAAAAGATTAAATGTCTTCTTGAACCCCAAATTGTTCCTCGGGAGTTGGAACAATGAAAATTCCCAAAATGTCCCAATTTGTTGTAGTATTAAATGTCACTTTCACTGGACCTTAGAGGGTGAGAAAAACTCCTAAAAAACGGACCCATTGTAATCATCCCTCCACCAAACTTTACACTTGACACAGTGGAGACAGGCCAGTACTGTTTTTCTGACAGCATCCAAACCGAGGCTCATTTGTTGGATTTCCAACAGCTGACTGTGGAGTATTTAGTCACGAGGTGTGTTGCTGTGGGTGCCTCTCTGTGTGGACTCTTTAAGAGAAGCAGAAGCAGATCTGAGCTCAGTTAGGAGTCTCAACATGAGTCACTGTCCTGACTTGCTGCTGGCTGTAGCTGTGAGGCGTTTCTACAGTTAACTTCTTGATCCCGTCTTTGTTTAGTGAAAACACGCACTGTTGCTGTTTTTTATGATGATTTCATTTTTTTACTCTTTTAGTTACTTGCTCATCCATTGACCCACCTCTATGATTGTTTTGCAAACTAAAACAAGGATGAAAATTAATTCCACTCAGGTTTTTTATTTTACTCTTAGTGCCTACATTGACACTGGTTCGGTAAAGTACTTCTCTTTTCTCATCATCCTGTGTCTGTATGTCCTGATCGTTGGCTCTAACGTGCTGCTGATCGTGGTGATCTGTGTGAACAAGAGCTTACATGAACCTATGTACATGTTTCTGTGCAGCCTGTTTGTGAATGAACTGTACGGCAGCACATCGTTGTTCCCCTTCTTGCTGGTCCAGATCCTCTCTGATGTTCACATTATTACTGTTCCACTCTGCTTCCTGCAGATGTTCTGTATTTATACGTATGCAAGTGTAGAGTTTACCAACTTAGCCGTCATGTCTTATGACAGGTATGTTGCTATCTGCCATCCTCTGCAGTATAACTCAGTGATGACTTCACTGAAAATGGTCTTTCTGGTCTCCATCACATGGTTACCTCCTGTTTTAGCAGTTGGTGGCACCACTGTTTTAAGTTCCTCTCTGCAGCTCTGTGGGAATGTCATTAATAAGATTTACTGCGGCAATCACTCCATCATAAAACTGGCCTGTGAGGAGCCCAGAGTCAATAACATCTATGAACTTTTTATGACTTTTCTCACAGTCTGTGTTCCTGGGTCTGTGATTCTCTACACCTACATGAGGATCCTTAAGGTGTGTTTTTCTGGGTCCAAACAGACCCGGCAGAAAGCTGTCAGTACCTGCACCCCTCACCTCGCTTCAGTTATCAACTTCTCTTTTGGTGTTTCCTTTGAAATCTTACAGAGCAGATTTGACATGAATAATGTTCCCAGCATGTTAAGAATATTTTTATCACTGTATTTTCTTACTTGTCAGCCAGTCTTTAACCCGGTTCTGTATGGCCTAAACATGTCCAAAATTCGCAGCCTGTGCAAAAAGCTGGTTCAGAAATTTTCATCATGAAGGTTTGTTTTGATTTATGATAAAATATTAAACACAGTGTATATCTTTGAATTCATATGTGATTTTACTAATTTCTAGGAAACATAAATCCCATAGAAAATATTTAAACAAAATATGAAAATTAACCAATGATTTTTAAATATAAATTTAAATGATTCACTTTCTGGATTACATTTACGCATAGTAAATAATTTTTTAATATGAGCAAACAACTCTGTCAGCACCAGAGAAATACTGAACATGAAAACAGGCTGGCATTAGGCTTTAGGTGCAGAACTTACTCAAATGAGAAAAACAAAGTCATCATCAAATGGTTTTATCAGTAGGGTAAACGTAATTTGAAAACACAAACTCAAACCAACCTTGTTAACTTTTCAAGCAAAGCTACTATGAAAGTACAATCTATGTTTTTCTGCAGGTATCCATGAATACAGTTGAGCCCAAAATTATTCATACCCCTGGCAGAATTATAGATGATGAAATTTGGTCATTAATTCAACTGCCACAACCCTCAAAGCATCTGTTGGTTTGTGTCTCTTGCAGATTGAAATACTGATTTTCTTTAGATGTGTCAGCTGACAAACTCACTATTCTGATATATTAATGACAACATCTATACTGTTAGTCACAGTAGGGGACGTTACACGTTAGGTTGAACCTTCCTTAATAGAAAATAAAACTTAATCTAAGAAGTAGTAAAAACCATTGGAGGCTCCAGGTAGATCCTGCTCTCGGCCAAACTGAGCCTCGTTTTGCATCTAATAATTACCATTACCATCTAGTTTTAAGGATCTTTAGTGGCAATCAGATCCTAATTCATCCTTTATCAAAGCTTGCAAGATTGCATCAAACATTGATTTTGGTGTAACTCTGAAGAAAACAATAAAAACATTTTCTCATAAAGTAGTAATAATAAAAAATCTAATTGTGCAACATCAGAAAGCTAACTTTAACAGACTACTGATTAAACAACACTCATTTATAATGAAATCAATTTCAATATTGGAATGAAAAAAATCATTATAACCAAATGTAGACTAATAGAAAAATGGATAATTAAATTGTAATTAACAGAATGAACGATAAAAAGTAACATTTTAATAAACCCTTGTTACCCATGACGTCAGTGTCATGTTTGTTTTCCATGGTTGATCCAGAAACAACAAACACGGAGGCGCCAGTTAATAAAGTATCTTTGAGAGGAATGACTTATGATAAAGGGTCAGGAACTGGGACCGGGTAAGAGGAGGAAAATAAAGAATAGGCACTGTGAACCAACTTGATCTGAGAAACGTGGAACACAGGATGGACTGGAAGATGGTGAGGGAGTTTAAGGCGGACAGCAGAAGGACTGATACAGGAATTGATTCTGAAAGGACCCAGAAACCTAGGTGGCAATTTTCTAGAAGACGCTTAGGTGGGAAGTTCTTGGATGATAACCATACCAGGTTTATAGTCAGGTGCTGGGATCCTCCTCCTATCAGTTTCTTTCTTATTCTGATAATGAGTTCTGGCCAGGAAGTCTGATCCCAGATCTTCTCACAGTTCTTCAAATGACTCTTTACAGACGGGAGGATGGTGTCTGGGAAGGAGGATGGTTACAGGGATGGTTGGTAACCCAGAGATACTTCAAAAGGGGACCTGCCAGTGGCCACAGAGATGTGGCTGTTGTGAACGTACTTGGCCCAGGACAGATGTTGGCTCCAGGATGTTGGGTTGCACTCACAGAGACAGCGGAAAGTGTCCTCAAGTTCTTAATTCAGCTGCTCACATTGGCCAGTGGGCTCAGGGTGAAAACCAGCAGACAGCTGGACCTTAGCTTCAACGGTGTTGCAGAAATCTCTCCAGACTTGGGACACGAATTGAGGACCTCGGTCAGATACAATCTCCAAGGGGACTCCATGAAGACGAAAGACATAGTGGAACAGGAGATGGATCGTGACGAATGCAGAGGGAAGCTTGGTGAGACTCAATAGATGGCAGCCCTTGGAGAACCTGTCCATTATGACATTCTTTCCTTTAGAAGGCGGAAGGCCAGTGACCAGATTGAGTATGATGTGAGACCAGGGTCGATTGGGAGTGGAGAGTGGTTGAAGAAGACCAGCCGGCGGTTTCTAGGAATTCTTGTTTGGCACAAACAGAACAGGCTTCCACGAACTCCAGGACGTCCTTATTAAGTTATGGCCACCAGAAGTACCTGTGGATGAGGCCAGGGAAGCAGCTGGAACCAGGGTGACCCGAGAACTTGGAGGAATGAGTCCACTGGATGACCTGCGACCTCACGGATGAAGGAATGTAGCGTCGACCCGGAGACCACCCCCCAGATATAGTTCACCTACCGTTTCAGTGTCCATTGTATATGAAATAGTCCCAGCATAAAATCTAATAAAGCGTCTTGCATATATAAATCAAGCGGAGCACTATGGCGAAAGCAGTAAGGCTACACTTGTGGAAGTAAAATCCATTGGGCTCTTTTTGGCATTAAGACAACAATTCTTAATGCTACATTGCCAGACAGCACACACACACACACCCAAAAAAGAAACTACCAAATTTGGGTTAAGAACTGTCCAACGCATTATTTAAAACTGGAATTATTGTGGGAACCCTTTGTCTTTGAGGAAAAAATGTGTCCGGAAAAAAATCCTGAATGAACACTTAAACGTTTGCTGAAATTAAATTGAAGAAAAACAACAGCTCCTTGGTGGCAAGGCACCGGGGGTGGATGAGATTCGCCCTGAGTACCTTAAGGCTCTGGATATTGTGGGGTTGTGTTGGTTAACGTGGCTCTGCAATATTGCGTGGACATCGGGGGCAGTTCCCCTGGATTGGCAGGCTGGGGTGGTGGTCCCCCTATTTAGGGGGACCAGAGGGTGTGTTCCAACTACAGAGGAATCACACTCTTAAGCCTCCCTGGTAAGGTCTATTCTGGGGTTCTGGAAAGGAGGGTCCGTCGGATAGTCGAATCTCGGATTCAGGAAGAGCAGTGTGGTTTTTGTCCTGGCCGTGGAACACTGGACCAGCTCTACACCCTCAGCAGGATCCTGGAGGGGGCATGGGAGTTTGCCCAACCAGTCTTCATGTGCTTTGTGGATCTGTAGAAGGCATTCGACCGTGTCCCTCGGGGGGTCCTGTGGGGGGTACTCCGGGAGAATGGAGTACCGGGCCCTTTGCCTGTAGTAAGTCAGACTTGTTTCCGGTGAGAGTTGGACTCTGCCAAGGTTGACCTTTGTCAATGATTTTGTTCATAACTTTTATGAACATAATTTCTAGGCGTAGCAAAGGTGTTGAGGGGATCCATTTTGGTGGCCTTAGGATCACGTCTCTGCTTTTCGCAGATGACGTGGTCCTATTGGCTTCATCAGGGCATTATCTACAGCTCTCACTGGAGCGGTTCGCAGCTGAGTGCGAAGCGGCCGGGATGAGGATCAGTGCCTCCAAATCCGAGACCACGGTCTTGAGCTGGAAAAGGGTAGAGTGCCTTCTCCGGGTTGGGGGGATGTGCTGCCCCTAGTGGAGGAGTTTAAGTATCTTGGGGTTTTGTTCACGAATGAGGGAAAGATGGAGTGGGAAATCGACAGGCGGCTTGGTGCATTGAAGCGGGCGCTGTACCGGTCTGTTGTGGTGAAGAGAGAGCTGAGCCAAAAGGCAAAGCTCTCGATTTACCAGTCGATCTACGTTCCTACCCTCATCTATGGTCATGGGCTTTGGGTCATAACCGAAGTCATGACCGGATAAGCAGAAGAAGATGAATGGATGGATGGATGAAAAACAACAGTAGAACTCCTGGTTATGTTTAATAGTGAAAGTAAGACCATTTCCACACGCACAATGTGTAGGGAACTCAATGGATTGGGACTGAACAGCTGTGTAGCCTTATGAAAACCACTACTCAGTGAGGCTAAATGGAAAAAAAGACTTCAACCTGCTAGGGAGCATAAATATTAGACTCTGAGGCAATGGAAGAAGGTCATATGGTCTGATGAGTCCAGATTCCCCCTGTTCCAGGGTGATGGGTGCATCAGGGTAAGGGAGCATGAGACACCGTTTTCACATGGATTGGCCACTGCAGAGTCCAGACGTTAACCCATTGATAATCTTTGGGATGTGCTGGAGAAGGCTTTACACACCGGGCAGACTCTACCATCATCAATGCAAGATTTTGGTGAAAAGTTAATGCAACACCGGGTGGAAATAAATCTTGTGATATTGCAGAAGCTCATTGAAACGATGCCACAGCAAATGTGTGCTGTAATCAAAGCTAAAGGTGGTACAATGAAATAGTAGCGTGTGTGACCTTTTTTTGTTGTTGCCAACTTTCTATTTGGCCAGGCAGAGTACAAGACAACCATGTTAACAGTTTATTGGCAATATTTGCTGATTTGGGGGTGAGTTACCCTTTAAATCGTAAATCAAAGTCTGCACAACTTTTCAACAGTTTTCTACCATCACATTCTTCTACCCGATGATCACCACGGTGATGTGTATCACAGATTAACATATATAAATTCTGACAAAATGTAAGGCAATCATACTGATTGCTGTAAACATTTAAATAATGTGGTGACACTAATGTGTAATGCTGCACAATGGATGTTACACTGCTGGAAGACCTTGCAAATGGGGGAATTAGGAGAAAATGTGTTTTCAGGGATGGCCAAGATTTTCTGGCCCATGATAATGTTTGACATATCAATTTAACCCTAACTGCTATGTCCTACAGTTGACAGTGGCTACCACTCCAGGTGATGCCTCCTAAACTTCCAAACCCCTGGAGGGCAGAGCATGCATGCTTTAATACCCCTCATCCCCGTGTTAACTCAACTGTGGGGGAGGGGCTCTTATATCATGCGACCTGGCCTCCCTCCAAGATGAGAAGTATTTCAACATGAAGCATGGCTGAGTGAAGGTGTCATCATATGTTTGAGACAACAATAAAGTTTACTTTTGTGTTAATGTGGACAGCATATGCGCTTTTACCTCTAATTTACACATTTAATAAAGGCCTTTCTGTTGAGTATTTTTACATTTTCTTAGCTTTTTCTCTCTGATTGCGATTGTTAACAATGAAATAATATTAATCAGCTGGTTCATTTAAATACATATCGACATTCATGAGGGGCTTTGCATTGACTATTTGTGGTTGAATGTGGGCAGAACATGAGGAGGAACCTTGTTGAGGTGCAGCTGGGTTGTATAAAGGGAAATTGCTTGCTGGTGTGCGTGCTAATGCTTTTATAAATGTAATTTTTTAACCAAATTCCCACTTTTAGTATACATGTGTTTGGTAGATCTGGAGAAGGCTTACGACTGTGTCCCACGAGGTATTTTGTGTGGTTGCTGCGGGGGTGAAGGATAACTGGATGGCTTTTAAGGGTCGTACTGTCCTTGTATGCCCAAGGCAAGAGCTGTGTCTGCATTCTTGGCACAACGTCAGCCCTGATCTCAGGGCGCGTTGGACTATGCCAGGGCTGCCCCTTCTCACCAATGCTGTTTGTGGCGTTCATGGAGCGGACCTCAAGGCCTAGTCCTGGAGAAGATGGTGTCTGGTTTGGGAACCTCAGAACTGCATCTTTTAATTTTGAGAATGATGAAATTCTGTTGGCTTTGGGTTATGAGTGATGTTGTGAGTACTGAATAAAAACCACTAACCTCTTCAGGAGCAAGGAGATTACACTGGTCCTGATAGGGGGTTCCATTTGAATGAACTGAATCACCGAATGAATTATCTACTTCAGGCAGGTTGGGTGTGAGGCAAAGACAGAAAGTCTTAGCCCATGGAGTCTAACCAGTACGTAAACAGTTTAATGCTATGAACAAAAAGTTAGCACTGCAATTATCTGTTTTCCGTTTAGTGTGACCACTGCTTATTGTTATATATTTATTATAAATAGTTAGACTTTTTAAAAGTAATATTCCCAAAAATGTTAATGCCCCTTCCTTCCCTCAATCCCGAACGGTCCCTACGGAGTTGGCAGAATTAAAATGTCCATAATGTCTTTATTTGCTGCAACCTTTAGATTTTCTTTCAATTCACCAAAGTGGTGAAGACCAAATCCTGAAAAACTGACCCATTGTGATCAACCCTCCACCAAACTTTACACTTGACACAGTGGAGACAGGCCAGTACTGTGTTTCTGACAGCATCCAAACCCAGGCTCATTTGTTGGATTTCCAACAGCTGACTGTGGAGTATTTAGTCACGAGGTGTGTTGCTGTGGGTGCCTCTCTGTGTGGACTCTTTAAAGGAGAAGTCCGGTCAAAATCAGAATTCAAACTGCTGAAAGTACTTTAAATATAAAACTACTACATACTGTGCAAAAAATTATAAGTTTTTTTAATTAATAATAATTCTCATTTAATCATGTTTATGTGGAGGAATCCATCTTGGTCAAGAATAGTACTGTCACCTCCCATTTTTTGACGTCACTCGGCGGACCCGCTGTTGAGCAAGTTTCAACGCTCTGTTTGTCACGGCGCACTATTTTCCAAGATCAAACTCAGTCGGGTCCTACAGTATATATCTATACACGCGTGTGTGTGTGTGTGTGTGCGCGCTCCGCGCAGCACGGCTTTGCATCTAACAGACGGGGTTTCAGTTTCAGTTTGCAGCAGAGCGCGCGCACACACACACAGACACACAGCGGAGGAGAGATCGCTGAAGTGACTTAAGTTAGCTGATTATTATAGTATAAGTATTAAAATATAAGAGCATTCCAGCACATGCTGGGCTGATCACGGCTTTGCACCGGCGCTGCAGCTGAGCGCGCGCGCACACACACACACACACACACACACACACACACACACACACACACACACACACACACACACACACACACACAGCGGAGGAGGAGAGATCGCTGAAGTGACTGTGTTGAAATAAGCAATGTTTTTTCCACTTTTACCAGTTGTGTTGGAACATCCGATGGCCATGCACGTGGGCATTGTTGCTTCAGCAATAGCTCTTGGGAATGTCAGCAGTGAAGTCCTCTGGAAATCCGAAATAATTATTGATGATCGCAGCTGTGTAGAACGGCTCCTATTCACTTTGCATGGAAAGCGGAGAGAAATGCTGTCGCCGCTTCCGCTCTTCCACGTCGCAGGATGTGATGTCAAACGCCCCTTACTGCCCATATTTGGGCAGTCATGTCAGCCCCCATACACAGTGATTCAGACGACAATTTATGTTTTTATTTTCTTATTGATTAAAGATAAGTTCATTAAATAACCACAAATGTATTAGTTTTAGTTATAGCTAATGATACCCTGATTTTTCCTTGTTGACCGGACTTCCCCTTTAAGAGAAGCAGAAGCAGATCTGAGCTCAGTTAGGAGTCTCAACATGAGTGACTGTCCTGACTTGCTGCTGGCTGTAGCTGTGAGGCGTTTCTACAGTTAACTTCTTGATCCCTTCTTTGTTTAGTGAAAACATGCACTGTTGCTGTTTTTTATGATTTAATTTTTCTTACTCTTTTAGTTTTTATAGGGATGGATCAGTTTTTTGTTACTTTCTCATCCACTGACCCACCTCTATGATGGTTTTGCAAACTAAAACAAGGATGAAAATGAATTCCACTCAGGTTTTTTATTTTACTCTTAGTGCCTACATTGACACTGGTTCGGTAAAGTACTTCTCTTTTCTCATCATCCTGTGTCTGTACGTCCTGATCGTTGGCTCTAACGTGCTGCTGATCGTGGTGATCTGTGTGAACAGGAGCTTACATGAACCTATGTACATGTTTCTGTGCAGCCTGTTTGTGAATGAACTGTACGGCAGCACATCGTCGTTCCCCTTCTTGCTGGTCCAGATCCTCTCTGATGTTCACATTATTTCTGCTCCACTCTGTTTTCTGCAGATTTTCTCTGTTTATACTTATGGAAGTGTAGAGTTTACCAACTTAGCCGTCATGTCTTATGACAGGTATGTTGCTATCTGCCATCCTCTGCAGTATAACTCAGTGATGACTTCACGGAAAATTGTCTTTCTGGTCTCCATCACATGGTTACCTCCTGTTTTCGCTGTTGGTGGCACCATTGTTTTAAGCTCTTCTCTGCAGCTCTGTGGGAACGTCATTAGTAAGATTTTCTGCGGCAATCACTCCATCATAAAACTGGCCTGTGAGGAGCCCAGAGTCAATAACATCTATGAACTTTTTATGGTTTTTCTCACAGTCTGTGTTCCTGGGTCTGTGATTCTCTACACCTACATGAGGATCCTTAAGGTGTGTTTTTCTGGGTCCAAACAGACCCGGCAGAAAGCTGTCAGTACCTGCACCCCTCACCTCGCTTCAGTTATCAACTTCTCTTTTGGTGTTTCTTTTGAAATCTTACAGACTAGATTTGACATGAATAATGTTCCCAGCATGTTAAGAATATTTTTATACCTGTATTTTATTACTTGTCAGCCAGTCTTTAACCCAGTTCTGTATGGCCTAAACATGTCCAAAATTCGCAGCCTGTGCAAAAAGCTGTTTCAGAAATTTTCATCTTTTCATAAAGGTTTGTTTTGATTTATGATTAAATTAATATTAAACACAATGTATATCTTTGAATTCATATGTGATTTTAATGATTTATTTACATGAAAATAATTGCTAGGAAACATAAATCCCATAGAAAATATTTAAAGAAAATTATGGAACTTAATCATTGATTTTTCTTTTTAAATATAAGTATACATGATTCACTTTCCTATTTACATTTATATATAATAAAGTAATCCTAACATCTTACAAATTTTTGCAAGTAAAACTAGAATAAATGTTCAATATCTGTCCAATGATTCATAGACCTGGAAGATTTAGTTATAAAGTAACGTGTTATTTGACCAGGAAGTAATATTGATGTGTTGGAGTGGCCCGGTCAGAATCCTGTTTGAATCTGAGAGAGAAGCTGTGGAGCAAGCTGAAGATTAGGGTGGTGGCATTGGGCAACAGGCAGTGCACTCTGTATATGTGAAAAGATGTATATCTGAAATGGGGGGGGGGGGGGGGTGAGGTTAAACCAACCTTTATTTGAGTAAAAAAATATTTTGTGTACAGGGGAATAAAAATGGCTCCTGCCAATGAGCAATCGAGTAAACAATGTTTCACATCTGTTAGAAATGTAATCTACATTTTTTTCTGGAAAAAGAAATCTGGTGTCTTTTGGTACTATTTAAGCATCTTTAGTTACTGTAACACTATGGCCGTTTCTCAATTCACGAGAACGTGAGTCCGTGCTCGCGTTCTCGACAAGTCTGTTCTCGGTAAGAACACAGGAAGATCGGACTTGACGAGAACGCGAGCACGCAGCACGTATTGTGTATTGGAACAGAAGTATACTCGTGTACTCGTGACGTCATCACACCCGCAGCTCTTGAGCATTTCTTTAACGTTCAAAACTATTTATACACTACACCATCATATCTTATTGAAAACGTTTTTTTTTTATTAATTTCTAAAAAGTCTAAAAAAATATCTAAAAAAATTACAGAACTGTGGGTATAAAACCAGCAATAGCGGGAATTTCTTTGTTGGGAGTTGTAATTGTAGTTGCAGAGGCGATTGAATCTTTTTAAAAAATCAGCACTTTGTAGAAGCAAAATTAGCAATACGAGCAAAATTGCTGTTGCTTCGGTCGTTGGTCAGCTTTACCAGCAGGCTGAAGAGGAGGTGGCGCAATTATGGAGGCAAATCCGAGCAAGGAGAAGATTGATGTGGCAGAGGAGGCTCAGAAGGCAGGCTTTGCTCACCCATCTATTGCCAACTGGTAGGCATTTTAAGATTGACAGCCTATTTCCTACTTTTATCTTTAAAAAAAACATTGAGGATGGTATTAAAAACGTGATCAGGTTGAAATTGTGACTATTTTTCTATAAATAATTTAAAGGAAAAACCAATTTTAACATTAGTAACACTATATCAGTAGGGTTAAGCTACTTTATTGCACCTACTGACCTTCACAGCATTGATCATTACGAAAGGAAAAAAAAACATATTTTTATGTCTGTCCACCTTTACAATGATTAATCTATAAATTATGTGCAGTTAGTTCAGCTCATTCTTTCAGTGAAATTGTAAAAATACCAGAGAAGGGAAGCCATTTGTTACATTTACTATACATTTTACCTTTTCTTTCTTGAGAACTATAATAATCTGCATGTTAAGCAGGTATAGTTTTATGCTGTGAAAAGGCGACAATTGAAAAAAACAATTATGGTAACATTTGGCATTTTTTATTTACAGGAAGAAACAGAAACAAAATATGTGAGGATAAACACCTCTGTGCCAACCCTCCAAATATTTTTTAATGAAGGGGACCTGAAACCAGCCTTCAGGCTAAACAGGGCCACCGCTGTCCTCCTCCTTCAGCTGCTGCCCATCCAGAAGGTCCATGGATGGCCAGGGGAGATAAAGGTGCTGGTGACCCTCTACTGGCTGGCCTGCGGTTTTGGAGTCTGGGGTTTTCTCCCTCTGCTTTTGGCTGCTGCTTCCTTCGGTCTCCACAGGTGGCCTCAGAGAGCAGGGTGACTGAGGCCTGACAGGTGCAGCTCGTTACCTCATCATGCAGGAGGCTTAAAAGGAGCTTGATGCCAGCACTTTGACGCCAGAGTGTTAACCTTTATGTGGTATGCCGCTAGCCTGTTAACCTCTTGCAATTGTTCCAAGAAGATTTGACTTACTGTCTCTTGTACTTCTTCTCAGGTAGTCTTTGTGTTCTGGATTCCGTCTCCAGAAGCTCCCCGGTTCTCTCTCAACTAGACTCAAATCAACAAAGGACACTCCCTGCTATGTTTCCTGCCGGCTGCCTCCTGGCCTCCTCCTGAGTTCCACGCCCTGGTCGAACCCTGCTCACCCTCCAACTGTTCCACCTCTGGAGAACTGGCACCTCATTGCTCACCACTGCCACTCCTCAGACTCCACTCATTCCTCCCTGGCGATTCCACTCATCTCCATCAGTAAGCAAACCTTCTCATTTGAAAATTCCCTTAATCCATTCCACCTTTAAACTGCCTTGTCATCCTCTGCTACACAGCTGAAGAACCAGACCCCAGCCCGGGACCTCCAACCTCCAGTTATTGCCTTTTTTGAAAATAAACATCTTAAACATTTCCCTGCCTCCTGAGTGTGTTCTGCATGTGGGCCAAAAGCCTACCCAAAACCATGACAGAACACTCTGGCCAGTCTGACCCAGCAGACACACTCAGGAGAGCTCTCTCAGATCAACAGCAACAACTTAAGTCTCATGAATCAACTCTCCAAGCTCTCCTAGGTTATCAACAAAACACAGCTCAACAACTCGATCAAATGACTAAACTGTTACAAGAAGTCCTTGCCAAAACTAATACTTCCCCTCCAGATGGTGCAACCAGCCCGGCGGTCTCACAGCAGATTCTACATTCCCGAGATGTCAGCGCTCCCAACCCAGAGAAATTCTCTGGTGAGGTTGGTACTTGTGGTGGATTTCTCCTCCAATCCTCTTTGGCTTTTAACCGTTCCCCTCACTCATTTCCTCATGATGATGCAAAAATTTCATTCATTATTGGCCTTCTGACGGGCAAGGCATTAAAATGTGCTGAAGCCCGTTTCACCAATTATTCCCATTTTGGGTGCAATTTTGAAGAATTTATTGAAGAATTTAAACAGACATTTTCTTCTGACATGGACCAAACAGGTGCCTCTCGCCGTTTATGGTCCCTGAGACAACATAATAGACCTGTCTCAGAATTCTCTATTGAATTTCGCACGCTGGCAGCTGCTTCAGGCTGGGGCTCATGTGCGTTAAAGGCAGCCTTTTTTCAAGCTCTAGATGAGTCCTTAAAGGACGAGCTTGCACCCCTTGATGAACCTGAAACCCTAAATGAATTGATATCCTTAGCCCAGAGACTAGATAATCGAATCAGAGAAAGAAAGAGGTCCAGGATTGAGAGATCTGCTGTGAGACCCATCCAATCCTCTTATTCACCAAGTCCCGTCCAGAAGGTTCCCAGTCAATCACTCCCTATCCCTGAACCCATGCAGACCGGTCGGACCTGTCTAACCCCGGAGGAACGACAGCGACGCAGAGACCTGAATCAATGCATTTATTGTGGTTCATCAGATCACTTCCTTGCCTCCTGTCCTATCCGGCCAAAAGAATGGGTCCGCCGGCTGTAGTGGGGAGACCGTCGGACCACCTTCACTCCCATAACACCCCACGCCTTTCTCTCCCAGCTAGCATCCTGGTCAACCAAAATAATTTCATCATATCTGCCCTAATTGATTCTGGGTGTGAACAGAATCTCATTGACCAGAATTTTGTTTCTCATGCCCAGATTGAGACTGAACTCCTCCCAAGCCCACTCCATGTTTCTGCCTTGGATGGTAAGGCTCTACCCAGAATTACTCATCAAACCAAACCATTGGAATTATTAATCTCAGGTAACCACAGAGAGTACCTTTCCTTTCTTGTTTTCCCCATAAAACGGTCTCCAATTGTCCTTGGTTTCAACTGGTTACAGCAGCATAATCCCCACATCAACTGGCGTAATCTTCGCATTGAGTCCTGGTCCTCCAACTGTCTGTCCTCCTGTTTGCAGTCAGCTGTTCCTCCCAGCCAGTTCCTGGGGAGACCAGAGGAAACAGACTCCATTGATTTTACTGTGGTTCCTAAAGAGTACCATGATTTAAGACAGGTCTTTAGCAAATCCAAGGCCCTATCATTACCACCTCATCGTGCGTGACTGTGCTATTGACCTTCTTCCAGGAGCACCCCTACCATCTAGCAGACGCTATAACATTTCCCGTTCTGAACGACAGGCCATGGAGACCTACATTAATGAGTCACTCGCTGCTGGGATCATTCTTCAGTCTTCTTCGCCGCTGGGAGCTGGTTTCTTTTTTGTCAGTAAGAAAGACGGGACCCTCCGCCCTTGTATTGATTACCGTGGTCTGAACCTTATTACAGTCAAGAACAAGTATCCCCTGCCTCTCATTTCATCTGCTTTCGAACCCATCCAGGAATCGACTGTCTTTACCAAACTCGATCTCAGAAACGCCTATCATCTGGTTAGGATTCGCCAGGGGGATGAGTGGAAGACGGCCTTCAAGACTCCGCTGGGCCACTTTGAATATCTGGTCATGCCCTTCGGTCTTTGCAATGCCCCTGCAGTTTTTCAAGCACTGGTAAACTATGTCCTCCGTGATTTCCTGAATGTCTTTGTCTTCGTTTACCTTGATGATATCCTTATATTCTCCAAGAACCTCTCTGAACACCGCCATCATGTCCGCCTGGTCCTCCAACGTCTCCTGGAAAACAAACTATACGTCAAAGCCGAGAAATGTGAATTTCATAAACCATCCGTCACCTTCCTTGGACTCATCCTTGAGGGTGGGCAGGTTCGATCAGACCCTGTCAAGATCAAAGCAATCCTGGACTGGCCTGTTCCTGAGAACCGTAAGCAGCTTCAACGCTTCCTTGGATTCGCCAACTTTTACCGTCGCTTTATCCGCAACTATAGTCAGACAGCCGCACCTCTCACCGCCCTCACTTCAACTAAAGTCAACTTTACCTGGAGTCAAGAAGCCAACTCTGCCTTCCTCACCTTGAAACAGAGGTTCTCACAAGCTCCTGTTCTCATCCATCCTGACCCCCGGAAACAATTTATCCTTGAGGTAGATGCCTCGGACACCGGTGTTGGAGCTGTCCTGTCTCAACTTTCAGAAGCTGATGGGAGACTCCACCCCTGTGCCTTTTTCTCCCGCCGTTTATCTCCCACAGAAAGAAATTATGATGTTGGTGACCGTGAGCTTCTATCCATTAAGATGGCTTTAGAAGAGTGGCGTCATTGGCTGGAGGGCACAGAACAATCAGTACTGGTCTGGACAGATCACAGGAACCTCTCCTACCTACAGAATGCCAAACGATTAAATTCTCGACAGTCCCGCTGGTCTATATTTTTCTCCAGGTTCAATTTGTCCATTTCCTATCGTCCCGGCTCTAAAAACACCAAACCTGATGTTTTGTCTCGCCAGTTTTCACTCCATGACACTGACAAAGAACCCGCTCCCATTCTTCCTCCTACCTGTACCATTGGATCTCTGACCTGGGACATTGAAGAACGTGTCTCCCAAGCCCTACAGAACGAACCTGACCCTGGTACCGGTCCACCCAATAAGTCTTATGTTCCGTTATCTGTCCGTTCCCGGCTCATTCATTGGTTCCACTCTGCCAAATTCTCCGCCCATCCTGGCATTAGCCGAACCATAGCGCTCATCACAAGACGCTTCTGGTGGCCCTCACTCCACAAGGACGTAAGAGACTATGTCCTTGCATGCCCCATCTGCGCCCGCAATAAATCCACCCATAGACCCCCAGCTGGGTTACTACAACCCCTGTCCATACCAAAGCGTCCCTGGTCCCACATAGCCCTGGACTTCGTCACTGGCCGCCCCGTTTCTCAAGGTATGACCACAATTCTCACAATCATTGACCGTTTCTCCAAAGCTTGCCACCTTGTACCCCTCTGGAAACTACCATCTGCCTTTCAAACTGCTCAACTTCTGGTGAAGCACGTTTTCCGTCTCCATAGTATCCCTCAGGACATCCTGTCAGACCGTGGACCACAATTCATCTCTCAGGTTTGGAGGCAGTTCTGTTCAGCCCTAGATGCTAAAGTCTCGCTAACATCTGGTTTTCATCCTCAGTCTAACGGTCAGTCAGAACGTATGAATCAGGATCTGGAATCCACTCTCAGATGCCTTACCTCCACCAACCCATCAGATTGGAATAAGTTTCTGCCATGGGTTGAGTATGCTCACAATTCACACATCTTCGCTGCCACAGGTCTCTCCCCTTTTGAAGTTTCTCTAGGCTATCAACCACCACTGTTTCCCTCTGATGAAAAAGAGATTTCAGTAACTTCAGTCCACCATCACATCCGACGCTGTAAGCACATCTGGTCTAACACCATCAAAGCCCTTTAACAAACCACTGAACAGAATCGCCGCTATGAAGACAGGAAACGTACGCCTGCTCCTCAGTACTCTCCTGGCCAGAGAGTCTGGCTCTCTTCCCGCGACATTCCCCTCAAGTCCATCTCGAAGAAACTCACCCCCCGTTACATTGGTCCCTATGAAATTGAAGCCCTGGTCAGTCCAACAGCCGTCCGCCTTCGTCTGTGGAACAACAACCACAGCTGCGGTGGTATTAGATCTGGAGGCAGCACTGATGAAGGACGAAGGTCTTGGAGGAGGCGGCCTGCCGTACAGCTGAGCGAATGCTTCCTGCTCGTTCCATCTGAGCTCCTCGAACAGTCCCGAGGGTTTGAGGAACGGAAAGAGCTCAGCCTTGCTCTCCAGCAGATCCCGCACTTGAGCCAGAGCACCCACACGTCTCCAAGGTGGGTTGAGTGCGGCTGCCTGAATGACTTCCCGGAACTCCTCCATAAGGTGCAGGGCGGTTTCCCATAGAAGCTGCCCGGCTGTGCTGTTGTTTGGGAGCGGGGCAAGGTCAGTGTTTCCAGTTCCAGTAAAAAGGCTCTGTGTGGGTGTCGGGTTCTCATGGTCGGTTCGTTCTGTCATGTTTTTGTGATGAACCCGAACACAACCAAACACAGAGTTCTGTTTAGTGAGTTTATTGAAGATGATGAAGACCAGAGTTCCGATCAGACTGATCGGAGGCTGTTAGTGGCTGAGGCTGGCAAGCTGGACAGAGACAGAGCATGGAGGCAGCAAGACCAGCAACACGGCAGAATGGAAACTTGAGAACCAGAACTTGACAGCAACATGGCAGAGTGGAGACTTGGAACCAGAACTAGACCAGCAGAATTAAGCAGCACGACTGGATGAATACTTGCTGGACCGGAGTGGGAGCTGAACCAGAACCACAGCAGGTGGACGGAGGTGAAGGGAACCCAGGCTGGTAATGAAAAGGTAAGGCAAGCAGTCATGAGCAGAGTTTAACAGAACCAACAGAACGAACCGACAGGGAAGGACAGAATGCAGGGAGCTTAAATAGGGAGTATAACAGGTGTGGTGAGTTCTGGCTTGATTAGTTGCTGACAGGTGTAGATGATTTCTGAGGTGGAGAGGAGACTGGGGTGTATGGAGGGTGAACAGTGTCCTAAAATGTCCATGGTGCAGCAAGCAAAGCTGCAGCATGACAATGTTGGCTCTTAGTCTCCACGCAGAGTTAGCCACCTCAGCACAGTATGCACTGCAAGATCCGCTGTCCTCGCTCCATCAATTTACGTTGCCTACCACTCATGGCTGAGTTGCTGTCATTATCAGTAATTTACATTTTATTATAATACTGTTGACATTTGACTGGGAATTCTATAGGAGCAAGGAAAAATCATGACTGGACTTGTTGCACATGTGTGTTGTGAAATCAAATCAGACTGAGTTGTAAGCAAAGAAATTTTAGACTTTTACAGGCACCAAGGAACTGCCCCCCTCAGCAGGGTGCCATTGCTATGAAGCCAAGCTACACCAGACGTATCTTCCTCTTTGCCAGTGGACGCTTGAGGAGAGAGGAGTCCACAGTGGGGAGACCAGCCACCGATGCGGGCTGCATGGGGCTCAAATACTCTGTTGTGGAAAATAACATTAATTGTTATATTAATCAGGCACTTGTATGAAAAGTAATAAGGTTCTTCTGGCCTCTAAACTGTGTCTCCCCTTTGAGGGCAAAGAAAACACACAGCTTACAGGATGTTTTGAGAGCTAGTTTATGGCTTTTGAGGTCATTTGGCTTGACCCCTGATAGGACGCTTGAGTACTAAATCAAGCTTTACTGAATGAAGAGCCTCTTTGCTTGGAGAGCCTGGGAGCCTCACTGTCTGCCCCCCCCCCCCCAAACTAACCAGGAGGGCAGTCAGTCTTTTAAAAGATGTCTCCAGGGTAGTGTAAAGCAGACATCACTTACAGCACCATGTGGTAGGAGGCCGGGTAAATATACTGAATACAGCGAAATGGTAACGTAAGTTTTTTTGTCTCCTTTGGAATTCCAAATGAATTAAATATGCATATTTTAAGTGTTTGCCTCTGATAATTGTTTCTGCTTTACTGCCAAATCTTAAACCGGGGTAAGACGGGCCTTCAGAATAAGCAGGAGCAGGCCCCTTATTAATATCAACAACTCACAAGCATCTGCAGGGTTGATCAAGCTGAATAAAGTCTGCTTTCTGTGAAACTAACATCATAATTAAATCAGGGGTGGTCTCTCTAAACTGTGCAGGAGAAAGCTGAGCTGGGAGGCGAGCCACTATCCAACAGGAGTGCAGAGACCCCATGGTGTGACCCCCCTTTACAGGCCTGAGACCCGCATGAAGGACCCCGGAGCGGCTCCTCACAGCCACATTTCAACTAGCCGCTGTCGCTGCTTACCTTGGAGTAATTCATTGGCAACCGGACCTGTCGCCACAACCAGAGACAACAGGAGAGGTTTGGTAGAGAAATAAACAGGGAAAGTTTCAAATGTGTTTTCACAGTGTTTTTAAAGCTTGACTGAGCTAACAAGTATAACTCCCGTTAGCATTTTGAAACAAAACATTGCTGATGTAGTGTGAGTGACTTTTTACGGTTATAACAAACTTTATTTCCATAAGGGTTTTATACATTGATGGGATAAGAGACATTATATTTCCCCTTTATTCAATTTGTGTTTTCTGGTCCGCTCATTACTACTAACTAGAGCTTAAGGTCTGTTAAAAATTAGTCCCGAATGTCCGCTAGCATAATGCTATTAGCTACCTGTATAACATTTGTGCTACCACGCAACTACATTTTTTTTTAAACATAATGCTCATTTAGCTCCACCATCGTTTGATAGTGCTATGCACATTGTTACAGCATTAATACAGAATGTTAATGTCAATTTAATGGTGTTTTGTACAACTTTAGGATTAACCCATTTAGCGACCGATCACTGCAGCGACCCCTAGCTTCCCAGAGGAATAATCGCATTAATAAAATCAAGTGTCCTAAAGTTACGGATTTTACTGAGCGAATCATTCTTTATAATGTCATTTTATCAAATAATGTTTTTTTTAACTCAGGATTTGCATTGTGAATGGGTTGAAACAATTCAATTCAATTCAATTTTATTTACTACCGTTCAAAAGTTTGGGGTCACATTGAAATGTCCTTATTTTTGAAGGAAAAGCACTGTACTTTTCAATGAAGATAACTTTAAACTAGTCTTAACTTTAAAGAAATACACTCTATACATTGCTAATGTGGTAAATGACTATTCTAGCTGCAAATATCTGTTTTTTGGTGCAATATCTACATAGGCGTATAGAGGCCCATTTCCAGCAACTATCACTCCAGTGTTCTAATGGTACAATGTGTTTGCTCACTGGCTCAGAAGGCTAATTGATGATTAGAAAACCCTTGTGCAATCATGAGATCTGAAAACAGTTTAGCTCGTTACAGAAGCTACAAAACTGACCTTCCTTTGAGCAGATTGAGTGTCTGGAGCATCACATTTGTGGGGTCAATTAAACGCTCAAAATTGCCAGAAAACTTTCATCTGAAACTCGACAGTCTATTCTTGTTCTTAGAAATGAAGGCTATTCCATGCGAGAAATTGCTAAGAAATTGAAGATTTCCTACAACGGTGTGTACTACTCCCTTCAGAGGACAGCACAAACAGGCTCTAACCAGGGTAGAAAAAGAAGTGGGAGGCCGCGTTGCACAACTGAGCAAGATGATAAGTACATTAGAGTCTCTAGTTTGAGAAACAGACGCCTCACAGGTCCCCAACTGGCATCTTCATTAAATAGTACCCGCAAAACACCAGTGTCAACATCTACAGTGAAGAGGCTGCTGCGGGATTCTGGGCTTCACGGCAGAGTGGCAAAGAAAAAGCCATATCTGAGACTGGCCAATAAAAGAAAAAGATTAAGATGGGCAAAAGAACACAGACATTGGACAGAGGAAGACTGGAAAAAAGTGTTGTGGACGGATGAATCCAAGTTTGAGGTGTTTGGATCACAAAGAAAAACGCTTGTGAGACGCAGAACAAATGAAAAGATGCTGGAAGAATGCCTGACGCCATCTGTTAAGCATGGTGGAGGTAATGTGATGGTCTGGGGTTGCTTTGGTGCTGGTAAGGTTGGAGATTTGTACAGGGTAAAAGGGATTCTGAATAAGGAAGGCTATCATTCCATTTTGCAACGCCATGCCATACCCAGTGGACAGCGCTTGATTGGAGCCAATTTCATCCTACAACAGGACAATGACCCTAAACACACCTCCAAATTGTGCAAGAACTATTTAGAGCAGAAGCAGGCAGCTGGTATTCTATCAGTAATGGAGTGGCCAGTGCAGTCACCAGATCTGAACCCCATTGAGCTGTTGTGGGAGCAGCTTGACCGTATAGTACGCAAGAAGTGCCCATCCAACCAATCCAACTTGTGGGAGCTGCTTCTGGAAGCGTGGGGTGCAATTTCTCCAGATTACCTCAACAAATTAACAGCTAGAATGCCAAAGGTCTGCAATGCTGTAATTGCTGCAAATGGAGGATTCTTTGATGAAAGCAAAGTTTGATGTAAAAAAAATCTTATTTCAAATACAAATCATTATTTCTAACCTTGTCAGTGTCTTGACTCTATTTTCTATTCATTTCACAACGTATGGTGGTGAATAAGTGTGACTTTTCATGGAAAACACAAAATTGTTTGGGTGACCCCAAACTTTTGAATGGTAGTGATAGCACCAATTCATGAAACATGTCATCTCAAGGCACTTTACAAAGTCAAATTCAATCATATTATACGGATTGGGTCAGATTATACAGATTGATAAAAAATTTCCTATATAAGGGAACCAGTTGATTGCATCAAAGTCCCGACAAGCAGCATTCACTCCTGGAGAAGCGTTGAGCCACAGGGAGAGTCGTCTACATTGTCCATGGCTTTGCAGCAATCCCTCATACTTAGCAAGCATGAAGCGACAGTGGATGTGGGAGAGGATATAACCTTAAAAAACAGACAGACGAGACCAGACACCACAGCTTCTCTTCAGTGACCAGCAGGGGGATTCGTTTATTCTGGATTTACAATCATCTTCATTTCACAGCAGTCCCAACAATCCCAACAATATGGGGTAACTTTCAGCCTTTATAGGGATACAGTATGACGTAAATAGGAACATGATATCTTACTGTGTACAGGCGCTGCTCTGGACCAAAAGCCCTCCCTCCCTAGTTGGAGGGGTGTGTGTGTGAAATGGTGTGTGTGTGCTCTTCCATTTCTAGGAAGTCTTATAAACAGAACTTTGGAAAAAGACAGAAACAGAGTAAGAGCCAAGAGTAGTTTAACTAAGGTTCCTTTGGCCTTACTTTACCTTGTTGTGATTCAGTACAAATATTCTAGAACTAATCATTCTTTGGGCAGTGATTTCAGTTATTAAGACAACCTGGATTCAATCTTGGCAATAATAAAAGATGAATGCGTCCATACATCCCCCCTTGGCTCACTTACGTGAGCCATATCAAGGGAAAATCACACTGGGAACTATAAGAAAAATGGAATAATGTAAATGTGGAGTAATAGAGGAATAAGAAAAATTGGTAATGTATGGTCGTAAATGTAGAATAAAATAAAAACATGCACTCAACTATATACGAATGTACAAAATGTCCATTGTTTTTCCATATGCCAGTTATTTCTGACCATATGCAACCGAAAAATCCCTGTCGCTGGTATTTATGTGTTTATTCAGGGTAAAAACTGTTGCATGGACCCCTCCCCCACGGGCGTCCGCCAGCCGACCACCTGACCGACCAGCATGGCTCAGAAACCCAGCCATGGTACTCACAATGTCGTCAAAAGACATAAACATCTTAAAAATAACAGGAAAGAAGACAAACATATTAAGCAAAATTTAAAAAAAAATTTAGAATAGTATAATAGCATCATTCAGTTGCTATGGCTACCGCCCAAAAACATCCACTTAAAACCATCTCCATGATGCACCTTATAAATCAAAAACTTCAGGGATTTAGCATAGCATAGATAAACTCAGAAATTATAACATTTGGTGGGATTGGCAGCTTCGTAGTGTGGCAAAGTTCTTGTCCTCATGTCGCTGACACCGTATGTTGCTCTCCAGGGTCCTTTGATTAAATTGTACTGCTTTCTCACAGTCCTGGTGCAGGGCCCCCTCTGTTGCAAACATCATGCCTCTGAGTCCCTTAGTCCAGCACACAAAGAGGGACCCCGCCATTCTACGTCCCCGGGTCGCCCTAAGGAGACAGGAAAAACTAACCAGTATCGTATATTACAATGATTTCCCAGATCAGAGTCTTCACTAGTCTCATGATGATATCCTTTAAATGTCAATGGGGCTAATGTACATTTTCTTTAACATTGATGTTTAGTGTCCATTTGATTTCATTTCAGTTTTATCTCAACTCGTACTGAGTATAAGTTGTAACAATTCACTAATAACATTAAAACACTCTGTGTATTCGTAATTTCACATTAACTTATCCTGCAACATAATCTTTTTGTGTGTATTCGACCTGAACTTCCAAACTTAAATACCTTCCAAGATCGCTCACCTGAAAGCCTAAATCAAAACAAAAACAACAGCTGTGCCGACTCAATTAAAAACAAAATATTAAGAAAATAGAGAACAGAATGGTTGAAAATAATGTAGAATGTTCAGCCACAGCAGAACATGCAACCTGTAGCAGCTAAAGCAATGGTCTTACTGAAAAATTGTTCGAATTGTTTTCTAATAACATCACCTTTTCTCATTATATTATCAGCCCATACATGAAAGTCCGCTTCGGTGACAATTCATCCCATCCTCCATGAACCATGCTCCACTCCAGGACATAGGAACAGTAGAAAATAAAATACATGAGCACATTTAGAACTTAAAGTCCACATCAACGGCAAAATAGTGACCTTACACATATTTATCAAACAAAAGGTTTAACAATGTCCTCATTTGTCTAAAATTATTCATCAAAATTCACAATTTAGAAAGGATATGTGAACAGAGCTTACTCCGCCAGTACCCAGATTCAGCCATTCTCCTGTGCAAATCTGCTCTCCGTCTGCTCCTGAAAGATATCTCTAACAGAAATATCCATCTATACGATTAAAATTTAGTGACCAGGGTTTTCATGCAAGATAAAGAAGCAAAAGTAGAAGAAAAGAAGAAGAAGTGTTAGAAGTTAAGGCCCCCTTTTCCTTCCAGAACTAAGTAAAACTAAGTGATATGTTTCTATTCTCTGTTGTTCAGGAATTTAGAAAAAAAAGTTTCAATTATTCATTACTCTGTACTGCACTGCAATCCTAATCCAAAAATGTAACCGACTGCTCAGATTCATTCAATGATGTTTAGTTTAAACCACTAAATAGTATTTACTTCCACGTGAGTCGCCCTTACCACGTTGAGTTTAACTTCTTATTTAGTGTTAATTAATGTACTCCCACTAGTCTTAAGCAAGTATGCCAATAACTTCTAAACACCCCCTTATGTCCTTAACTACAATATTATGGTCAGAGTGTTCATCAGAGTAACTGTAACCGCTTGATTTCTACTTTCCTCTAATAAAATATACATGTTGCCTATTTACCCTTTAAATGCCGTATGTAGTAATTTATTGTCGGTGCTCCAAACATCTAAAAATTCAATGTTTTCTGTCTAAACGCTATCATTGATTCAGAAGCAGAAGACCCTGTCTTCTCTCTATTCTTACCTGCACTTTACAAAAGGTTTTCCCTTTTATAGTTTGTTATACTGATCCTGCATCATCAGCTTCTAAACGTACTTCGACTTTAATACAATAATTTTACTTTGAACCTGATCTTGTGCTAATCATTCAGACTAGATTTGATGTGGCTACAACCCTCATAGAAATCACCATTCCTGAATTTGTAACTTGAAAGTGTTTCCAGGTGTAGGACTTCAGATATTGTGAACACGTAATGGCTCTTTAAAGCCTGGAACATTCTGAACTGAACGATTCCCTATTTAAACAGAGCGTCGAGCTTGATTATAAACATCAACTCCTTCATTCCTTGGTGAGCCCGTCCTTCTCAGCCAGTGACCCATTAATGTGCAAGCGGTTGACAAGAATATTCAAGAAAAAATACCTTTACTCCAGCTTTCTCAAAAACCCTCTCATTCTAATCTGTTTTAGTTATCATGATTTTACATAGGTCTGAGTTTTTGTGGTCTGTATTGGTCACGTCCTCTCCATCTGCCGCTTCTTTTCTCAACTCTAAATTAGACACTAATAACCGCTTCATTGAATGCTTAATTCATCTTTTTTGTCACTTTATTCCTAAGTGGTCCTCGTATGTATTAAAGTCTTTGTGTAACAGTAGCAGCCAGATAGCGTCCAGATGTCTCCAGCTGTTGGCAGCCCGGTCTAACAAGAAATAAATGTTAATCAAATAGTCACTTAATGAATAGTTTTACGCAGCGTTTCTCATATAGTAGGATAAACTGTCAATGTTTTTCTAACTGTCGGCTGCTATGGGATAATTAGAAGGGACGCTAGGATGAAATAAATTCAGAGACAGGGCAGACACAGACTGCAGGACCGTGGGGTGCAATTACTTTCCATATATGTAATATCTGCTCTATTTCTCCATAAAAGGTTTGAAACTTCATCACCAGTTTTTCCTCTTTTAGTAACTCAGGTAATTTAGTTAGAACTGTTTATAATTCCATTCACAGTACTAAAATATAACCTACACATAAACCTTTTGTGGTTATCCTTTTTTGCAATTCCAAGATTAATCAAATATGTTTTGTTCTGCGCATACTTATCCTGTTCATTTTGCCTGTTGTAAATCTGTGGAATTTACATTATTTGTAAGATAATTTGCTTTTCCAACCGTAAAGACTTTATAAGCCAGCATACATGCAATTAGTAAAACTGTTATTTCTTTTTGTTTTTCAAATAGTAGTTTGTCGCTTGTAAAATTTTGTTTCAGCAATGTAACCCAATTTACTACTCAATGACTAGTTTAACATAGCTTATTTTCAGTTTTCTTTGCCGAGATTAGGAAATATCTGTACAGAAGTTGGGAAAACATCTAAGGTCTGCGTGTCCTCGGCAGCGGGGCAAAGGGAGCAAAAGTCCAGAACATGACACCCTGTGTTTACCAACAGAGGTCAACTGTTAAGATAAAGTTATCTGTTGATCAACGTCTACGGAACTGTTCCCAGAAATAGCTAAATAATCTTCCACATCTTGTTCGTATAACAGTAGTTATTCCCATTTTTTTAATAAAAGTTGAGTTCCCTTTTTCCTAAGTTATTGCCTGGAAACCTACTTTCCTCAAAGGTAAGACCTAGATTTAAGTTATAATATTAGTTTTCTATGTCCTACCGGAATGATCACAAGCATCCATGTGACATTAAATAATATGTTTACGCGAACAACTATTACACTAACCTTTTGACAACGTTTTGCCAGAGAGATCTATTTAAGTTACTTGAAAATTTGATTGCTTAAATCAGAGGTTGACATAAGTCTGATTTTCACTTTATAATTTATGATACCGTCTCTCCATGCTCAATTTACAGCTGTTCTTCTCATCTTTTTTGATGTCTTCCATCAGAAAAAGGGTGGCCAGAACCGGACAGAATCTCAATTTCTGAAAAACAGGACTGAAGACAGAACAGTTAGTGCTCTCAATCAGGACTGAGTTGTTAATGCCAAGCATGCAATCAAAACCTGGTCCTGTCATTACTCTATTAAATCCGGTCATTTACTCTTTTCTTATTTTGGCTGAGTCTGTTTACCCGGTGAGAAACTTAATTTTCAAATGAAGCATTTACAAATACACCATGTATCTTTTTACATTAGGATTTTTATAGTTATACCAAAAAACAGGTTGCTGTCACAGATTGATTCACTTTTACCCAAGGTTTTAATTACTGAAATAAAATACTCAGTGAACTGAGCAGAGGCTTGTGATTTGTGTTTCTTCGCAGAATTTGTTCCAAACCACTTTAAAAATATTAGTATAATGGCAAAGAGAAGCCAGCAATAATAACAAGTCCTTCTTGTCTAAAGTTTAAAGGAAATAAATAAAAGTACTTAGTTCTTAGGGTTCAATACTATTTCTGAAATTTCTTCAAACCAAATTCTTTTACTTTATGACTCTAATCTTTTTCTTGCAGAATAATTCTGTTTTCAAATACATACGTTATTGCTTTCCCATTCAGCTCGTGTCATTTAATCATAACGTGACACTCTAGTGTTGAATACTTAATTTTTTCTGTAATGCTCAAAACCTGCTATCCTCTTATTAAAAGTGCCTATTTCCGAATTAACAAAATAATTAAATCACCATCTTACTTCTCACTCTAAGTTATTTTATTTTATTATTTTTTAGTAAGGATGACAATTATCACAACCTATTCTTTGACAACTCTAATTCTATTCAAATTAGACCTTATTAATCACTGTTAATGCTACAATTTTTAGCTGTTGCTTACATTAAACTTGTATTATAATAATCAGTCCCAATGGTGAACCAACCAAAAGAGAACTAATTTAGAAGTACCTTTTGATCACAAGCCTCCTTTTCAGTTTCCCCGTTTAAGTTATTGTTAATTATCCAGATTTCCCATATGCTTTAAATTTTATGTTTTATTTACTCGTAGTGATCCGATAGACGTCTAATATGTTGGGGCCCTGTTTTTTCTAGGGTCGCCCATGTGCAGTCGGGAGTCTCAGCCCCCCTTCTGCTGCTCTCCTCTCAGAGCTCTGCAGCTCCTGGCATTGTGTCAATCCTGGTATTTAGGAGTGGAGAGACACAACCACTTCCAAAGTTTTTTCATAACCGCAAAGTTCAATAATATTCACACTTTCATTTAATACACCATTAACTCAACATGTTACCTTAAGTATACCAAAATTCTAATGACCATAGATCTTAAGACATCATTATCACATAATACACAACATCATTCATGGTTTTCCTCTTTTGTTTCCTCTACTAATACTCCTGATACTGACGAAGGCTTATGGATGATAATTTCTTTTAATCAACCTCACAATTGAGTTCCAGCCTGACTGACACCCCAGTATTCCTAAGAATTTAGTACAATCCAATGCATAATCTTAAGGCAATTCGCCAACATTCACTTCAGTCCGGACTTTTGTGAATACTGAGACATCAGGCATTGTGGACAGCTAAAACTTATGACCCTTATTTACACTAATAAATTCTCGTTGATCCAATATGTTATTACGTTAATAATGCTTATCAACATTAATATTAAAACATACTGCGATAGCACAGACAAATGTCAGACAACTGTCGGTAAACCACCTTCACAACATAGATTAAACATTTACACAAAATACCCCTAAACAACACTACACAACATTTAGACAACACTAAGACAGACGTACACAAACTTTTGTATATTATAGATAATCTTGCCGGCATTTATTCTATTGATTACTAAGGTTAAACAGTTTTGTGTTTCTAAAAGTTGCTTATCAGCGATTATCTAAAAGCATGCCTGTGTGTGTGTCTGCTGTCACACAGCGAGTTCGCTCTGCATTACGATTGAAGCAGCTGTTAATGCTTAAAGCCAAACATGCAATGTTAATACCTTATCACATGCATTTCACACATTCAAATAACTCCATACATCACATCACACGTCCAATTAAACATCCATTCTAAGTAGCCTTCCACTCAAACTCAAAATCAATGATTAATCCAGTGAACCCAAATGACACAAACAAAGATACAGCAAACAAACTCAGTTCCATACATGCGTTTTAGTCAAACAGAGCTCTCATATAGTCTCACAAATAGACGTCTCATGCACACCCATCTCAAACTCTCTCCTGATCGCTCATTTCTGAATCATTTCTCTCATCTTACTTCCTTGGGAAACTAGTGGCTTTCCTGATGGTCCAGATGTCCAATTCTCTTATTTTATATGTGTGCGCACAGTGAATTTTGGCTTGTAATTTTAACGGACCCATAATGCAAGGATAAAAACAAGAGTAAAAAAAAAAAAAAAAGGTTCATACTGCACATGCTTTAGAACAGGCCTTCTATGTCAAATTTAATAGGAGGTTTTCACCTCGTTACCTAAACCAGAGTACTCAAAACCAGACTGCAGTTAAGGCCACACAGATGATCCGAGAGAAACCTCATTTCTCTTTCTCCAAGCGCTTACAACTACTGGGCCTCGCCCAGCAAAAATCTGCATGCATTTCTACGTCAAATTTGATAGGAGGTTTTCACCTCGTTACCTAAACCAGACTGCAGTTAACTTCTTTAAGGCCACACGGATAATCCAAGAGAAACCTCATTTCTCTTTTTCCAAGCGCTTACAACTTCTGGGCCTCGCCCAACAAAATCTGCATGCATTTCAAAACAGGCCTACTATTTCAAATTTAATCAGAGGTTTTTTCTCACCTCAAAGCCTAAACCGGAGATCTCAGCTTCACAAAACAACTTCAGTTCGGCCCGATCTTTCAAATACTCGCACGTACAAACGGGTGTGAGCTAGAGAGAACGGCTTACTCAGAGGCTTCACCTCTTAAGACTCCGACCAGCCCATGTTTCTAAAATCACCCTCACGATGATTTTTTGATTCTAAAAAGTTATATATATTAGAAAAATTCAGCTTAAACCGTCATGGTCCGATCCATTTTCTATTCGTCGTCATACTAGCGTTTTCTAACGAGACGTACGATTAAAGCGGCTGGGAGTAACAAGTCACTTCATTAAGATTGTCGAGTTTGTCAATTGTGTTGGAATCCACATTCCTCATCTTTTCGTATTTTATGACAATCCATTTTCCGCGGAAAATTACAGCTGGTGGTCACAAAAAGAAGCAGCAATGCCTCACTTGTCTCGCCTTTAAAATCAATACACTCTTTCCAAAGCAGAACCTCTGTGTGGCAAATCTTAAGTTTAAAAAAATAAATAAAGAGAGAGAGGTATGCTTAACTTACCTCCTCTTTTCTGTTTCTCAATGGGCCCCGTTTTGCCACTGGAGGTAGATGCTGTGGAAAGCCTTTCTTTCCTCTCCCTTGTTCCGTCCCATCTGGGGTGCCAATTATGTGGGAGAGGATATAACCTTAAAAAACAGACAGACGAGACCAGACACCAAAGCTTCTCTTCAGTGACCAGCAGGGGGATTCGTTTATTCTGGACTTACAATCATCTTCATTTCACAGCAGTCCCAACAATCCCAACAATATGGGGTAACTTTCAGCCTTTATAGGGATACAGTATGACGTAAATAGGAACATGATATCTTACTGTGTACAGGCGCTGCTCTGGACCAAAAGCCCTCCCTCCCTAGTTGGAGGGGTGTGTGTGTGAAATGGTGTGTGTGTGATCTTCCATTTCTAGGAAGTCTTATAAACAGAACTTTGGAAAAAGACAGAAACAGAGTAAGAGCCAAGAGTAGTTTAACTAAGGTTCCTTTGGCCTTACTTTACCTTGTTGTGATTCAGTACAAATATTCTAGAACTAATCATTCTTTGGGCAGTGATTTCAGTTATTAAGACAACCTGGATTCAATCTTGGCAATAATAAAAGATGAATTCGTCCATACGGAAAGAAAAACTCCCCATTAACGGGAAGGAAAAACCTCGAGGAGAACCAGGCTCAGTATGAACGGTCATCTGCCTCGACCGACTGGGGGTTACAGAAGACAGAGCAGAGACACAACAAGACAGACAAAAAAGCACAGAAGCACACATTGATCCAGTAATCTGTTCTACATTAGATGATAATAGTGGGTGATCTGTCTTCCCTGGATGATGTCACAGCTAACAGAACGCCAGACCAGGTGTACCTACTATGAAGAAAAAAGAGAGAGAGCAAAAAGTTAAAAGCTGAAATGACAACATTTCAATCAATGACAGTCATTTCAATGCAATGCAATGTAAAACTGGAGAACAGTAGACTGGAGAACAGTAGAAATCAGTAGAGTGAGAGAAATAGACCCTGATGTCCTCCAGTAGCCTACGCCTATAGCAGCATAACTATAGAGGTAGCTCAGGGTAACATGAGCCACTCTAACTATAAGCTTTGTCAAAAAGGAACGTTTTAAGATTATTCTTAAAAGTAGACGGGGTGTCTGCCTCATGGACCAAAACTGGGAGTTGGTTCCACAGGAGAGGAGCCTGATAGCTAAAGGATCTGCCTCCCATTCTACTTTTAGAGACTCTAGGAACCACCAGCAGACCTGTAGTCTGAGAGCGAAGTGCTCTGTTAGGAACATACGGGGTAATCAGAGCTCTGATATATGATGGAGCTTGATTATTAAGGGCTTTATACGTTAGAAGAAGAATTTTAAATTCTATTCTTGATTTAACAGGAAGCCAGTGAAGGGAAGCTAAAATTGGAGAAATATGATCCCTCTTGTTGATTTTCACCAGAACTCTTGCTGCAGCATTTTGGATCAGCTGAAGACTTTGAACTGCATTTTGCGGACTTCCTGATAGTAAAGAATTACAATAGTCCAGCCTTGAAGTAACAAATGCATGGACTAGTTTTTCAGCATCACCCCTGGACAGAATGTTTCTAATTTTGGCAATATTCCTGAGGTGAAAAAAGGAAACTCTGGAAACCTGTTTAATATGGGATTTAAATGACATGTCTTGGTAAAAAATAACACCAAGATTTTTTACTTTATTACCAGAGGCCAAGTTAATGCCATCCAGATTAAGTGGTTGATTAAGAAGTTTATTTTTTGAGGACTCTGGTCCAAAGATTACAACTTCTGTCTTGTCAGAATTTAAGTGCAGGAAATTTAAAGTCATCCAGCTTTTGATGTCATCAAGACATGACTGCAGTCGAAGTAATTGACTGGATTCATCAGGATTTATGGATAAATATAGCTGAGTGTCATCAGCATAACAGTGGAAATTAATCCCATGCTGTCTGATAATTTTGCCAATCGGAAGCATATATATAGTAAAGAGAATTGGTCCAAGGACTGAACCCTGTGGTACTCCACAAGTGACCCTAGAATTTGAAGAAGATTTATTATTAACATGAACAAACTGGAATCTGTCCGGTAGATAAGATTTAAACCAGCCTAATGCTTTCCCCTTAACCCCTACAGTATGCTCAAGTCTTTGTAGGAGAATATTGTGATCAACTGTATCAAATGCAGCACTGAGATCTAACAGGACAAGTACAGACACATACCAAATGTTTTTCTAAATTATTCAAAATTATTTGATCTCATTCCAAATTCTTTAAGATGAACTTTGGTTCTTTAACTTAGATCTGCAGTGAACCTCTCATGGTTTAGTTTTTAGTCTGTCTTTTTTCCTGTTAGTTTTCAGTTTCTCCTCCTCCTCTAACTCAGCTCACCATCCACTTCCCCAGCTATCAGTCACACCTGTTGGTCACTAATTAGTCAGAACTCACTCCACCTGCCAGCCTCCCTACAAAAGCCTCCCTCAGTCTTCTCTTCCATGCCGGTTCATCATCAGTCTTCTCTCACTTCACGTCTGTCTACCTGGTTTGCCCCTGCTTGCTGCTGAAATCCTGCCACCTCTGGTTCTCAAGTTAAGTCTCTGCCTGCTGCTGGATTTTCCTCTCACCTCTGAGTTTCAAGTAAGACCTCTGGTCGCTGCTGGATTAACCTGCCACCTCTGTGCTTCAAGCCTATGCTAGCTGCTGAACTTACCTGCCTCATCTCTGCTTCAATAAGGCCTGTTTTAGCTGTTGGATTTTACCTGTCACCTCTGAGCTTAATAGGCCTCTGCTAGCTGCTGGGTTTCCTTTCTCCCCTGTGCCTGAAGTCAAGCCTCTGCTAGCTGCTGGGTTTCCTGTCTCCCCTGTGCCTGAAGTCAAGCCTCTGCCAGCTGCTGGGTTTCCTGTCTCCCCTGTGCCTCATGTCAAACCTCTGTTAGCTGCTGGGTTTCCTGCCTCCTCTGTGCTCCAGCAGCCCTGCTCTCAAGAACTCTCTCCGGTTCGTCAGCTCCTGCTCTCATCTACACCCCTGTTCTTGTCCAGTCCTGCCTCTCTGGTTTCATCATTCACTACTCATCTTTCTGTCAATAAACTCTCAGTAAATAGCCCCGTGTGTGTGGTGTCCATTCTGGATTCATCTAAGAAAAATCATGACAGAACCAGGATTCACTGAATCATTTGGGTGATGGTGATCAACCATTTTATTTTGTCTTTTTGTTTCTTGGTGTGTACATAGTTCTTCAGCTTCTTTTTATCTTCATTTTGCTTAGTAGTTTTAGCTAAGTTTAACTAGCATCATAGAGAGGATTTGTTGATTGACGTATAGTGTTAATTCAGATAAACAGCATTTTAAAGTGATGTTCTCTGGATGTTAATTGTGTTTCTGTTAATAAATTCTTGAACTTGAAGAGAAGTTGTCACGCATTTATTCTATATGTGTGCAGAGTTTGCTGTTAAAAGAACGCCAGTGCTTGAATCCTTCCTCTCAACTATTGTCATGATATCAGCTGTTTAGGCTGATATTCACCGGGCAATACCTAACAGACCCAGAGTTATTTATTAAATAACTTAAACAGTGTGTAATAATATCACACCAGGTGGCATCAGTCATTTATCTCACCTATTTGAGTAAACATTAGGATGTTACAAGAAAATACCTTCCAGGTCCAAAATATGGCAGGTCATGAGCACAATGTAATTTTTGGCTTGAGAAAGACCTGAATAAGTAGATGAGATAAGATAACCTTAATGTCCATCACATTTCCTGAGATGGAGATTTGTCTTTGACATCTGGCAGTGGTTCATACATAAAACACATAATATAAAAGGCATATCCAAAAAAACAAAGGGCATTACTAAAAAAAAACAACATTTAACAAACAGTACAATAAAAGACAATATTAAGATAAATAAATTAATAAAGTGAGACCTGCAATAATATAAGCAGTGTTTAACAAAAATATTCCTTATTCAAATAGGTCACAACAGAGGGAACATAGGAGTTTTTATACCTTCTAGTCTTTATTAACGGGACTCAGTCTCCTGCCAGATCAATGTGGGGTGCCCAAAAGGCACCTCATAAAAATGACAGCGAAGATTTTGTTCCCTGTCAAGGTATTTAACTTTCTGGTGAGGTTTCATACTGGAACAGTCCTCCATGTGGGGTGGGTCATCCTCCCTTGGTATATTAGCTATTTTAAATTGTGTATTTACATTATTCTAAACCTATATGTGCTAGAAAAGTCCCTCCAGCTGTCACACGAATCCGCCCCTGTCGAATTGCCGTATGTCCAAGGCAAATCAAGGCAAGTTTATTTGTAAATCACATTTCAGTAACTAGACAATTACAGACCGATCAGCATCTTGCCTACAGTGTCGAACATTGCAGAAAAACTGGTATCCCAACAAATAACAACGCATTTAAATGCCACTATATTTCCCCTTTATTCAATGCAATTTGGTTTCAGAATTCAACACTCCACGGAAACTGCTAATTTATTTTTCATAGAATATCACACATTCACTGGATAAAGGTGGCTTGGTTGGAGCTGTGTTTCTCGATCTAAAAAAAGCCTTTGACACTGTAAACCATAAGATATTGTTAACCAAACTAGGCAAATTTAACTTCTCCTGAGATGCCATAAAATGGATAGAATCATATCTGTCGAATTGCTCACAGTCAGGATCAGTGATTACCTTTCACCGCCTCTCGTCATGTCCACAGGGGTGCCTCAAGGTTCTATTTTGGGGTCTCTGATATTTTCTCTCTATATACGACCTTCCCTCAGTTTGTTCAGACGTCTGTATCCAGATGTATGCAGACGATACAGTAATTTATACCCATGGTAAAAACACAAAACAAGTTGCTGAAAAACTTACACAGTCTATGGCCCATGTCTATGAATGGCTGAATGAATCCTGCTTAAAACTTAATGTAAATAAAACAGGTTCAATGTACTTTTCTAAATCAAACAGTGCAAATAATGAGGAAGATATTTATGTGACAGGGGAAAAAATAAAAGTTGTGTCAGAATTCAAATACCTACCATCCTAATAGAATCTAAACTAACGTTTAAATCCCAGATAAAGAAGGTGTGCAATAGAGTCAGATTCAATATCGTTTCATAAGATCACACTTGTCACTTGAGGCAGCTAAAATGTTCATGTACAGTAAGGTTCTGTCCCACATCACCTACTGTCTTACAACCTGGTCACAGGCAAATAAAACCATGCTTGTTCCCAAGAAGCCAAGGTCCACAGGACTTAATGACTTTAGACCCGCCGCGATGACGAGGCAAGTGTCTGAAATAGTTTGTGACTGGGGCGCAAGGGATCAGCCACAAACTTCCTGCACGCCTCAGATTCCTGGAGGCGTACAGGTCCTGGAAAGATGGAAGATTGCAGCCAATCACCTTCTCTGCAGACCGGATGACACGCTGCAGTCTGCCCTTGTCCTTGGCGGTGGCACCAGCGTACCAGATGGTGATGGAGGAGGTGAGGATGGACTCAATGATGGAGGAGTAGAAGTGCACCATCATTGTCCTTGGCAGGTTGAATTTCTTCAGCTGCCGTAGGAAGTACATCCTCTGATGGGCTTTCTTGGTGAGAGAGTTGATGTTCAGCTCCCACTTTAGGTCCTGGGAGATGATAGTTCCCAGGAAGTGGAAAGACTCCACAGTGTCAATTGTGGAGTCACAGCGGGTGATGGGGGTAGCTGGGGCTGAGTTCTTCCTGAAGTCCACAAACATCTCCACTGTTTTTACAGAGTTGAGCTCCAGGTTGTTCTCCCTGCACCAGGTCGCCAGATGGTCAGGCTCCCACCTGTAGGCGGACTCGTCACCATCAGAGATAAGTCCGATGAGAGTGGTGTCGTCCGCGAACTTCAGGAGCTTGACAGACTGGTGACTGGAGGTGCAGCTGTTGGTTTACAGGGAGAAGAGCAGAGGAGAAAGAACACAGCCCTGGGGGGAACCAGTGCTGATGAGCTGTGAGTCAGAGTCATGTTTTCCCAGCTTCACATGCTGCTTCCTGTTAGACAGGAAGTCTGTAATCCACTTGCAGGTGGAGTCAGGCACACTCAGCTGGGAGAGCTTCTCGTGAACCAGAGCTGGGATGATTGTGTTGAAGGCAGAGCTGAAATCCACAAACAGGATCCTGGCGTAGGTTCCTGCAGAGTCCAGGTGCTGGAGGATGTAGTGAAGGGCCAGGTTGACGGCGTCGTCTGCCGAACTGTTGGCTCTGTAGGCAAACTGTATTGGGTCCAGGAGGGGGTCAGTGATTTTTTTTCAGGTCTGAAAGCGCAGGGCGCTCATAGGACTTCATAACCACAGAGGTCAGGGCGACGGGTCTAAAGCCATTAAGTCCTGTGGACCTTGGTTTCTTGGGAACAGGGATGATAGTGGAGGATTTGAAGCAGGTTGGCACGTGACATGTCGCCAGTGAGGTGTTAAAAATATCTGTGAGCACTGGAGACAGCTGATCAGCACAGTGCTTCTAGGTGGATGGAGAGACAGAATTTGGTCCAGCAGCTTTCCGGGGGTTCTGAAGAGTTTGTTAACATCTCTCTCGTGTATGGAAAGAGTTGTCACTCAATGGGTGGAGGGGAGGAGGGGTGAGCCATTAAGATGGGCATTGTAAGAGGTGCCCAGGCCCAAGCTGAGGTGGTGGAGGTGAAGGTGATCTGTTGGGTGGTGTCGTGGGGAGTGGTTGCAGGACTGTCCCTTTGTCTGACGAAACAACAGTAGAAGTCATTCAGGTCGTTGGCTAAGTGTCGGTCGTTCATGGAGTGGGGGGCTTTAGGCTTGTAATTTGTGATCTGCCCAAGCCCTTTCCAGGAAGACGCAGAGTCGTTGGCGGAAAACTGGTTTTGCAGCTTCTCAGAATACAGTCGTTTAGCCTCTTTCACCGCCCTGCTATACTTGTATTTTGCATTTTTGAATCTGCATTTGTCCCCACTCTTGAAGGCCTCTTCCTTATCCAACCTTAGCCTTCTGAGTTTGGCTGTGAACTTGTCCTTATTGTAACTCACCCTGGTTCGTGATGGAACACAGCAGTCCTCACAGAAGCTGATGTATGATGTCACAATCTCTGTGTACTCATCCAGACTGTTGGTAGCAGCCATGAAGACATCCCAGTCAGTAGAGTCCAAACACGCTTGAAGATGCTCCACAGCCTCACAGGTCCACTTCTTTGATGTCCTAACTACAGGTTTGCAGAGCTTTAGTTTCTGCCTGTAAGCAGGAATCAGGTGAGCCATGACGTGGTCAGATTGGCCCAGTGCAGCACGGAGGACGGCGTGATAAGCATCCCTGACTGTGGTGTAGCAGTGATCCAGAATGTTCTCCTGTCTATATTTAGGAAGTTCATGAGTGAGGTTTCCATTGTTAAAGTCACCAAGGACAATAACTAAGGAGTCCGGATTGCTCCGCTCCACACTCAGTATCTGGTCTGTGACCTGCATGTTTGCATGCAGCGCGATGTAAACATCGACCAGAATGAATGAAGCAAACTCACGCGGTGAATAGAAAGGCTTACAGTTTATGATGAAGGATTCCAGGTCAGGAGAACAGTGCTGCTGGATCACTGTCACATCGTTGCACCAGCCGTTGTTGATGTAAAAACAGATCCCTCCACCTTTCGCTTTGCCGGAAAGTTCTGTGTCTCTGTCCGCTCTGTGGAGCTTAAAGCCTGCCAGCTGCAGCGCAGAGTCCGGGATTAATCCACACAGCCACGTCTCTGTAAAGCACAAAACAGCAGATAAAGAGAAGTCCCTGTTTTTCCCATCGTGAGTTGTAATTCGTCCAGTTTGTTGGGCAGGGAACGCACGTTGGACAGGATTATGCCCGGTAGTGGTGAGCGGAGTCCGCGCTGGAAAGGACACACGAGCGCACCAGCCTGTTTCCCTCTCCTCCGGCGTTTCGCTGCATGAAAAAAGGTGAGCGCACCTTTGACCAGAATGTCCAAAATTTCCAGTGTTGGGAGAAGAAAAGTGGGGAATAAATCCTCTGGTGATGTTGCCCTGATGTTCATGAGCTCTTTTGCTTGCTGGTGTGCGTGCTCATGCTTTTATAAATGTAACTTAACCAAATGCCCACTTTTAGTATAGACCCTACGCAATGCTTTATAAATCAGACTCCAGATCTTTACCCTTGCAAAGTTCCTGGTTCCTGGTTTATATGTGTTTGGTATATCTGGAGAAGGCTTACGTCTTTGTCCCCCGAGGTATTTTGTGTGGTTGCTGCGGGGGTGAAGGATAACTGGATGGCTTTTAAGGGTCGAACTGTCCTTGTATGCCCAAAGCAAGAGCTGTGTCTGCATTCTTGGCACAACGTCAGCCCTGATCTCAGAGCGCGTTGGACTATGCCAGGGCTGCCCCTTGTCACCAATGCTGTTTGTGGCGTTCATAGAGTGGATCTCAAGGCCTAGTCCTGGAGAACATGGTGTCTGGTTTGGGAACCTCAGAACTGCATCTTTTAATTTTGAGAATGATGAAGTTCTGTTGGCTTTGGGTTATCAGTGATGTTGTGAGTACTGAATAAAAACCACTAACCTATTCAGGAGCAAAGAGATTACATTGGTCCTGATAGGGGGTTCCATTTGAATGAACTGAATCACCGAATGAATTATCTACTTCAGGCAGGTTGGGTGTGGGGCAAAGACAGAAAGGCAATCTGTAGTCCAGGCTTGGGTCATGCAAAATAAGGCACACATCAGGCAGAGGTTTCCAAAAGCGACTCAGGCAGAAAGGCTTGGTCATTAGACGGTTCAGGTTTTCGATGTCCAGAATCACAAGCCAATTGTAGAGTCTAACCAGTACGTAAACAGTTTAATGCGATGAACGAAAAGTTAGCACTGCAATTACCTGTTTTCCGTTTAGTGTGACCACTTCTTATTATTATATATTTATTATAAATAGTTAGACTTTTTAAAAGTAATATTCCTAAAAATTTTAATGCCCCTTCCTTCCCTCAATCCCGAATGGTCCCTACAGAGTTGGCAGAATTAAACTGTCCATAATGTCTTTATTTGCTGCAACCTTTAGATTTTCTTTCAATTCACCAAAGTGGTGAAGACCAAATCCTGAAAAACGGACCCATTGTGATCAACCCTCCACCAAACTTTACACTTGACACAGTGGAGACAGGCCAGTACTGTGTTTCTGACAGCATCCAAACCCAGGCTCATTCCTTGGATTTCCAACAGCTGACTGTGGAGTATTTAGTCACGAGGTGTGTTGCTGTGGGTGCCTCTCTGTGTGGACTCTTTAAGAGAAGCAGAAGCAGATCTGAGCTCAGTTAGGAGTCTCAACATGAGTCACTTTCCTGACTTGCTGCTGGCTGTAGCTGTGAGGCGTTTCTACAGTTAACTTCTTGATCCCTTCTTTGTTTAGTGAAAACATGCACTGTTGCTGTTTTTTTTATAATGATTTCATTTTTCTTACTCTTTTAGTTCTTATAGGGACTTAGTTACTTTCTTATCCACTGACCCACCTCTATGATTGTTTTGCAAACTAAAACAAGGATGAAAATGAATTCCACTCAGGTTTTTTATTTTACTCTTAGTGCCTACATTGACACTGGTTCAGTAAAGTACTTCTCTTTTCTCATCATCCTGTGTCTGTACGTCCTGATCGTTGGCTCTAACGTGCTGCTGATCGTGGTGATCTGTGTGAACAGGAGCTTACATGAACCTATGTACATGTTTCTGTGCAGCCTGTTTGTGAATGAACTGTACGGCAGCACATCGTTGTTGCCCTTCCTGCTGCTCCAGATCCTCTCTGATGTTCACATTATTTCTGCTCCACTCTGTTTTCTGCAGATTTTCTCTGTTTATACGTATGGAAGTGTAGAGTTTACCAACTTAGCCGTCATGTCTTATGACAGGTATGTTGCTATCTGCCATCCTCTGCAGTATAACTCAGTGATGACTTCACGGAAAATGGTCTTTCTGGTCTCCATCACATGGTTACCTCCTGTTTTTGCTGTTGGTGGCACCATTGTTTTAAGCTCTTCTCTGCAGCTCTGTGGGAACGTCATTAATAAGATTTACTGCGGGAATCACTCCATCATAAAACTGGCCTGTGAGGAGCCCAGAGTCAATAACATCTATGAACTTTTTATGGTTTTTCTCACAGTCTGTGTTCCTGGGTCTGTGATTCTCTACACCTACATGAGGATCCTTAAGGTGTGTTTCTCTGGCTCCAAACAGACCCGGCAGAAAGCTGTCAGTACCTGCACCCCTCACCTCGCTTCAGTTATCAACTTCTCTTTTGGTGTTTCCTTTGACGTCTTACAGAGCAGATTTGACATGAATAATGTTCCCAGCATGTTAAGAATATTTTTATCACTGTATTTTCTTACTTGTCAGCCAGTCTTTAACCCGGTTCTGTATGGCCTAAACATGTCCAAAATTCGCAGCCTGTGCAAGAAGCTGCTTCAAAAATTTTCATCATGAAGGTTTGTTTTGATTTATGATTAAATGAATATTAAACACAATGTATATCTTTGAATTCAGATGTGATTTTAATGATTTATTTACATGAAAATAATTGCTAGGAAACATAAATCCCATAGAAAATATTTAAAGAAAATTATGGAACTTAACCATTGATTTTTTTTTAAACATAAGTGTAAATTATTCACTTTCCTATTTACATTTATATATAGTAAACAGTAAGATTTTTAAATGTGGATTAACAACTCTGTCAGCTCTAGAGAAATGCTGAACATGAAACAGGCTTTAGGTGCAGAATTTATTAAAAATTAAAAACATAAAAGTCATTATCAGACGGTGTCAATATTAAGGACAAAGTTATTTGAAAAGACATGAACCCAACCCAATCTTACAAATTTTGCCAGTAAAACTAGAATAAATGTTCAATATCTATATAAACCAACCTTCATATGAGTAAACAAATATTTTGTGTACAGGGGACTAAAAATGGCTCCTGCCAATGAGCATTCGGGTAAACAATGTTTCACATCTGTTAGAAATGTAATCTAATTTTTTTTCTGAAAAAAGAAATCTGGTGTCTTTTGGTACTATTTAAGCATCTTTAATTACTTTAACACTATGGTTTGTGTACTTAGTGACTGTAATAATATTGTGTAGATACATAACATTAAACATTTGCATATTAACATGTTCAGTTTAACTTGATTGAAACTCAATGAATCAAAGTTTACCCGTGACAGCAGGTATCCTAAAATTGAAAACGAGGCATGAGGTCACAAAGTTAAACTAACAAAACTGTGCCATCGTTATGTTACCCTGTGTACTGAGAGACAGATGTGACTTCGTGTTGAAGTATGTTTAAGAATTACGGTAATCAAAATTAATGTGACAAGAGATATTCATTTTCCTGAAACAGTCTGTTACCCTGGTCCCACGTTGCATGTTTAAACCCGACACCTTTCATTGATCCTTCTACATTTGGAGGGAAGTGACTGAGCTTTTTTCAAGAGACCAAATTGTCTTGAATTACCACAACATTATAGATTGCTACGAAAGCAAAAGGTTGGTGTGCAACCACTATCCACTATTGAATCAAGAAAATCCAACATGCTTTTTTGTCAGTGTAGGGTTAAATACGAAGTTGGTCCATCCTTTGGAGCTGTAAAAGCTTTATATCTTCTGGGAATGTGGTCCACAAAATTCTGAAGTGTTTATGGGAGTTTTTCAACATCTTCCAGAAGTACATTTGTGAGGTCAGACACTAATGCTGGATGAGATGTTGGCTCTCAGTCTCCATGCAGAGTTAGCCACCTCAGCACAGTATGCACCGCAAGATCCGCTATCCCCACTCCTTCAATTTACGTTGCCTACCACTCATGGCTGAGTTGCTGTCATTCTCAGTCACTTAAATTTTTATTATAATACTGTTGACATTTGACTGGGAATTATTTAGGAGCAAGGAAAAATCATGACTGGACTTGTTGCACATGTGTGTTGTGAAATCAAATCAGACTGAGTTGTAAGCAAAGAAATTTTCGACTTTTACAGGCACCAAGGAACTGCCCCCCTCAGCAGAGTGCTGTTGCTATAAAGCCAAGCTGCACCAGACGTATCTTCCTCTCTGCCAGTGGACCCTTGAGGAGAGAGGAGTCCACAGTTGTGAGACCAGCCACTGATGCGGGCTGCTTGGGGCTCAAAGACTCACAAGCATCTGCAGGGTTGATCAAGCTGAATAAAGTCTGCTTTCTGTGAAACTAACATCATAATTAAATCAGCTGTGGTCTGTCTAAACTGTGCAGGAGAAAGCTGAGCTGAGAGCTGAGCCACTATCCAGCAGGAGCGTAGAGACCCGATGGTGCGACCCCCCCTTTAAAGGCCTGAGACCCGCATGAAAGACCCGGGAGCTGCCTCCTCACGGTTTCCAGCTAGCTGTTGTCGCTGCTGAGATAACCAGCTTTTACCTTGGAGTTATTCACTGGCCACCGGACCTGTCGCCACAACCAGAGACAGCAGGAGAGGTTTGGTAGAGAAATAAAAAGGGAAAGTTTAGAATGGTTTACTTAATGTGTTTTCATAGTGTTTTTAAAGATAGATTAAGCTAACAGGCATAGCTCCCGTTAGCAGTTTGAAACAAAGCATTATTGATGTAGTATGAGAGTGTTTTTACAGTTATAACAAACATTATTTCCATAAAGGTTTTATACATTAATGGTATAATGATATTTGTGTTTTCCGGTCCGCTCAATATGACTAAATGGAACTTAAGGTCTTTATAAAATTAGTCCTGAATGTCCGCTAGCATAATGCTATTAGATTCCTGGATAACATTTGTGCTACCACGCAACTACATTTTGTTTTAAATATAATGCTCATTTTTGTTTAGCTCAGCCATCGTTTGATAGTGCTATGCACATTATTACTGCATTAATACGGAACATTAATGTCAATTTAATGGTGTTTTGTATAACTTCTGGATTAACCCATTTAGCGACCGATCACTGTAGCGACCCCTAGCTTCCCAGAGGAATAATTGAATAAAATCAAGTGTCCTAAATTTATGGATTTTACTGAGCAAATCATTCTTATTGTCAATTTATCAAATAATGTTTTGTTTAACTCAGGATTTGCATTGGGAATGGGTTGAAACACATACCAAATGTTGTTCTAAATTATTCAAAATAATTTTATCTCATTCCAAATTCTTTAAGATGAACTTTGGTTCTTTAACTTAGATCTGCAGTGAACCAGGATTCACTGAATCATTCGGATGATGATCAACCATTTTATTTTGTCTTTTTGTTTCTTGGTGTGTACATAGTTCTTCAGCTTCTTTTTATCTTCATTTTGCTTAGTAGTTTTAGCTAAGTTTAACTAGCCTCATAGAGGGGATTTGTTGATTGACGTATAGTGTTAATTCAGATAAACAGCATTCTGTAGTGATGTTCTCTGGATGTTAATTGTGTTTCTGTTAATAAATTCTTGAACTTGAAGAGAAGTTGTCACGCATTTATTCTATATGTGTGCAGAGTTTGCTGTTAAAAGAACGCCAGTGCTTGAATCCTTCCTCTCAACTATTGTCATGATATCAGCTGTTTAGGCTGATATTCACCGGACAATACCTAACAGACCCAGTTATTTATTAAATAACTTAAACAGTGTGTAATAATATCACAACAGGTGGCATCAGTCATTTATCTCTACTATTTGAGTAAACATTAGGATGTTACAAGAAAATACCTTCCAGGTCCAAAATATGGCAGGTCATGAGTGTCCTGGTTTTCAGGTGACGAACCCAAATGCAGATACGATCGGGAAGCAAAGCACAGTTTAAAAAGATGTTTATTTAGGAAAAAGGCAGATATCAAGGACGGGACTACGGGCAACTCGGCAGGGTCAGAACGTCACGGCTGGAGAGACTGCAAGAAGAAGAAGAGTAAATGACTTTGGAAGTTGAACCAGGAGAACTACTAGAAGCTGCGCTGCTTACCATAAAGCTGGGCGGACCTAACTGGGGAGAAGTAGCGCCGAGGGAACTCTGTGATCCTACTCTGTTGGTGTTAGGCGGCTAGTGGCTGAGGGCGGCAGATGTACTGGTGAAGGATCCAGAGCGAGCCTCCTCGGAAGTGGGTGACAGATGGATTGACCAGAGTGTGGGGAGAACCAGCAGAATCCGGGAAGGGGAATCTCAGGCCCCGCTGGGTAACATCCAGGGAGTATGAGGGGTGAGCCAGAGCAAAATCTGAGCGAGAGGATTCTGATGGTCTGGTTCTTCGGACAAGACGTCAAGACAGGTGAGTGCATCCAAGCACCAAAAACTAGTGATGTTACGTTATGTGCCGAGGCTTCGAGGCGTGTGTCGAGTAATGGAGGGGGCGTTTCCGTGAAGCGCGTATCGAGGCTTGCTTCATTTAGGGGAGGAGCCGAAAACGATGACGTCCGAAGCCTCGCTGGCCGGCTGTACCACGTGACTGCTTCGGGAAGTGGTTCAGATGTTGGCGCGGCTTCGACATCTTTAAAAACCCCACAGGCTCCATTCAAAATGTGGGTTGTTGTAGGCGAGTTGCGGTCAGTTGTGAGAGTGGATAGAGTTTGGATAGTAGAGTTTGGATAGTTTGGATAGCAGAGTTTGGATAGTGGTTATTTAGTTTGAGACAGTTAGTTTGGTGTTTAGAGAGTTTAGGAGAGAGATAGATAGATAGGAGATGTAGGAGTGCGCGGACAGGATAGGAGTAGGATGGAGGCGGCGAGAAAGAGGAGGATGTCCCCTATGTGGGAACATTTTGATTTGATAAGCCCTAACAAGGTAAGGTGAACTGAACATTTGCAGATGCATTAGGTTTGCTTATGAGGAACTGTATTTTTCACTGTTTCTTATTTTCTGTAAAGGTGAGGTGTTTATTGTGCTCCAAGGAGTTACAATAATAACACCTCATCCATGCTAAGGCACTACCGTGCCTTGCATGAGAATAGGGATGAAACTGGAGCTTCACCCAGCCAAGGTATTTCATTACTATATTAAAAACACACTTTCACAATTTTTGCATGCTGATGTTTGCTTGTTGTGCAAATAAAGATAGGTAACAGACACTGTATTTATTCCCTTTTAACCAGCCACCAGAAAACAAGAGCTGGATGAAGCTCTAGTCTCCATGATAGTGAAGGATACCCAGCCTTTCACTATTGTGGATGACGTAGGATTCAGGACATTTGTGTCTAAGCTGGATCCCAGTTATGTTCTCCCTACAAGGCAGGTATGTGTGGGTCCATGCATGAAACGAATGAATACATTATTGTGTCACAATTCAGCAATATATATATGTGTCATGTTCGGCTTGAGATGTTTCGCCCACATGCAGAATACACTCGACAAACAGGTAGATATAGAAAAAGGTTTATTTAGTAAGGTAACTGGAACGGCCAGACTACGCCGAACAGGATCGGAACGAGAACCAGGAGGACGGGGAACCGGATCAATCTAGGGGAAGGAGAGATGGATTAGCTACAGAAGGGAAGCGAGGGGAGGGTGATGCTGGACGTAAGCTTACCACTTAGCAGGGAAACCAGACCGGGGAGGAGGCAGTGAGGCTCAGCGCTTGTTAGGTGGAGCCACAGGTGTCTGGGAGACCAGAGAGCGGAGGCAGAGGTGGGTCCGAGCAGCACCAGGATATCCAGGGTCCAGAACAGCGGGAGAGACCAGTAGATGTCTGAAGGAGGTGGGGGTCCGAGGATGAGGAACTGACTTGAGAGGAACACGGAGGAGTCCAGAACTGGAGCCAGCACGAGTGAATGTCCTTGAGGAGTCTGACACAGGAGGAGGACTTCGAAACACGCAGAGGAACCTGGGAGACACAAAGGTAAGAACAATCTTAATGTTTTAACCGAGGATTTGCAGAGCTGGAGGCTACGGCTTGGTTGCATACCACGACGGTAACACTCTGGCATCTTCCTGCTGTCTGTGAGCTGTTTAAATGGAGCTGTCTGGTGCTGCTCAACCATCCGCAGGTGTGTGGGCTCCGCCCCCTTGGTCAACACCGAACACCTGTGGAAGGAAACAAGTGCAGCAGAACCGGCAGCAAGCTACACGGTCCTGCTGGCTGAGTCCTGACACCACCCCCCCCTCAAGGGTCGCCACCCGGCGACCCAGAAGAGGAAGTAGAAGGACGAGAGGCGATGAAGGCGTCGATAAGTGATTGGTCCGGGATGGAGGAGCCAGGGAGCCAGGACCGATCCTCCGGACCGCGACCAACCCAATCCACGAGGTATTGGACACCTCTACCTCGTGGACGGGAGGCCACGATCCCTTGGATCACACGTCCCTGATGGTCCTGGGTGGGTGGAGGGGGTTTGGCCGGAGGGCACAAGGGACTTGACACGACGGGCTTGATCTGTGAGACATGGAAGGTTGGGTGTACACGGGAGTGGGACGGGAGACGAAGACGAACAGTGGTGGGACTGATGACTGAGGTGATCTCATATGGACCGGTGAATCGGGGAGATAACTTTCGTGCGGCTGCTCGGGAGGGGAGGTCTCGGGTGGACAACCAGACTTGCTGACCAGGGTGGTAGGTGGGGGCTGGAACCCGCCTCTGGTCAGCGAATCGACGATTCTGCTCAGCGGTTTCTTGAAGGGCTTGGTTAGCCTGGGTCCAGATCTGACGGCAACGGGTGATGTGGTCTTGCACAGATGGAATGGTGATCTGGTGATTGTTCTCGGGAAGGAGTGGTGGTTGGTATCCTAGGGAGATCTCGAAGGGTGAGTGGCCAGTGGCAGAGGAAACGTGACTGTTGTGAGCATACTCAATCCAGGGGAGGTATTTATTCCATTCAGTGGGGTTCTTGGATGTGAGGCAACGGAGGGCGGTCTCCAGCTCCTGGTTCATCCTCTCTGTCTGACCGTTGGTCTGAGGGTGGTAACCTGAGGTCAGAGTATACCGGGCCCCAAGGGCCGCGGCAAACTCCTTCCATACCCGAGATGTAAACTGGGGACCACGGTCAGACAGGATCTCCCGAGGAATTCCGTGAAGTCGAAAAACATGTTTAACCAGGAGCTGGGCCGTAAGGAGAGCGGAGGGGAGCTTGCGGAGTGGAATGAGATGACAGGCCTTGGAGAATCGGTCGACCACAGTGAGAATGACTGACATGCCTTGGGAGGAGGGGAGTCCGGTAACGAAATCTAGTGCAATGTGTGACCAGGGACGTTCGGGAACTGGTAAGGGCTGAAGGAGGCCGGCGGGAGGTCTGTTAGATGGTTTATTTTGTGCGCATATGGGACAGGAGAGAACAAACTGCTTAACGTCCTGGAACAAAGTGGGCCACCAAAAACTTCGGGCGATGAGAGTCTGAGTGCGATGGATTCCGGGATGTGCAGAGAACTTCTCTGAGTGAGCCCATTGAATAACCTGAGATCTTACTGAGAGAGGTACGTAGGTACGATTCGATGGACCGGTTCCGGGGTCTGGGTCTGTAGGCAGGGCACGGGTGATGAGATCCTGGACCTCCCACTGTAGAGCTCCAAGCACCCAGGAGGGGGGTATGATGGCTGCTGGTTCCTTCTCGGAGTCGGGGGAGGTGTACAGATGGGACAGGGCGTCCGGCTTGACGTTCTTGGACCCAGGGCGATAGGAGATGGTGAGATTGAAACGGGAGAAAAACAGAGACCAGCGGGCTTGACGGGGATTTAGTCTTCTGGCAGTTTGGATGTATTCCAGGTTCTTATGGTCCGTCCAGATGAGGACCGGCTGCTCGGAACCCTCCAACCAATGTCGCCACTCCTCCAGGGCGAGCTTGATGGCCAATAGCTCTCTGTCCCCAACGTCGTAATTTCTCTCCGCCGGGGACAAACGCCTGGAGAAGTAGGCACACGGATGGAGCTTCTGGTCTGCCCTGGACACCTGCGATAGAACGGCTCCCACACCTGTGTCGGAGGCGTCGATCTCGACAATGTACTGCCTGGAAGGGTCGGGGTAGATGAGGATGGGTGCTTGGGAGAACTGGTTCTTGAGACTGACGAAGGCTAAGTCTGCGTCAGGAGTCCAGATGAAAGGGATCTTGGTGGAGGTGAGTGCGTGAAGCGGGGCGGCGATCTGACTGTACCCACGAATGAATCTTCTATAAAAATTGGCGAAGCCCAGGAAGCGCTGGAGGTCTCTTCTGGATCCGGGTTTGGGCCAGTCGAGGACTGCGCAGATCTTCTCGGGGTCAGATCGCACTTGGCCCCCCTCCAGGATGAGTCCAAGGAAGGTGACGGAGGATTTATGGAACTCACACTTCTCGGCTTTGACGAAGAGTCTGTTTTCGAGGAGACGTTGGAGGACTTGTCGGACGTGCTTGTGATGTTCTGATGGGTCACGGGAGTAAATCAAAATATCATCCAAATAGACAAAAACAAAAACATTGAGGAAATCTCTCAGAACATCGTTAACCAGGGCTTGGAAAACAGCAGGAGCATTGCACAGGCCGAATGGCATGACCTGGTACTCAAAATGTCCAAGTGGTGTCTTGAATGCAGTTTTCCACTCATCTCCCCGGCGGATCCGCACTAAGTGGTAAGCATTACGTAAGTCCAGCTTAGTAAAGATGGTGGCTGATTGAACTGGTTGTAATGCGGAGGAGAGGAGCGGGAGAGGGTACTTATTCTTAACAGTGATGGCGTTTAAGCCACGGTAGTCTATGCAGGGCCGAAGGGAACCATCCTTTTTGCCCACAAAGAAAAATCCTGCCCCTAGCGGAGAAGACGAGGTGCGTATAAGCCCTGCGGCTAGGGACTCCTTAACATATTTCTCTAAAGCTAGGCGTTCGCTCTGGGAAATGTTATACAGGCGGCTGGATGGCAACGGAGCACCGGGCAGGAGGTCAATTGCACAGTCATACGGGCGGTGCGGGGGAAGAGAACTAGCCTGCTCCTTACTAAAGACCTGCCCCAGGTCGTGATATTGTCTCGGCACTAACTTCAAAACATCGGGGTCTACCTGAGCGCAGGGCAGAACGGGGGTCTGAGGCGACGGAACAGCCGACTGTAAACAATTAGCGTGACAATTAGGTGACCAGGTCTCTACCCTACGGCCGGCCCAATTGATCTGCGGGTTATGATGTTGAAGCCACGGGAAACCTAGAACCACGGGTGCCTGCTTAACAGGAAAAATGAGGAACGAAACACGTTCATGGTGATTACCAGAAACTACGAGTTCTAATGGAACTGTTTTGTGAGTGATCTTCGGAAGATCTCCCCCATCCAGGGCAGAAACCTGGAGGGGTGAGCTAAGGGCAACCGTTTCGATTCCGGCCTGTTGAACGAATGCTCTATCTACTAGGTTGAAGTCACAACCTGAATCAATTAAAGCTGACATCTTAAACGTATCTCGGCCAGAAACGACCACGGCAGGCAAACAAAGGCGTGGAGGAGATAACTGGTGTGGGTCCGTTGGTCTCTCCTCTACAACCGACGGACCTGTTCTTTTGGCCGATCGGGGCAATCTTTAATGAAATGAGCAGGAGAAGCACAATACAGGCAGAGCCGAGAGCTCATTCGTTGTTGCCTTTCATCGGGCGTAAGTCGAACGCGGCCCAACTGCATAGGCTCTGGTGGTGAGGGAGGCGCTACAGCGGATCTGGTGGGGGTTCGCTCGCTAAGAGCCGGTCGAAAAACTGGCGGTCGCTCGAGGCGGCTCTTACTGCGCGCCCGTAAACGGTTGTCCAATCTGACCGCCAGAGCGATGAAATCATTCAAAGTGTTGGGCCGCTCAACACGCGCGAGTTCGTCCTTAAGGGACTCATCTAAGGACTGGAGAAAAACGGACGTAAGTGCTCGCTGTTCCCAGCCAGCAGCCGCCGCCACTGTACGGAACTCAATAGCGTAGTCCGCTACTCGTCTGCCCCGCTGACGTAAGGTAAGTAGTCGTTGGGAATCCTGAGCCTCATCTGAATCAGCAGCAAAGACTGTTTTAAACTCTGTAATAAAATTGTTGAAAGTGCAACCGAACTGCTGACAGTCCGGAAAACGGGACTCAGCCCACCTCAGTGCTCGGCCCGTTAAAAGCCGTAAGATAAATGATATTTTAGCATAGTCATGTGAAAAAGTACGTGGGGACCGATTAAACACAAGGGAACATTGAAAAAGAAAACCACCACATTCTCCAGCCTCTCCAGAGAACTTCTCCGGGGACGGCGAGGAAGACTCACTTACAGGCGGGGACGTATCTGCTGACGTCGGTTCAGGGGAGGGGCTGGAGGACGCGGAAGGGGCTGGTTGAAGGTTAGTACTAACCAAACCCACGAGCTGATTAAGCTGGGTGGCTAAACCCTGCAGCTGCCCTTGTAAGCCCACTACCGCGGCTTCTAACCCCCGAATCTGATCCTGTTGTGCTGTTAATGTTTGCCCGAGTGTATCTGTGGGATTTGTTTGGCCAGAGTGTTCTTCTGTCATGTTCGGCTTGAGATGTTTCGCCCACATGCAGAATACACTCGACAAACAGGTAGATATAGAAAAAGGTTTATTTAGTAAGGTAACTGGAACGGCCAGACTACGCCGAACAGGATCGGAACGAGAACCAGGAGGACGGGGAACCGGATCAATCTAGGGGAAGGAGAGATGGATTAGATACAGAAGGGAAGCGAGGGGAGGGTGCTGCTGGACGTAAGCTTACCACTTAGCAGGGAAACCAGACCGGGGAGGAGGCAGTGAGGCTCAGCGCTTGTTAGGTGGAGCCACAGGTGTCTGGGAGACCAGAGAGCGGAGGCAGAGGTGGGTCCGAGCAGCACCAGGATATCCAGGGTCCAGAACAGCGGGAGAGACCAGTAGATGTCTGAAGGAGGTGGGGGTCCGAGGATGAGGAACTGACTTGAGAGGAACACGGAGGAGTCCAGAACTGGAGCCAGCACGAGTGAATGTCCTTGAGGAGTCTGACACAGGAGGAGGACTTCGAAACACGCAGAGGAACCTGGGAGACACAAAGGTAAGAACAATCTTAATGTTTTAACCGAGGATTTGCAGAGCTGGAGGCTACGGCTTGGTTGCATACCACGACGGTAACACTCTGGCATCTTCCTGCTGTCTGTGAGCTGTTTAAATGGAGCTGTCTGGTGCTGCTCAACCATCCGCAGGTGTGTGGGCTCCGCCCCCTTGGTCAACACCGAACACCTGTGGAAGGAAACAAGTGCAGCAGAACCGGCAGCAAGCTACACGGTCCTGCTGGCTGAGTCCTGACAATATGTTTATATATTTGTTTGTATATTAGGCTCTGAAGGCCATGGTGGAGGCCAAATATGAGTCTGCTAAGGAGCACGCTAAGGCTAAAGTAGAGAAGGTGGCTGCTGTTAGTCTTACATCAGGTATGTGGACATCCATCAACATGGATGCCTACCTGGCAGTGACATGCCACTTTGTGGAGGAGAATGAAAAGCTGAGTTCGGTGTTGTTGGGAGTGCAGGCATTCCCCCAGTCTCACACTGCTGAAAATATTGCTTGTGTGAAAGCCTCCCTGATGGAGGAATGGGGAATCTCAGGCAAGGTGACATGCATGGTCACCGATGTTGCTCCTAATATGGTGGCATGCGTGAGAGAGCTCAAGCTTCGCCACCACATTTGTGTTGCTCACACCCTCAATCTTATTGTGAAGAGGGCGCTTGACCACCAACCTGCGCTCTCTGGCGTCCGGGCCAAAGCAAGGAAGCTGGTTGGCTACTTTAGAAGCAGCACCACTGCTAAGGTATCCTCTTTTATTTTATTCCAATATATAATGTTAATAGTTTGTCTGTACTCCTACTGCAGTGACTTAATGGCCTACTCTTCTGTATCTTTAAAGGAGAAGCTTACACAAGTGCAGCTTCAGCTGGGCATGCAAGCATCCAAGCTGATGCAGGAGGTGGAAACAAGATGGAACAGCACCTACTTGATGCTGCACCGTCTGGTGGAGTTGAGGGAGCCAGTAGGAGCGGCATTGGCTGGATTGCACACTGACATTCCCTTTTTCACTGCCAGTGAGTTTGACATTGTTGTAGCGTGCCTTTCGTTACTCTCTCCTTTCTATGACGCCACCACGGAGCTCTCTGCAGAAGAACACGTGTCGGCATCAAAAGTTATCCCCCTCCTGAAGATGATAGAGAATGCCCTTCAGGAGGAAGACACTAAGTCAGCACCTGCAGTAGCAGTGGAAATAGGAGAGCAGCTCATCAGACATCTCAGGGAAAAGCTGCACCTGCTCCAGTCAATGAGCATCTTGTCGCTGGCTACACTCCTGGACCCACGATTTAAATGTATAGCATTTTTCAGCAACACAAAAGCTGCTGAAGCAGTGAAGCGCTTGACTTCAGAGTGTACCACCGTCATCCAACGAAACCTAGAAGAGAACACTCACGAGATTCCCCAGGCTTCCACCTCTCAAGAATTCACTGGAGGTAATCTTTTATATTACATTTTGAGATTATTTATTCAGATTACTTATTCCTATTACAAACACTTACTAACATGACCTGTGGTTTCCATTTAGGTAGCAGACTTTGGCAAAGATTGGACACTAGTGTCATGGAGGCAAAGAGGACTCCAAATGTGTCAGCAGATGCCACCGTAGAGGTCCAGCGCTACCTGTCAGAGGCGAACATAAGCAGGCTGGAGAACCCCCTGGAGTACTGGGCTAATCATCGGTCACTGTACCCCAATCTGTACAAACTTGCACTTATTTATGCACCCCGGCATCATCTGTGCCATGTGAGCGTGTCTTTTCAAAGGCAGGAGAAGTAGTTTCAAAAAAGAGAAATCATTTGAAACCAAAAACTGTGGAGAAATTGTTGTTTCTTAATAAAAATGCATGAAATCATCCAAGTTACACAAGCATCAGCCTATTCATTACCCCTCCCTAGTTCCATAAGCACTTTCACTGTCCTCTGCCTGATTAAGCCCATGCCATTTTTGTAGAGTCACAGAAAAACATTACACAACATGCCATATCACATGACACTCCTATTTTGGGAATAATTACACAGAGAATACATTCAAACAATATTTTATTGTACACATGTGTTTACAAAATTTATGTAGACAAATGATTTTGTCCTACACCTTCTGTGAAGTCATTCCTAAGAGCCATAATAGACAAAAATTAATGCATCACACGTGTTAAGATACAGCTGGCTGTGATTATACAACTTGCCAGTAGGTGGTGCTGTGTGCACATGAACCATCAAGAAATGAACCTTTTCTCGAACCAGTTGGCTGAGTGGTTCAATGCCTCATGAGGCTTCATCTCGCCATCACTAAGTGTCGGGTTCTGAGCAGTCATCCAAGCAGATCCAAAACAAAAACAGGAAACTGGCAAACTCAAAAACAGATGATCAGACAAGAATCAGGAAAACAGATTGACAGGCAAAAAACAAAATGCTGGAGAGCTCTTACCGGAGGACAGGTGAACGGGGAAGCAAAACATATGTGACATTCTGGCAGGGAGCAGAGAACTGAGGCAGGTATAAATAGGCAGGAGAACAAAGGAGAGAGGGAGAGAGCTGATGGTGGATAGGTGAAACCAGGAGACGCCGCAGAGCTACGGGCAGGGAGGAGGACAGCTCATCGGCGGTTGGCATAAGCTGGTTTGTGAATGGGTCAGAATGGCTACTCAGGAAGTAGAGGAAGATGGGGAAATGGATTATGGCGACTGGACTCCAGTGGCTAATAGGAGAGGAGGGGTGAATAGAGCAGAAGGAGGGTGGATGACGAGTCAAGGAAGTAAAAGGAGTTTGGAAGAGAGCAGTTCTGATGAAGCTAGTGGGTTTGTTCGGAAAAAGTCTGGGAAAAAGGAAGTTAAAATCATCCTGAAATTTAGGAAAGAAGATGAGCATATCAGTTTAAGTCCTATAGCAGTATCCAGGGAGTTAAAAAAGAAGCTTGGAGATGTGGAAATGGCGAGGATTTTGAGAGATGGAAGCCTGTTTATAGTGTGCAAAACGGAGGAACAGAAAAACAAAGCGTGGGAAGTTGAAAGTGTGTGTAAGAAAATAATTAGTGAGAGAAAGATTGTGGGTGAAAGTAAAGTCACAAGGGGCGTGATAACAGGGATACCAGTGGAGGAAGACTTGGACAAACTTAAACGCAGTATAAATGGAGGTGAGGTGAGCAGAATTAAAAGACTTATGAGAACAGTAAATGATGAAAGAGTTGAGAGCTTGTCGCTTCTTCTGGAGTTTCAGGAGTCAGTGTTGCCAGAAAAAGTGAAAATAGGATGCATGATTTTTCCAGTTAGGCCATACATCCCCCCACCACTACGATGCTACAAATGCCAGAGATATGGACATATAGCAGTGGCTTGCAAAGGAAAACAGAGATGTCCTAAATGTGGAGATGAGCATAGGGTGGAGGATTGTAAGGAAAAGGTGCAGGATAAGTGTTGCAATTGTGGTGGCCAACACAGGGTAACGTATGGAGGATGTGAAGTTAGGAAAAGGGCTGTGAAAATACAACAGGTTAAAACAGTTAACAACATAAGTTATGCAGAAGCAGTGAAGACAGTACAAGGACAAAAAGGAAGAGTGGAAACTGACAAGGTTATCCAGGTGTCGAGAAAAGAACCAGGTCAAACAGAGAAAGCAAATCCAGGACTGTCAGTGGATAAGATTATTTTGTTTATGGCATACGTGATCAACTGTACGGATCAAGTTAAACATAAAACTGAGAAAATTAAAATAATAGTTAAGGGAGCTGAGAAGTTTTTGGGCATAAAAGATATATCTTGGGAGCAAATTAAAACAAGACTTGAATCAGATGGGAAAGCAGGAGGAGCAAGTGATAAGGCAAACTGATTATTTTACAATGGAATTCAAGAAGCTTAATAGCAAATGGGCAGGAGTTTAAAGGATTTATTAGAGATTTAAAAAATAAACCAGATATCATATGTGTTCAAGAAACTTGGCTTAAATCAGAATTAGAATTTGTTATTAAAGGGTACGATAGTATTCGTAGAGATAGGGGGGAGGGTAGTGGAGGAGGATGTATAATATTTATTAAACAAGGAATGCAATATAGAGTTATAGGAAAAGGGAAAGAGTTAGAATATTTAATAACTGAAGTATGGACTAAAGAAGGAAATATTAAAGTTGTTAACTTTTATAATCCATGTAAAAAATTGTCTTTAGAGTTGCTAGAGGAACTGGTGGTACAGTTAGTAGGGAAGGTGATTTGGTGTGGGGATTTTAATGCACATAGCTCATTATGGGGTAACAGTAATGATGCTAATGGGATGGTGATTGAGGAGGTGATGGAGATGACAAATTTAGTGTGTTTAAATGATGGAAGAGGAACAAGATTAAATATCAGAACGGGTACAGAAACAGCACTAGATCTCACATTAGTTTCAGATTCATTAGCAGGCATTTGTACATGGGAAGTAGTCAGAGGAACAACAGTAGGAAGTGACCATTATCCAATCATAACAGTAGTAGGATTGAATGTAGAAGAATATGAAACAGTAGGATTGCAGAAATGGTCATTTAGTAGTGCTGACTGGGATAAATTTAGAAATATTAGTGAACAAGAAATTGAAAAAATTGATAGAAATGAAGATGTTGAAAATTTAAATATTTTAATTTGTAAAGTTATTCTACAGGCTGCAGAAAAGTCAATAAAAAAGAAGGAAGGAAAGCGTAAAAATAAGATTGTTCCATGGTGGACAAAGGAATGTGAAAAAGTGATAAAATCTCGAAATAAAGCTTTTAAAGTGGTAAAAAGAAATCGTTGTTTTGAGAATTTTATTAATTATAAAAAATCTCAAGCAAATGTAAGGAGAATTATAAAAAGTGCAAAGAAAGAATACTGGAGGAAGTTTTGTTGTTCAGTAGGAAGAGAGACAGAGATTGGTAAAGTTTGGGGTATGATAAAAAGAATGAATGGTATAAAACGAGAGTATGGATACCCAGTTTTAAAAGATGGACAAATAATAGCAGTGAGAGATGAGGAAAAGGCAGAGATGCTGGCTAAAACTTTTGTAAAAATTCACAGCTCAGATAATATTAGTGAAGAAGGAAAAAGAGGGAGAGAAAAAACTGTAAGGGAGAATGAAGAGTTACAACAAGAAGAAAATTATAATGATTTATTAAACAAACCTTTTACAATGACAGAACTAAAACGTGCTATCCAGAAATCTAAGACGTCAGCACCAGGAAAGGATCAGATTTGTTATGTAATGATAAATCAACTCAATGAAAAATCAAAGGAAGTATTACTAGAATTATATAATAAAGTATGGGAGGATGGGAAACTGCCACAGAGCTGGAAGGAGGCTGTGGTGGTGCCAATACGCAAACCAGGAAAAGATTGTTCTAATCCAGGAAATTATAGACCAATTGCTTTAACATCTAACATATGTAAGATAATGGAGAAAATGATAAATGAAAGGCTAACATATTATATGGAAAAGAAAGGATATATAGCTAAATACCAAAGTGGTTTTAGGAAAGGGAGAAATACAATGGATCCAGCTGTATGTTTAGAACATGAAATTAGAAAAGCACAGGTTAACAAAGAAAGTGTGGTGGCTGTCTTCTTTGACATAGAGAAGGCGTATGATATGATGTGGAGAGAAGGATTGTTAATTAGACTGTGTCAATTAGGAATTAAAGGACGAATATTTAGATGGATTAAGGATTTTTTACAAGGGAGATTAATACAAGTTAGAATAGGGAAGAATTATTCGAGGAAATATAGGGTAGAGAACGGAACACCTCAAGGGAGCATAGTGAGTCCTTTATTATTCTCTATATTAATTAATGATGTTTTCAAGGAAATAGGGAATGGGATGGGGTTTTCTCTTTTTGCGGATGATGGGGCAATTTGGAAGAGGGGGAAAAATTTGAAATTTATTATTAAAAAGTTACAGGATGCAATAACAGAAATAGAACAGTGGTCATATAAATGGGGTTTCAAATTCTCAGTAGATAAGACAAAGACAATGTTTTTTACAAAGAAAAGAATTAGTACAGAGATAAAACTAAAAATGTATAATCAAGAATTAGAAAGAGTAAAACACTTTAAGTTTTTGGGGTTATGGTTTGATGAGGGGATAACATGGAGTGTACATATACAGAAAATACAGGACAAATGTAGGAAGGTGTTAAATGTTATGAGATGTTTGGTGGGAAGTGATTGGGGGGCTGATAGAAAAGCATTGAAGGCCATTTACTGTGGATTAATTAGGTCAGTATTGGATTATGGTTGTGTGGTGTATGGATCTGCATCGAGTTCATCTTTAAAAAAGTTAGACAACATCCAGTTTCAGGCTTTGAGATTATGTACAGGGGCATTTAAAACAACTCCAACAGCAGCACTCCAGGTGGAAATGGGAGAAATGCCATTAGAGCTGAGAAGAACTCAGTTGTCTTTAAATTATTGGGCTAATTTAAAAGGTCATAGTGATAATCATCCAGCACAAAGCACTTTAAAGTCTTGTTGGGAAATGGAGAAAAGGGAGAAAAATAGCTTTGGATGGACAGTTAAACAAAAAGCAACAGAGTTAGAATTAGTTGATTTAATTTTCAGTCCGACAGTACCAATGCCAGCAGTTCCACCTTGGATAGTACCTGAAGCAAAAGTAGATTTGAAATTATTAAAAAAGAAAAACAAAGATATGGAGTTTATTTTGAATTCAGATACAATACAGAAATATATTAACAGTTATTATAGTTTCATTCAGATATACACAGATGCATCTAAAAGTTTAGTTAATAAGATAGGAGTATCAGTTATTGTTCCAGAGTTTAAAATTACAATAGGAAAGAGGATCAGTGATAACTTATCAGTATACACAGGAGAAATGGTAGCAATTCTGTTGGCAGTACAATGGGTAGAGGAAATAAGACCACTGAGAGTAATAATTTGTTCAGATTCATCTTCATCATTAATCAGTTTACAGAGAAGTCATTCAGATAGTAGACCAGATATTTTAATAGAAATCCAGCAAACATTATTCAGAATTCAAATGATGGGAATTACAGTTATATTTTTGTGGGTACCAGCACATATGGGAATAAAAGGAAATGAAAAGGCAGATAAGGTTGCAAAGGAGGCTACAATTAGAGAAAACATTGATATCTCAATTAAAGTTAGTAAGATGGAAGTAAAGAGCATTATTAAACAGAAGATGAAGGAAAGGTGGCAAAAGCAATGGGAGGAAGAGAGGAAAGGACGGTGGCTGTACATGATTCAGAGGAGAGTGGGAGAAATGAGTTGTGCAGGGAGGAGCAGAAGGGAAGAAACAATTATATCAAGACTTAGATTTGGGCACACTGGATTAAATGGAACATTATTCAAAATAGGGAAGCATAACACTGGAAGATGTGAGTATTGTGGGGAACAAGAAACAGTTGAGCATATTATGATATACTGTAAGAAATATGAAGAAGAAAGAAGGGAAATGGTTAAAAATTTGAAAAGGAAAAGAATAAAATTTGATTTAATAGAAATGCTTAGAAGTAATTCAAGAGATGAGTGTTATGGGATTATGTTTCATTATCTTAGACTTAGTAATTTAATTGATAGGATTTAATTTTTTTTTTTTTTTTTTTTTTTTTTGGGTGTTTGTTTTATTTTGGTAGGTTGGTTTAATTTATTTTAGGTAGTATAAGTCATTCTGATCCACACTCCAAACCAGTTGGTGGCGGTAATGCACCGTTTCGTTGCGTGCCAACCGCCAGAAAAAACCATAAAGAAGAAGAAAGAAGAAGGAGAGAGGGAGAGCTAATTAAACACAACAGGTGGAACTAATCAGAAGGAGAAGAAGTGGCTGAAAGAGTGACAGGACAAGTGGCAGGAAACAGGACAGAACTGAACTAGACAAAATACTGAACCAAAGTAACATACAAACTAATCCAAGACAGGAAAACTAACTTTAACCAAAATAATAACATAAACCAGAACAGAACATTACAGAAAATGCCCAAACAGCCTAAGCAGGGTCCTGAACATATTGCTATAACTGAAAAAGTACAAGACATATCAAAATAATTCTTTCACCATCAGTATCCGCTGGTGTTGGTGAACAATTATGGTTATTTTCATGTATTTACAAAAATCGGTGTAGGTATGGCGATGAGTAAAAGGTGGATAATTTTGAAGGATATAAGGGTGAAGCTGTTTCAGAGATTTGCAGATTTCCTACTGTCGAACAAACCCCTCCCTAGAGGTTTTTCCTTCCCGCTAACGGGTGTTTTTTCTTTCCACTGTCGCTTCATGCTTGCTCAGTATGAGGGATTGCAGCAAAGCCATGTACAATGCAGACGACTCTCCCTGTGGCTCTACGCTTCTCCAGGAGTGAATGCTGCTTGTCGGGACTTTGATGCAATCAACTGGTTTTCTTATATAGGAACATTTTTGACCAATCTGTATAATCTAACCCAATCTGTATAATATGATTGAACTTAACTTTGTAAAGTGCCTTGAGATGACATGTTTCATGAATTGGCGCTATATAAATAAAATTGAATTGAATTGAATTGAATAAGCAGAAATTATGACAAGCAATGCATAATAAGAAACGTGGCAATAAAGAAACCAGGGACTATAGTTAAATGCCTACCAGGGGCCAGAACGGGCGACATAGAATCCTACCTAAAACTGCTGGCTAAGGATAAGCGTAAATACCGCAAAATTGTTATTCACGCTGGCGGTAATGACACCCGGTCACGCCGATCAGAGGTCACCAAAGTTGGTGTTGCTTTGGTGTGTGAGTTTGCTAAAACAATATCGGACTCTGTAATTTTCTCTGGTCCCCTGCCTGATCTGACCAGTGATGACATGTTTAGCCGCATGTCATCATTCAACCGCTGGTTGTCTAGGTGGTGTCCTGAAAACGACGTGGGCTACATTGATAACTGGAGAACTTTCTGGGGAAAACCTGGTCTGATCAGGAGAGACGGCATCCATCCTACTTTGGATGGTGCAGCTCTTCTTTCCAGGAATCTGGCCGGATTTATTAGTTCTCCTAAATGCTGACAACCCAGGGTCCAGACCAGGAAGCAGAGCCGTAGTTTAACACACCTCTCTGCAGCTTCTGTACTGTTACCCACCCATTATCCTATTGAGACAGTGTCTTTCCCACGGCCAAAACTTAACAGATCAAAAACTGATCTAAAGGGAACAAATCATAAAAATCTAATAAAAATCCATATGGATCACTTTGAACCAAAAAATAAAAGAATTAAATGTGGTCTATTAAATATAAGGTCTCTCCCTCCAAAGACTTTGTTAGTTAATGAATTGATTTCTGATAATCAGATTGATTTATTTTGTCTCACAGAAACCTGGGTACAAGAGGACTACGTTAGTATAAATGAGTCAACTCCCTCCAGTTATTCAAATTTCCACATTCCCAGATCTGTGGGAAGAGGAGGAGGAGTGGCAACCATCTTTCAGTCTGATTTATTAATTAGTCCCAGGCCAATTAATAATTACAGTTCTTTTGAACATTTAACCCTCAGTTTCCCTCATCCAAACTGCAAAGCAATAAAACCTCTTCTGTTTGTTGTTTTGTATCGTCCACCAGGCCCTTACACTCAGTTTTTGGATCAGCTGTCAGACTTCTTATCTGATTTGGTGTTAAATACTGACAAGGTTATTATAGTGGGTGATTTTAACATCCATGTTGACACTGAATGTGATAACCTTAGTGTAGCCTTTAAAACTATCCTAGATTCAATTGGTTTTGCTCAAAATGTGCATAAGCCAACGCACTCTCGGCTCCATACTTTGGACCTTGTCCTGACATATGGCATTGATTGTGAAGAATTAACAGTATTCTCTCACAACCCTGTCCTATCTGATCATTTTTTAATAACATTTGAGTTTAATCTAACTGAGTTCTCCACCCCCAAAAGAGGGTTCCATTATAGTAGATCTTTATCAGATAATGCTGTATCAAAACTTAAAGAGTCTGTCCTCCTTTTAATATCCTCAGTATTGCAGAAATGCCCTGTAGATGGCAGCAATGCTGTTTCTTCCCATTCACAAATCGATACCTTTGCTAACAGTGTGACTTCCTCATTGCGTTCTGCATTAGACAATGTAGCTCCCTTGAAAAAGAAGGTGATAATTCACAGGAAGCTGGCTCCCTGGTTTAATTCAGAGCTGCGTTCCTTGAAGCACAATGTTAGGAAATTGGAGAGAAAATGGCGCTCTACACACCAAGAGGAATCCTACTTAATCTGGAGGGACAGTCTATTGTTGTATAACAAGACCCTTCGCAGAGTTAGAGCAGCATATTTTTCATCATTAATTGAAGAGAATAAAAATAATCCTAGATTTCTCTTTAGTACAGTTGCCAAACTTACTCAGAGCTGCAGCTCTGTTGATCCATCCATTCCCTTAGCTCTTAGCAGTAATGATTTTATGGGATTCTTCATAAATAAAATTGATGCCACAGTGTTTGAACTGTTTAGAAGCAGTAGAGCTTTCTGAGCTATCTAAAATCTTAGCTTCATCTAAACCTTCTACCTGTATGTTAGACCCAATCCCAACCAAGTTGTTTAAGGAGGTATTCCCTTTGATCAGTGGTCCTATTTTAGACATGATTAATCTATCCTTAGTAAATGGATATGTATCACAGGTTTTTAAAGTAGCTGTTATTAAACCTTTACTTAAGAAACCTTCTCTTGATCAAGATGAGCTAGTAAACTACAGACCTATATCTAATCTTCTTTTCTTATCTAAAATTCTTGAGAAAGTAGTTGCTAATCAACTTTGTGAACATTTAAAAAGCAATGACCTACTTGAGGAGTTTCAGTCAGGCTTCAGAGCTCATCATAGCACTGAAACAGCTCTGGTGAAGGTCACTAATGATATTCTCATGGCCTCAGATAATGGACTTGTGTCTGTACTTGTCCTGTTAGATCTCAGTGCTGCATTTGATACAGTTGATCACAATATTCTCCTACAAAGACTTGAACATACTGTAGGGATTAAGGGGAAAGCATTAGGCTGGTTTAAATCTTATCTGTCGGATAGATTCCAGTTTGTTCATGTTAATAATAAATCTTCTTCAAACTCTAGGGTCACCTGTGGAGTACCACAGGGTTCAGTCCTTGGACCAATTCTCTTTACTATATATATGCTTCCGATCGGAAAAATTATCAGACAGCATGGGATTAATTTCCACTGTTATGCTGATGACACTCAGCTATATTTATCCATAAATCCTGATGAATCCAATCAATTACTTCGACTGCAGTCATGTCTTGATGACATCAAAAGCTGGATGACTTTAAATTTCCTGCATCTAAATTCTGACAAGACCGAAGTTGTAATCTTTGGGCCAGAGTCCTCAAAAAATAAACTTCTTAACCAATCACTTAATCTGGATGGCATTAACTTGGCCTCTGGTAATAAAGTAAAAAACCTTGGTGTTATTTTTGACCAAGACATGTCATTTAAATCCCATATCAAACAGGTTTCCAGAGTTTCCTTTTTTCACCTCAGGAATATCGCCAAAATTAGAAACATTCTGTCCAGGAGTGATGCTGAAAAACTAGTCCATGCATTTGTTACTTCAAGGCTGGACTATTGTAATTCTTTACTATCAGGAAGTCCAGAAAATGCAGTTCAAAGCCTTCAGCTGATCCAAAATGCTGCAGCAAGAGTTCTGATGAAAATCAACAAGCGGGAACATATTTCTCCAATTTTAGCTTCCCTTCATTGGCTTCCTGTTAAATCAAGAATAGAATTTAAAATTCTTCTTCTAACGTATAAAGCCCTTAATAATCAAACTCCATCATATATCAGAGCTCTGATTACCCCGTATGTTCCTAACAGAGCACTTCGCTCTCAGACTGCAGGTCTGCTGGTGGTTCCTAGAGTCTCTAAAAGTAGAATGGGAGGCAGATCCTTTAGCTATCAGGCTCCTCTCCTGTGGAACCAACTCCCAGTTTTGGTCCTTGAAGCAGACACCCCGTCTACTTTTAAGACTAATCTTAAAACCTTCCTTTTTGACAAAGCTTATAGTTAGAGTGGCTCATGTTACTCTGAGCTATGTTTATAGTTTTGCTGCTATAGGCTTAGGCTACTGGAGGACATCAGGATCTAATTTTCTCACTCTATAGAGTTCTACTGTTCTTCAATTATGCATTACGTGTTGTCATTTCTGCTTTAACTTTCTGTTCTCTCTCTTTTATCTTCATAGTAGGTACACCTGGTCTGGCGTTCTGTTAAATGTGACATCATCCAAAGAAGACGGCTCATCCGCTATTACCATCTAATGTAGAACAGATTACTGGATCAATGTGTGCTTCTGTGATTTTTTGTCTCTCTTGTTGTGTCTCTGCTCTGTCTTCTGTAACCCCCAGTCGGTCGAGGCAGATGACCGTTCATGCTGAGCCCGGTTCTGCCGGAGGTTTTCCTTCCCGTTAATGGGGAGTTTTTCTTCCCACTGTCGCTTCATGCTTGCTCAGTATGAGGGATTGCTGCAAAGCCATGGACAATGCAGACGACTCTCCCTGTAGCTATACGCTTCTCCAGGAGTGAATGCTGCTTGTCGGGACTTTGAAGCAATCAACTGGTTCCCTTATATAAGTAATTTTTTACCAATCTGTATAATATGATTGATTTTGACTTTGTAAAGTGCCTCGAGATGACATGTTTCATGAATTGGCGCTGTATAAATAAAATTGAATTCAATTGAATCTATTCAGAAGTGAAAACGGAATGTGGATATCTTTTATGGATTTTTTACAGTTACTCCTCAAATTTCACGTTTCAGACGTTTTAACATGTGTTGTTGTGGCATATGTGGCACACAGTAACGTAGGGGACACAATGAAAATAATTGAACACTCCCCTCAATATCAACACTTTACAACAGTAAAGTGACGTCCGCGCTACTTCCGGGTTAGCGCTACTGTTCTCGCCAAACACAAAACGGGTGAATAAAGCCGGGCATACACTGTACGAGTTTTTCAGTCGTGGTACTTATATACATCTCAAACTGTGCGACGGAACCGCGGGGTTTAAAAGTTCACCGCTCACGATCTGTGTTCTCACACTGTACGGCGCGACGCTCGGACGTGACCAGAGTGCTCACACTGTACGTCGTGCCCCCTCCGGAAGAGGGGGGAGAGTTTGGTAGTACCCGCCGGCGCACGGAGGGGAGAGAGGAAAGACGAGACGCCCCGGCGGCCGCGCGGCACAGCAGACCGCCCGGCCCGCATCCCCCCCGCGAGCGGAGGAGTACGGAAACAGACCGCCAGCGCGTCGGACCGGAACGCTTGCCCTCCCCAACCCCCACCGCGAGCCAACGTCCGGGCCCCGCGGGTCCCGGGCCGGGCGGAGGTCGCTTCGGGGACGCCCGCTCCCCTCCCTTCCCTGGCGGGGACGGAGAGGAGGGGAGGGCGCCCCCTCGTAGCTCTGCTTGAACAGCAGGATGCGCTCACGAAAACCTCACGACGGCCGACTGAATTTCAAACATGTTTGATTTTCAACCTAATGTCCGATTCCTGATCGGGAGGTAGTCGAGAAAAATACGTCGAGAACTCGTTGTTTGCTCTGTTTGCGTCTGCCGCTGTGCTCGCCTTCTGCCTTCCAGTCCGGCACACAGGCGCGAAAAACCCGGATGAAAACAATAGCAGTGAACTACCCTCTACGATTAATTTGCGTTATTTTTTTTAATCCGTTATTTTTTTTTAATTAATTAATCGAAATTAACGCGTTATTTTGACAGCCCTCTTATTAACATGAACCAACTGGAATCTGTCAGACAGATAAGATTTAAACCAGCCTAATGCTTTCCCAAAAATCCCTACAGTATGCTCAAGTCTTTCTAGGAGAATATTGTGATCAACTGTATCATATGCAGCACTGAGATCAAACAGGACAAGTACAGACACAAGTGCATTATCTGAGGCCATGAGAATATCATTAGTGACCTTCACCAGAGCTGTTTCAGTGCTATGATGAGCTCTGAAGCCTGACTGAATATAGGAAATCTTTGACCAATCTGTATAATATGATTGATTTGACTTTGTAAAGTGCCTCGAGATGACATGTTTCATGAATTGGCGCTATATAAATAAAATTGAATTGAATTGAATTGAAACTCTTCAAATAGGTCATTACTTTGTAAATGATTATGTTATGCCACAATAACACCATGATACATAATTAATCTCAGATTGGATTCTGAACAGTAGGGAGGATGTGACAAAAAGAATTCTATCCTGCTGCAAAGGATACACAGGCAGAGAGCCGCGGGGGGTTTGGTGGACGTTCTGGTGGGCTTGTGTCCGGCCCCCTGTCCCGGTCCTGGTCCGTGTAGTCCCCCGGTGCGGGTTTCGCCTGGGGGGTGGGGTTTGGGATGGCTCGTGCGGGCTGGCTGGCCAGGGTCCCCCATCTTATTAATTTATTTGTTTATTTATTTATATATTATTATTATTATTATTATTATTATTATTATACATTTTTTTTTGGGGGGGGGACTAAAGCCAGTAGGCTTGGGGGGTGGGCTGGGGGAGGTAGAGGTGTTGGTCCTGGTGGGTGGTTGGCTGGCGGGCCCTGCGGCCTCTCCCCGGCCCCCGGGCTATGGTGGTGCTGCTGGAGGGGCCCCTTTCTCCGGGTGGGGCTTTCGGGGAGCGGGGGTGCCTATTGGAGTCAGTAGGGGAGCTGGCTCCCTGGGTTGGCTCCCCAGTCATTTGCTCCCCATCCCCATCCCCGGACTCCTCCCTCTGCCTGCTCCATCACGCCGCCACACATGTAGGTCTTTGGGAAGAGGGCGTTACTGGAGGTTGCCACCTGTTGGTGACGTCCCTCTCCCCAATTTTATCATGCATTTTAGACACTTTCACTCCAAACATTTTCACAACGCACATTCATGTAGGCCACAATATGGGGGGGTGGGGGGAAGACGTCTGGGGGGGGGCTTATGTTGTGTGAGCCTCGCCTCGGGCGGCTCCCTTCACCCCCTCTCGCATTTAGACATTGAGGGTTCTGGGTAGTTGCTTGGAGGGGGTGCACTGGCACCAGCTTCCTTCCGGAGGGGGGGTGGGCTGTGCCGTGCACCCCCTTCGGTGCTCCCAGTTTTAAACACACCTGAGATCAACATGCAACAACACAACATCTGAGCGGGCGTAGGGAGGATCGGGGGTCTTTTGCACACCCTCGATCTCCGATCGCGGCACGGAGTCTGGGGCCTGGAGGAGGTGCGGGCCACTCGGTCCGGGGTCTTGGCGGGGGGCTGCTGCGGCTAGCCAGCGGCTTACCGGGTCTGGAGCTGACGCCTCTGCTCTCCCCAGGAAGGGATGGGGGGCAGGGGTGGCTAGGGTAAGGTCGGGGTGGGAGGGGGTTTATTAGGTATATAGTGGGTGAGGAGGGGCTCTGGTCGGGTGGCCCGTACGGGTCGTGTCGGCCCCCCCTCTTTGGGGGGCCCGATCCGGGGGGCGTCTGGTCCGGGGGCGGGGCCGGGGGTCGGGCACAGGCAGTCGTATTGTTGAATTGTGGTGACCCCCCCCACTTGGGATTTTTGGATGTGAATACTATGTGGGAATGTGTGTACAGCGTCCTTTTTTTTGTGTGTGTCTGTGTGTGGCGAGTGGGGCACAAGGGAGGGATGGTGTGAATGAGGTTTTTTTTCTTTTTTTCTTTTTTTCTTTTTTTCTTTTTTTCCAGGTTCGGGTCCGGTCCGCTCCCTCTCCCAAGAACATCTCAAGTCTCCGATAGGTGTGGAGCCCATCCCCCCACGTCCTGCCCTCCTCCGCTGCGTTGGCGGGCGCCTTGGCCCTCTGGCGCGTTGACGGTCCTCGGGTTTGGGGGGGGTCCCGGGGGCGCCGGCCCATTCCCGGCGGTGGCTTCGCGGGGCCTGGCCCCCCGGGGGGCGGCCGGGGCCCCTGCCGCGGGGGCGGGGCGCCCCTGGGGCCTCTGGCCCCCAGGGCCCATGGCCGGGACCACTTCAGCGCGGCCGGCTGCCGGCGGAGCCCACGGGCTTGTCCCCGCGGCTCTTGGGGGGGTCGGCATTGCGGTGGCTGGGGGATTTCCTCGGGGTCGTCTCTCCTCTTTCCTCGGGGGGGGGTTGCGGATTTCCTGTGAAGGTCCTCTCGGGCGCATTGCTTTGGGGGCCCCTTTGGGAGTCCGGGGTTACGGGTCCCCTGACTCCTGCCTCTGTGCTCGGGGAAGGTGGGTCTTCGGTTCTCCACAATCACTATCGAACTATTTCCTTCTGGATAATTTTCACCTAAACTAGTGCACTCTCACAAACTCCCACAGGTGCTGGGTCCCAGTTATTAAATGTTCACTTATATACAGAAAGGCTATAATTTATTTATTTATTTTCTTTTACTTTCTTTTTTAGGTATCATATTACACATGTCAGCTTAAATAATAATACATATGATTTAGCAATGGTATCAAGGGTTACACAATTGTATCTGTTGCTTTATGTCTGTTGGTTGTGCTGTTCTTTTTGAGTCTCTTTCCAGGTGATGGAGCAGACAGAGGACGTTTTATCATTCTCTTCCTTTTATCTCTTCTTTCTTTCACCTCTTCTTTCTTTTTTTTTCTCTTGTTTTTCTTTTACTCTCCTACTTTCCCATTCTAGTGTCCATATAATTTGAAATTCTCCCTGCAGGAATCACAATAAAGCTATTTACATGCACAAATCAAGCGGAGCATTATGGCGAAAGCTGTTTGCTCCACTTGTGAAAGTAAAATCTGTCGAGCTCTATTTGGCATTAAGATATCAATTCTTATTGCCACATTGCTAGACAGGACACTGGAAAAAAAAAAAAAAAAAAAAAAAGAGAGCCGCGGGGATGGCCCCTCCTTCTCTCACCAGGGGTCCTGCTGCTATAACACCTTCCTCCCACAGACAAAGAGCCCTCTTCACTTCTGCAGACCTCTTCAGCTCTACAGCAGCTCTCTCGGACCACCTCTCCCTGGAGCAGACAAAGAAGGCCTGGACCATGAGGCCCTGGTCTGGCCTGACCGACACACAAGCCAGCCGCTGAGGGAAGGTGCCTGGACCAGCCATGCCTGATCCAGGGTCTGCTAATGTTGTCTGCCGGCTTCAATAGAGGACCTGACTGAATCCGTATAAACAACACACTGGGACAGAGCTAAGTTTCACTCTGACTGCTGCGCAAACCAGCCGCAAAGTACAGATCACTGAAACAGCTTTGTTCATTGTTGTCAGCTGTTGCAGGAAAGCAGACGCGAGATGGTGGATGCCTCACCTCACCACACAAGCTGAACGATCTGACTATTGAATGGACATCGGTCCCGACCACACATGCGTGTTTCTGCTAGGCCGCAGACCCCCCAAGCATTCCCTCCACACGCTGTTGGTTAGCTCAGGGTTGAAGAGCTAAGCACTAGCCTGCTAGGAAGAAACCAACGATTCTCCCTGCTTTTACGTCCTTCCTGGAACGGCCAATGTGGACAAAACTCACATATGAGGCATCAACAGGTTGGGCAGCGAGCTGAGGGTGAAGTTAAAAGGTTTATTGGGAAATGTTTTGTAAACCGTTGGACACATGGTGTTTAGAACAAAAGGGCTAACAGGTAGCTCACGCTAGCCTTAATGCTATTAGCCTCGCTAAGATCCGGTCCCGGACATTTCAAAAGGAGTTTGTTTAAAGTACAAAGCTTAATCGTTCGGCTCCGCCATCCTTCGATGGTGCTATGAGCTTTATCCCCGCATTACTATCGAATATTAATGTTGGTAAAGGCAATTTTGATAACTTTATGTTGTAATCTCTTAGCCACCGATTTGCTACAGCGACCCCAGACGCCCGGAGGGAGAATCGCATTAACAAACTCGGTCGTAAGGGTGTAAATGATTTTACTGGGCAAATCAGTAACCAGAATGTTATTTTCTCAAAATAATGTTCTGGTTAACTTATGCTTTGCATTGTGAATGGGTTGAAACACATGTCAAATGTTTTTAACTCCACTCCATGTTTTTCTTTTGTCAGATCTGCAGTGAACAAGGATTCACCGAATTATTCTGATTATGACCAACCACTTTTGTTTTGTCTTTTGTTTGTTTTGCATGTAAATAGTTCCTTAGCTTAGCTTCTTTTTATCTTAATTTTGCTTAGTAGTTTAGTTACTTTTCACTAGCCTAGTAGAGAGGATTTGTTAATCGAAATATTGTGTTAATTCAGATAAACAGCATTACATAGTGATGTTCTCTGGATGTTCATTTTATTTCTGTTATTAAATTTTTGGACTTGAAAAGAAGTTGTCACTCCTTTATTCTATGTGTGTGCAGGTTTTGCTGTTAAAAGAACGCCAGTGCTCAAATTCATCCCTTTCAACCATTGTCTTGATATCAGCTTAAGAGCTGATCATCACCAGACAATACTTAACAGACAGAGGGTTATTTAATAAACATTAAATAACTTTAAACAGTGTATAATTGCACAACAATTACATACTTGATTAGCAACTACTTTCTCAAGAATTTTAGATAGGAAAAGAAGATTAGATATAGTTCTGTAATTTATGAAGTCATCTTGATCAAGAGAGGGTTTCTTAAGTAAAGGTTTACCACTTCAAAAGCCTGTGGTACATTGATTTACTACCACAAAGAAAGCAGTTTATTGACACCAAGAAAATGATTTCAGTTAGAGCTACCTCCACTTCAAGCTCATTATCCCCCCCAAAAAACACATTAAGTTTAACATTTTCCATGAATGCCTTTGAAACATTAACACCTCTCATGAATTCACTTGTCATATATTTAGTTGTAGTTTTTATCCATGTGTACACCTGTTTATCCTTGCATGCTCCAGGCCCAGGGGGGCTGACGCCTGGGGTATGCCTTGGGCAAGTCGCTAGTCCATCACAGGAGTTCCTGTTTGCTGTTATGATGACCCATATAACTGAGAATTTGCACAGGCATATCACAGGAGTTATAATTTCTATAAGTGAATATTCCATAAAAAGATTAAATGTCTTCTTGAACCCCAAATTGTTCCTCGGGAGTTGGAACAATGAAAATTCCCAAAATGTCCCAATTTGTTGTAGTATTAAATGTCACTTTCACTGGACCTTAGAGGGTGAGAAAAACTCCTAAAAAACGGACCCATTGTAATCATCCCTCCACCAAACTTTACACTTGACACAGTGGAGACAGGCCAGTACTGTTTTTCTGACAGCATCCAAACCGAGGCTCATTTGTTGGATTTCCAACAGCTGACTGTGGAGTATTTAGTCACGAGGTGTGTTGCTGTGGGTGTATCTCTGTGTGGACTCTTTAAGAGAAGCAGAAGCAGATCTGAGCTCAGTTAGGAGTCTCAACATGAGTCACTGTCCTGACTTGCTGCTGGCTGTAGCTGTGAGGCGTTTCTACAGTTAACTTCTTGATCCCGTCTTTGTTTAGTGAAAACATGCACTGTTGCTGTTTTTTATGATGATTTAATTTTTTTTACTCTTTTAGCTCTTATAGAGATGGATCAGTTTTTTGTTACTTTCTCATCCACTGACCCACCTCTATGATTGTTTTGCAAACTAAAACAAGGATGAAAATGAATTCCACTCAGGTTTTTTATTTTATTCTTAGTGCCTACATTGACACTGGTTCAGTAAAGTACTTCTCTTTTCTCATCATCCTGTGTCTGTATGTCCTGATCGTTGGCTCTAACGTGCTGCTGATCGTGGTGATCTGTGTGAACAGGAGCTTACATGAACCTATGTACATGTTTCTGTGCAGCCTGTTTGTGAATGAACTGTACGGCAGCACATCGTCGTTCCCCTTCTTGCTGGTCCAGATCCTCTCTGATGTTCACATCATTTCTGCTCCACTCTGTTTTCTGCAGATTTTTTCTGTTTATACGTATGGAAGTGTAGAGTTTACCAACTTAGCCGTCATGTCTTATGACAGGTATGTTGCTATCTGCCATCCTCTGCAGTATAACTCAGTGATGACTTCACGGAAAATTGTCTTTCTGGTCTCCATCACATGGTTACCTCCTGTTTTTGCTGTTGGTGGCACCATTGTTTTAAGCTCTTCTCTGCAGCTCTGTGGGAACGTCATTAGTAAGATTTTCTGCAGCAATCACTCCATCATAAAACTGGCCTGTGAGGAGCCCAGAGTCAATAACATCTATGAACTTTTTATGGTTTTTCTCACAGTCTGTGTTCCTGGGTCTGTGATTCTCTACACCTACATGAGGATCCTTAAGGTGTGTTTCTCTGGCTCCAAACAGACCCGGCAGAAAGCTGTCAGTACCTGCACCCCTCACCTCGCTTCAGTTATCAACTTCTCTTTTGGTGTTTCCTTTGAAATCTTACAGACTAGATTTGACATGAATAATGTTCCCAGCATGTTAAGAATATTTTTATACCTGTATTTTATTACTTGTCAGCCAGTCTTTAACCCAGTTCTGTATGGCCTAAACATGTCCAAAATTCGCAGCCTGTGCAAAAAGCTGTTTCAGAACTTTTCATCTCTTCATAAAGGTTTGTTTTGATTTATGATTAAATTAATATTAAACACAATGTATATCTTTGAATTCATATGTGATTTTAATGATTTATTTACATGAAAATAATTGCTAGGAAAAATAAATCCCATAGAAAATATTTAAAGAAAATTATGGAACTTAATCATTGATTTTTCTTTTTAAATATAAGTGTAAATGATTCACTTTCCTCTTTACATTTATATATAATAAAGTAATCCTAACATCTTACAAATTTTGCAAGTAAAACTAGAATAAATGTTCAATATCTGTCCAATGATTCATAGACCTGGAAGATTTAGTTATAAAGTAACGTGTTATTTGACCAGGAAGTAATATTGATGTGTTGGAGTGGCCCGGTCAGAATCCTTTTTGAATCTGAGAGAGAAGCTGTGGAGCAAGCTGAAGATTAGGGTGGTGGCATTGGACAACAGGCAGTGCACTCTGTATATCTGAAAAGATGTATATCTGAAATGGGGGGGGGGGGGGGGGGGGGGGGGGGGTGGGTGAGGTTAAACCAACCTTTATTTGAGTAAAAAAATATTTTGTGTACAGGGGAATAAAAATGGCTCCTTCCAATGAGCAATCGAGTAAACAATTTTTCACATCTGTTAGAAATGTAATCTACATTTTTTTCTGGAAAAAGAAATCTGGTGTCTTTTGGTACTATTTAAGCATCTTTAGTTACTGTAACACTATGGCCGTTTCTCAATTCACGAGAACGTGAGTCCGTGCTCGCGTTCTCGACAAGTCTGTTCTCGGTAAGAACACAGGAAGATCGGACTTGACGAGAACGCGAGCACGCAGCACGCATTGTGCATTGGAACAGAAGTATACTCGTGTACTCGTGACGTCATCACACCCGCAGCTCTTGAGCATTTCTTTAACGTTCAAAACTATATTTATACACTACACCATCATATCTTATTGAAAACGTTTTTTTTTATTAATTTCTAAAAAGTCTAAAAAAATATCTAAAAAAATTACAGAACTGTGGGTATAAAACCAGCAATAGCGGGAATTTCTTTGTTGGGAGTTGTAATTGTAGTTGCAGAGGCGATTGAATCTTTTTAAAAAATCAGCACTTTGTAGAAGCAAAATTAGCAATACGAGCAATATTGCTGTTGCTTCGGTCGTTGGTCAGCTTTACCAGCAGGCTGAAGAGGAGGTGGCGCAATTATGGAGGCAAATCCGAGCAAGGAGAAGATTGATGTGGCAGAGGAGGCTCAGAAGGCAGGCTTTCCTCACCCAACTGGTAGACATTTTAAGATTGACAGCCTATTTCCTACTTTTATCTTTAAAAAAAAACATTGGGGATGGTATTAAAAACGTGATCAGGTTGAAATTGTGACTATTTTTCTATAAATAATTTAAAGGAAGAACCAATTTTAACATTAGTAACACTATATCAGTAGGGTTAAGCTACTTTATTGCACCTACTGACCTTCACAGCATTGATCATTACGGAAGGAAAAAAAACATATTTTTATGTCTGTCCACCTTTACAGTGATTAATCTATAAATTATGTGCAGTTAGTTCAGTTCATTCTTTCAGTGAAATTGTAAAAATACCAGAGAAGGGAAGCCATTTGTTACATTTAATATACATTTTACCTTTTCTTTCTTGAGAACTATAATAATCTGCACGTTAAGCAGGTATAGTTTTATGCTGTGAAAATGCGACAATTGAAAAAAACAATTATGGTAACATTTGGCATTTTTTATTTACAGGAAGAAACAGAAACAAACTATGTGAGGATAAACACCTCTGTGCCAATCCTCCAAATATTTTTTAATCAACGGGACCTGAAACCAGCCTTCTAGCTAAACAGGTCCACCATCGTCCTCCTCCTTCAGCTGCTGCCCATCAGAAGGTCCATGGATGGCCACAGGAGATAGAGGTGCTGGTGACCCTCTACTGGCTGGCCTGCGGTGCATCCTATAGGGAAACAGCTTGCCAGTGAGATCTCTTACCTTCTTGTCCTTAAATAGAGCCAACAATGAGTCACAATTGATTAATAGATTATATTAATTGAATAGAACATTACGTCAAAGCCGAGAAATGTGAATTTCATAAACCATCCGTCACCTTCCTTGGACTCATTCTTGAGGGTGGGCAGGTTCGATCAGACCCTGTCAAGATCAAAGCAATCCTGGACTGGCCTGTTCCTGAGAACCGTAAGCAGCTTCAACGCTTCCTTGGATTCGCCAACTTTTACCTTCGTTTTATCCGCAACTATAGTCAGACAGCCGCACCTCTCACCGCCCTCACTTCAACTAAAGTCAACTTTACCTGGAGTCAAGAAGCCAACTCTGCCTTCCTCACCTTGAAACAGAGGTTCTCACAAGCTCCTGTTCTCATCCATCCTGACCCCCGGAAACAATTTATCCTTGAGGTAGATGCCTCGGACACCGGTGTTGGAGCTGTCCTGTCTCAACTTTCAGAAGCTGATGGGAGACTCCACCCCTGTGCCTTTTTCTCCCGCCGTTTATCTCCCACAGAAAGAAATTATGATGTTGGTGACCGTGAGCTTCTATCCATTAAGATGGCTTTAGAAGAGTGGCGTCATTGGCTGGAGGGCACAGAACAACCAGTACTGGTCTGGACAGATCACAAGAACCTCTCCTACCTACAGAATGCCAAACGATTAAATTCTCGACAGTCCCGCTGGTCTCTATTTTTCTCCAGGTTCAATTTGTCCATTTCCTATCGTCCCGGCTCTAAAAACACCAAACCTGATGCTTTGTCTCGCCAGTTTTCACTCCATGACACTGACAAAGAACCCGCTCCCATTCTTCCTCCTAGCTGTACCATTCGATCTCTGACCTGGGACATTGAAGAATGTGTCTCCCAAGCCCTACAGAACGAACCTGACCCTGGTACCGGTCCACCCAATAAGTCTTATGTTCCGTTATCTGTCCGTTCCCGGCTCATTCATTGGTTCCACTCTGCCAAATTCTCCGCCCATCCTGGCATTAGCCGAACCATAGCGCTCATCACAAGACGCTTCTGGTGGCCCTCACTCCACAAGGACGTAAGAGAATATGTCCTTGCATGCCCCATCTGCGCCCGCAATAAATCCACCCATAGACCCCCAGCTGGGTTACTACAACCCCTGTCCATACCAAAGCGTCCCTGGTCCCACATAGCCCTGGACTTCGTCACTGGCCGCCCCGTTTCTCAAGGTATGACCACAATTCTCACAATCATTGACCGTTTCTCCAAAGCTTGCCACCTTGTACCCCTCAGGAAACTACCATCTGCCTTTCAAACTGCTCAACTTCTGGTGAAGCACGTTTTCCGTCTCCATGGTATCCCTCAGGACATCCTGTCAGACCGTGGACCACAATTCATCTCTCAGGTTTGGAGACAGTCCTGTTCAGCCCTAGATGCTAAAGTCTCGCTAACATCTGGTTTTCATCCTCAGTCTAACGGTCAGTCAGAACGTATGAATCAGGATCTGGAATCCACTCTCAGATGCCTTACCTGCACCAACCCATCAGAGTGGAATAAGTTTCTGCCATGGGTTGAGTATGCTCACAATTCACACATCTTCGCTGCCACAGGTCTATCCCCTTTTGAAGTTTCTCTAGGCTATCAACCACCACTGTTTCCCTCTGATGAAAAAGAGATTTCAGTCACTTCAGTCCACCATCACATCCGACGCTGTAAGCACATCTGGTCTAACACCATCAAAGCCCTTTAACAAACCACTGAACAGAATCGCCGCTATGCAGACAGGAAACGTACGCCTGCTCCTCAGTACTCTCCTGGCCAGAGAGTCTGGCTCTCTTCCCGCGACATTCCCCTCAAGTCCATCTCGAAGAAACTCACCCCCCGTTACATTGGTCCCTATGAAATTGAAGCCCTGGTCAGTCCAACAGCCGTCCGCCTTCGTCTGCCTCCTAGTTTCCGTGTTCACCCAACATTCCATGTATCCCGGATCAAGCCCATCCAGACCAGTGCCTTGTGCCCTCCGGCCGAACCCCCACCTCCCGCCCGGGACTTCAAGGGCCACCCAGTCTACTCGGTCTGACGGATCGTGGACTCCCGTCGACGAGGTCGTGGTTGGCAGTACCTCGTCGACTGGGAGGGCTACGGTCCTGAGGACCGTTCCTGGGTGCCCCGTTCCTTCATCTGTGACCCTACACTTATCTCCGATTACCGCTCCTCTCTTCCCTCTACATCTTCTGAGCCGCCAGGAGGCGGCCATTGAGGGGGGGGGGGTGATGTTGGAGTCTGGGGTTTTCTCCCTCTGCTTTTGGCTGCTGCTTCCTTCAGTCTCCACAGGTGGCCTCAGAGAGCAGGGTGACTGAGGCCTGACAGGTGCAGCTCGTTACCTCATCATGCAGGAGGCTTAAAAGGAGCTTGATGCCAGCACTTTGACGCCAGAGTGTTAACCTTTATGTGGTATGCCTCTAGCCTGTTATTCTCTTGCAATTGTTCCAAGAAGATTTGACTTACCGTCTCTTGTACTTCTTCTCAGGTAGTCTTTGTGTTCTGGATTCCGTCTCCAGAAGCTCCCCGGTTCTCTCTCAACTAGACTCAAATCAACAAAGGACACTCCCTGCTATGTTTCCTGCCGGCTGCCTCCTGGCCTCCTCCTGAGTTCCACGCCCTGGTCGAACCCTGCTCACCCTCCAACTGTTCCACCTCTGGAGAACTGGCACCTCATTGCTCACCACTGCCACTCCTCAGACTCCACTCATTCCTCCCTGGCGATTCCACTCATCTCCATCAGTAAGCAAACCTTCTCATTTGAAAATTCCCTTAATCCATTCCACCTTTAAACTGCCTTGTCATCCTCTGCTACACAGCTGAAGAATCAGACCCCAGCCCGGGACCTCCAACCTCCAGTTATTGCCTTTTTTGAAAATAAACATCTTAAACATTTCCCTGCCTCCTGAGTGTGTTCTGCATGTGGGCCAAAAGCCTACCCAAAACCATGACATGCGGAGCATCCTATAGGCCAGTAAAATCTCTTACCTTCTTGTCCTTAAATAGAGCCAACAATGACACACAATTGATACATAGATTATATTAATTGGATATAAGATTAAGACGTATCAGCATATTACCTAAATTACAAGTTAATGATATATTTGGTACAGGCCAAGTGGAGGCACGCTACAACAGGAACCACGCCAGGGCGAGAAGCATCGTTGAGGGTGCCTTTGGTGGTCTGAAGACACGGTGGCGTTCCATCCTCTTAAGGGCGCTGGAGGTCTGCCTGACGTTTCCCCCAAATGTAATCGCCGCCTGCTGCATCCTCCACAATATTTGTATAGCGGCAGGGGACCAGCTAGACGTGGAGGACGAGGAGGTTGACCCAGAGGAGGACGGCCATCCGGCGGCTGAAGACAGGGAGCTGCTCCAGCTGGCTGCATGTTTAAGTGAACATGACTACATCTGACCTAACCTAGATCAGTTGGTGTCATGTACACATGCTGCTTCATTTAATTTTTTTCACCACCTGTAAAAATACATTAAATAATCAATAAATTAATTTCCATTCCAACTATTTTTAACTGTAAGTTTATAGGCGTTGTCTATTTGTATAAGATCTTAATAGGAGTTATTTCTTTGTTTTAAACCATGTTAGTAACTGTTAATAATTTGTTGAATATATTACACCTTCATTCTGTTCCAAAGATAAAACATTTGTATAAAATAAATGTCTGTTATTTTCATATACTATTATTACTATTGTTTTCTTTCCCTCTTTCTCCTCTCAATTATTCGTGTCCTGACTCAGAAGAAACTCACTTAGATAGGAAAAACGTAGATTTCATTTATTTATTTATTTTATATGCTGCTGTCGTCCTTGGGAGACATTTCCAATTTATTCCAGCAAGTATTGAGTTAATAAAGCAACACATGTCAGTCAGATACACACAAAACGAATAAATCATAACCAGCGGTACTACGCACACCTACTTGGCCGACAGAAGTGTCCTAAAGACGGACTAACATCAGCCCTGGCTGCGGTTTCCCTCGGAGGTCTGCGGGTCTCTCTGCTCCACTCAACGTCAGACTTTTTTTTAAAATTACGCACTAACTCTGTAAACAGGCCACATAGGAAAGCTTAAAAGTATAATGTTCTCGCCACAAACGATCTGAAAACGTACTTTTGAAGAAAAACAGCACCAGAAAAGGGGATTTTTAACTTACCACTGTCAGCTCTGTTTGCGCTGTCTCGAATCAAGCTGCGGCCGCGGTGCATTCTGGGCAAGCGGTCAGTCTGAAGAATGCACAAGTCTGCTCTGATGCATGCTCGATAAATAGGGCGGAGCGAGAACAACATCCGGGGATGTGGTGCGTTCTCGGCAATTGGAACAGTGCTCGGTCTGAGGCTGATGACGTGTCACGAGCACACGAGACCGCTCAAGAACGCATGTTGAGAAACGGCCATTGGTTTTGTGTATTTAGCGACTGTAATAATATTGTGTAGATACATAATATTAAACATTTGAATATTAACATGTTCAGTTTAACTTGATTGAAACTCAATGAATCAAAGTTTACCCGTGACAGCAGGTATCCTAAAATTTAAAATGAGGCATGAGGTCACAAAGTTAAACTAACAAAACTGTGCCATCGTTATTTTACCCGTGTACTAAGAGACAGATGTGACTTCGTGTTGAAGTATGTTTAAGAATTACTGTAATCAAAATTAATGTGACAAGAGATATTCATTTTCCTGAAACAGTCTGTTACCCTGGTCCCACGTTGCATGTTTAAACCCGACACCTTTGATTGATCCCTCTCCATCTGGAGGGAAGTGACTGAGCTTTTTTCAAGTGACCAAATTGTCTTGAATTACCACAACATTATAGATTTCTACGAAAGCAAAAGGTTGGTGTGCAGTCACTATCCACTATTGAATCAAGAAAATCCAACATGCTTTTTTGTCAGTGTAGGGTTAAATACGAAGTTGGTCCATCCTTTTGGAGCTATAACAGCTTTATATCTCCTGGGAATGTGGTCCACAAGATGTTTATGGGAGTTTTTCAACATCTTCCAGAAGTACATTTGTGAGGTCAGACACTAATGCTGGATGAGATGTTTGTCATGTTTTTGTGATGAACCCGAACACAACCACACACAGAGTTCTGTTTAGTGAGTTTATTGAAGATGAGTAAGACCAGAGTTCAGATCAGACGGAAGTAGGAGGCTGTTAGTGGCTGAGGCTGGCAAGCTGGACGGAGACAGAGCATGGAGGCAGCAGGACCAGCAACACGGCAGAATGGAAACTTGAGAACCAGAACTTGACAGCAACATGGCAGAGTGGAGACTTGGAACCAGAACTAGACCAGCAGAATTAAGCAGCACGACTGGATGAATTCTTGCTGGACCGGAGTGGGAGCTGAACCAGAACCACAGCAGGCGGACGGAGGTGAAGGGAACCCAGGCTGGTAATGAAAAGGTAAGGCGAGCAGTCATGAGCAGAGTTTAACAGAACCAACAGAACGAACCGACAGGGAAGGACAGAATGCAGGGAGCTTAAATAGGGAGGATAACAGGTGTGGTGAGTTCTGGCTTGATTAGTTGCTGACAGGTGTAGATGATTTCTGAGGTGGAGAGGAGACTGGGGTGTATGGAGGGTGAACAGTGTCCTAAAATGTCCATGGTGCAGCAAGCAAAGCTGCAGCATGACAATGTTGGCTCTTAGTCTCCACGCAGAGTTAGCCACCTCAGCACAGTATGCACCGCAAGATCCGCTGTCCTCGCTCCATCAATTTACGTTGCCTACCACTCATGGCTGAGTTGCTGTCATTATCAGTAATTTACATTTTATTATACTACTGTTGACATTTGACTGGGAATTCTTTAGGAGCAAGGAAAAATCATGACTGGACTTGTTGCACATGTGTGTTGTGAAATCAAATCAGACTGAGTTGTAAGCAAAGAAATTTTAGACTTTTACAGGCACCAAGGAACTGCCCCCCTCAGCAGGGTGCCAATGCTATGAAGCCAAGCTACACCAGACGTATCTTCCTCTTTGCCAGTGGACGCTTGAGGAGAGAGGAGTCCACAGTGGGGAGACCAGCCACCGATGCGGGCTGCATGGGGCTCAAATACTCTGTTGTGGAAAATAACATTAATTGTTATATTAATCAGGCACTTGTATGAAAAGTAATAAGGTACTTCTGGCCTCTAAACTGTGTCTCCCCTTTGAGGGCAAAGAAAACACACAGCTTACAGGATGTTTTGAGAGCTAGTTTATGGCTTTTGAGGTCATTTGGCTTGATCCCTGATAGGACGCTTGAGTACTAAATCAAGCTTTACTGAATGAAGAGCCTCTTTGCTTTGAGAGCCTGGGAGCCTCACTGTCTGCCCCCCCCCCCCCAAACTAACCAGGAGGGCAGTCAGTCTTTTAAAAGATGTCTTCAGGGTAGTGTAAAGCAGACATCACTTACAGCACCATGTGGTAGGAGGCCGGGTAAATATACTGAATACAGCGAAATGGTAACGTAAGTTTTTTGTCTCCTTTGGAATTCCAAATGAATTAAATATGCATATTTTAAGTGTTTGCCTCTGATAATTGTTTCTGCTTTACTGCCAAATCTTAAACCGGGGTAAGACGGGCGTTCAGAATAAGCAGGAGCAGGCCCCTTATTAATATGAACAACTCACAAGCATCTGCAGGGTTGATCAAGCTGAATAAAGTCTGCTTTCTGTGAAACTAACATCATAATTAAATCAGGGGTGGTCTCTCTAAACTGTGCAGGAGAAAGCTGAGCTGGGAGGCGAGCCACTATCCAACAGGAGTGCAGAGACCCCATGGTGTGACCCCCCTTTACAGGCCTGAGACCCGCATGAAGGACCCCGGAGCGGCTCCTCACAGCCACATTTCAACTAGTCGCTGTCGCTGCTTACCTTGGAGTAATTCATTGGCAACCGGACCTGTCGCCACAACCAGAGACAACAGGAGAGGTTTGGTAGAGAAATAAACAGGGAAAGTTTAAAATGTGTTTTCACAGTGTTTTTAAAGCTTGACTGAGCTAACAAGTATAGCTCCCGTTAGCATTTTGAAACAAAGCATTGCTGATGTAGTGTGAGTGGCTTTTTACGGTTATAACAAACTTTATTTCCATAAGGGTTTTATACATTGATGGGATAAGAGACATTATATTTCCCCTTTATTCAATTTGTGTTTTCTGGTCCGCTCATTACTACTAACTAGAGCTTAAGGTCTTTTAAAAATTAGTCCCGAATGTCCGCTAGCATAATGCTATTAGCTACCTGTATAACATTTGTGCTACCACGCAACTACATTTTTTTTAAACATAATGCTCATTTAGCTCCACCATCGTTTGATAGTGCTATGCACATTATTACAGCATTAATACAGAACATTAATGTCAATTTAATGGTGTTTTGTACAACTTTAGGATTAACCCATTTAGCGACCGATCACTGCAGCGACCCCTAGCTTCCCAGAGGAATAATCGCATTAATAAAATCAAGTGTCCTAAAGTTACGGATTTTACTGAGCGAATCATTCTTTATAATGTCATTTTATCAAATAATGTTTTTTTTAACTCAGGATTTGCATTGTGAATGGGTTGAAACAATTCAATTAAATTCAATTTTATTTACTACCGTTCAAAAGTTTGGGGTCACATTGAAATGTCCTTATTTTTGAAGGAAAAGCACTGTACTTTTCAATGAAGATAACTTTAAACTAGTCTTAACTTTAAAGAAATACACTCTATACATTGCTAATGTGGTAAATGACTATTCTAGCTGCAAATATCTGGTTTTTGGTGCAATATCTGCATAGGTGTATAGAGGCCCATTTCCAGCAACTATCACTCCAGTGTTCTAATGGTACAATGTGTTTGCTCATTGGCTCAGAAGGCTAATTGATTATTAGAAAACCCTTGTGCAATCATGAGATCTGAAAACAGTTTAGCTCGTTACAGAAGCTACAAAACTGACCTTCCTTTGAGCAGATTGAGTGTCTGGAGCATCACATTTGTGGGGTCAATTAAACGCTCAAAATGGCCAGAAAACTTTCATCTGAAACTCGACAGTCTATTCTTGTTCTTAGAAATGAAGGCTATTCCATGCGAGAAATTGCTAAGAAATTGAAGATTTCCTACAACGGTGTGTACTACTCCCTTCAGAGGACAGCACAAACAGGCTCTAACCAGGGTAGAAAAAGAAGTGGGAGGCCGCGTTGCATAACTGAGCAAGATGATAAGTACATTAGAGTCTCTAGTTTGAGAAACAGACGCCTCACAGGTCCCCAACTGGCATCTTCATTAAATAGTACCCGCAAAACACCAGTGTCAACTTCTACAGTGAAGAGGCGGCTGCGGGATTCTGGGCTTCACGGCAGAGTGGCAAAGAAAAAGCCATATCTGAGACTGGCCAATAAAAGAAAAAGATTAAGATGGGCAAAAGAACACAGACATTGGACAGAGTAAGACTGGAAAAAAGTGTTGTGGACGGATGAATCCAAGTTTGAGGTGTTTGGATCACAAAGAAGAACGCTTGTGAGACGCAGAACAAATGAAAAGATGCTGGAAGAATGCCTGACGTCATCTGTTAAGCATGGTGGAGGTAATGTGATGGTCTGGGGTTGCTTTGGTGCTGGTAAGGTTGGAGATTTGTACAGGGTAAAAGGGATTCTGAATAAGGAAGGCTATCACTCCATTTTGCAACGCCATGCCATACCCAGTGGACAGCGCTTGATTGGAGCCAATTTCATCCTACAACAGGACAATGACCCTAAACACACCTCCAAATTGTGCAAGAACTATTTAGAGCAGAAGCAGGCAGCTGGTATTCTATCAGTAATGGAGTGGCCAGTGCAGTCACCAGATCTGAACCCCATTGAGCTGTTGTGGGAGCACCTTGACCGTATATTACGCAAGAAGTGCCCATCCAACCAATCCAACTTGTGGGAGCTGCTTCTGGAAGCGTGGGGTGCAATTTCTCCAGATTACCTCAACAAATTAACAGCTAGAATGCCAAAGGTCTGCAATGCTGTAATTGCTGCAAATGGAGGATTCTTTGATGAAAGCAAAGTTTGATGTAAAAAAAATCTTATTTCAAATACAAATCATTATTTCTAACCTTGTCAGTGTCTTGACTCTATTTTCTATTCATTTCACAACGTATGGTGGTGAATAAGTGTGACTTTTCATGAAAAACACAAAATTGTTTGGGTGACCCCAAACTTTTGAATGGTAGTGTATATAGCACCAATTCATGAAACATGTCATCTCAAGGCACTTTACAAAGTCAAATTCAATCATATTATACGGATTGGGTCAGATTATACAGATTGATCAAAAATTTCCTATATAAGGGAACCAGTTGATTGCATCAAAGTCCCGAGAAACAGCATAAACTCCTGGAGAAGCGTTGAGCCACAGGGAGAGTCGTCTGCATTGTCCATGGCTTTGCAGCAATCCCTCATACTGAGCAAGCATGAAGCGACAGCGGAAAGAAAAACTCCCCATTAACGGGAAGGAAAAACCTCGAGGAGAACCAGGCTCAGTATGAACGGTCATCTGCCTCGACCGACTGGGGGTTACAGAAGACAGAGCAGAGACACAACAAGACAGACAAAAAAGCACAGAAGCACACATTGATCTAGTAATCTGTTCTACATTAGATGGTAATAGTGGGTGATCTGTCTTCCCTGGATGATGTCACAGCTAACAGAACGCCAGACCAGGTGTACCTACTATGAAGAAAAAAGAGAGAGAGCAAAAAGTTAAAAGCTGAAATGACAACATTTCAATCAATGACAGTCATTTCAATGTAATGCAATGTAAAACTGGAGAACAGTAGACTGGAGAACAGTAGAAATCAGTAGAGTGAGAGAAATAGACCCTGATGTCCTCCAGTAGCCTACGCCTATAGCAGCAAAACTATAAAGGTAGCTCAGGGTAACATGAGCCACTCTAACTATAAGCTTTGTCAAAAAGGAACGTTTTAAGATTAGTCTTAAAAGTAGACGGGGTGTCTGCCTCATGGACCAAAACTGGGAGTTGGTTCCACAGGAGAGGAGCCTGATAGCTAAAGGATCTGCCTCCCATTCTACTTTTAGAGACTCTAGGAACCACCAGCAGACCTGCAGTCTGAGAGTGAAGTGCTCTGTTACGAACATACGGGGTAATCAGAGCTCTGATATATGATGGAGCTTGATTATTAAGGGCTTTATACGTTAGAAGAAGAATTTTAAATTCTATTCTTGATTTAACAGGAAGCCAGTGAAGGGAAGCTAAAATTGGAGAAATATGATCCCTCTTGTTGATTTTCATCAGAACCCTTGCTGCAGCATTTTGGATCAGATGAAGGCTTTGAACTGCATTTTGTGGACTTCCTGATAGTAAAGAATTACAATAGTCCAGCCTTGAAGTAACAAATGCATGGACTAGTTTTTCAGCATCACCCCTGGACAGAATGTTTCTAATTTTGGCAATATTCCTGAGGTGAAAAAAGGAAACTCTGGAAACCTGTTTAATATGGGATTTAAATGACATGTCTTGGTAAAAAATAACACCAAGATTTTTTACTTTATTACCAGAGGCCAAGTTAATGCCATCCAGATTAAGTGGTTGATTAAGAAGTTTATTTTTTGAGGACTCTGGTACAAAGATTACAACTTCTGTCTTGTCAGAATTTAAGTGCAGGAAATTTAAAGTCATCCAGCTTTTGATGTCATCAAGACATGACTGCAGTCGAAGTAATTGATTGGATTCATCAGGATTTATGGATAAATATAGCTGAGTGTCATCAGCATAACAGTGGAAATTAATCCCATGCTGTCTGATAATTTTGCCAATCGGAAGCATATATATAGTAAAGAGAATTGGTCCAAGGACTGAACCCTGTGGTACTCCACAAGTGACCCTAGAATTTGAAGAAGATTTATTATTAACATGAACAAACTGGAATCTGTCCGGTAGATAAGATTTAAACCAGCCTAATGCTTTCCCCTTAACCCCTACAGTATGCTCAAGTCTTTGTAGGAGAATATTGTGATCAACTGTATCAAATGCAGCACTGAGATCTAACAGGACAAGTACAGACACATACCAAATGTTGTTCTAAATTATTCAAAATAATTTGATCTCATTCCAAATTCTTTAAGATGAACTTTGGTTCTTTAACTTAGATCTGCAGTGAACCTCTCATGGTTTAGTTTTTAGTCTGTCTTTTTTCCTGTTACTTTTCAGTTTCTCCTCCTCCTCTCACTCAGCTCACCATCCACTTCCCCAGCTATCAGTCACACCTGTTGGTCACTAATTAGTCAGAACTCACTCCACCTGCCAGCCTCCCTACAAAAGCCTCCCTCAGTCTTCTCTTCCATGCCGGTTCATCATCAGTCTTCTCTCACTTCACGTCTGTCTACCTGGTTTGCCCCTGCTTGCTGCTGAAATCCTGCCACCTCTGGTTCTCAAGTTAAGTCTCTGCCTGCTGCTGGATTTTCCTCTCACCTCTGAGTTTCAAGTAAGACCTCTGGTCGCTGCTGGATTAACCTGCCACCTCTGTGCTTCAAGCCTCTGCTAGCTGCTGAACTTACCTGCCTCATCTCTGCTTCAATAAGGCCTGTTTTAGCTGTTGGATTTTACCTGTCACCTCTGAGCTTAATAGGCCTCTGCTAGCTGCTGGGTTTCCTTTCTCCCCTGTGCCTGAAGTCAAGCCTCTGCTAGCTGCTGGGTTTCCTGTCTCCCCTGTGCCTGAAGTCAAGCCTCTGCCAGCTGCTGGGTTTCCTGTCTCCCCTGTGCCTCATGTCAAACCTCTGTTAGCTGCTGGGTTTCCTGCCTCCTCTGTGCTCCAGCAGCCCTGCTCTCAAGAACTCTCTCCGGTTCGTCAGCTCCTGCTCTCATCTACACCCCTGTTCTTGTCCAGTCCTGCCTCTCTGGTTTCATCATTCACTACTCATCTTTCTGTCAATAAATAGCCCTGTGTGTGTGGTGTCCATTCTGGATTCATCTAAGAAAAATCATGACAGAACCAGGATTCACTGAATCATTTTGGTGATGGTGATCAACCATTTTATTTTGTCTTTTTGTTTCTTGGTGTGTACATAGTTCTTCAGCTTCTTTTTATCTTCATTTTGCTTAGTAGTTTTAGCTAAGTTTAACTAGCCTCATAGAGAGGATTTGTTGATTGACGTATAGTGTTAATTCAGATAAACAGCATTATATAGTGATGTTCTCTGGATGTTAATTGTGTTTCTGTTAATAAATTCTTGAACTTGAAGAGAAGTTGTCACGCATTTATTCTATATGTGTGCAGAGTTTGCTGTTAAAAGAACGCCAGTGCTTGAATCCTTCCTCTCAACTATTGTCATGATATCAGCTGTTTAGGCTGATATTCACCGGACAATACCTAACAGACCCAGAGTTATTTATTAAATAACTTAAACAGTGTGTAATAATATCACACCAGGTGGCATCAGTCATTTATCTCACCTATTTGAGTAAACATTAGGATGTTACAAGAAAATACCTTCCAGGTCCAAAATATGGCAGGTCATGAGCACAATGTAATTTTTGGCTTGAGAAAGACCTGAATAAGTAGATGAGATAAGATAACCTTAATGTCCATCACATTTCCTGAGATGGAGATTTGTCTTTGACATCTGGCAGTGGTTCATACATAAAACACATAATATAAAAGGCATATCCAAAAAAACAAAGAGCATTACTAAAAAAAACAACATTTAACAAACAGTACAATAAAAGACAATATTAAGATAAATAAATTAATAAAGTGAGACCTGCAATAATATAAGCAGTGTTTAACAAAAATATTCCTTATTCAAATAGGTCACAACAGAGGGAACATAGGAGTTTTTATACCTTCTAGTCTTTATTAACGGGACTCAGTCTCCTGCCAGATCAATATGGGGTGCCCAAAAGGCACCTCATAAAAATGACAGCGAAGATTTTGTTCCCTGTCAAGGTATTTAACTTTCTGGTGAGGTTTCATACTGGAACAGTCCTCCATGTGGGGTGGGTCATCCTCCCTTGGTATATTAGCTATTTTAAATTGTGTATTTACATTATTCTAAACCTATATGTGCTAGAAAAGTCCCTCCAGCTGTCACACGAATCCGCCCCTGCCGAATTGCCGTATGTCCAAGGCAAATCAAGGCAAGTTTATTTGTAAATCACATTTCAGTAACTAGACAATTACAGACCGATCAGCATCTAACCTACAGTGTCGAAAGTTGCAGAAAAACTGGTATCCCAACAAATAACAACGCATTTAAATGCCACTATATTTCCCCTTTATTCAATGCAATTTGGTTTCAGAATTCAACACTCCACGGAAACTGCTAATTTATTTTTCATAGAATATCACACATTCAGTGGATAAAGGTGGCGTGGTTGGAGCTGTGTTTCTCGATCTAAAAAAAGCCTTTGACACTGTAAACCATAAGATATTGTTAACCAAACTAAGCAAATTTAACTTCTCCTGAGATGCCATAAAATGGATAGAATCATATCTGTCGAATTGCTCACAGTCAGGATCAGTGATTACCTTTCACCGCCTCTCGTCATGTCCACAGGGGTGCCTCAAGGTTCTATTTTGGGGTCTCTGATATTTTCTCTCTATATACGACCTTCCCTCAGTTTGTTCAGACGTCTGTATCCAGATGTATGCAGACGATACAGTAATTTATACCCATGGTAAAAACACAAAACAAGTTGCTGAAAAACTTACACAGTCTATGGCCCATGTCTATGAATGGCTGAATGAATCCTGCTTAAAACTTAATGTAAATAAAACAGGTTCAATGTACTTTTCTAAATCAAACAGTGCAAATAATGAGGAAGATATTTATGTGACAGGGGAAAAAATAAAAGTTGTGTCAGAATTCAAATACCTACCATCCTAATAGAATCTAAACTAACATTTAAATCCCAGATAAAGAAGGTGTGCAATAGAGTCAGATTCAATATCGTTTCATAAGATCACACTTGTCACTTGAGGCAGCTAAAATGTTCATGTACAGTAAGGTTCTGTCCCACATCACCTACTGTCTTACAACCTGGTCACAGGCAAATAAAACCATGCTTGTTCCCAAGAAGCCAAGGTCCACAGGACTTAATGACTTTAGACCCGCCGCGCTGACGAGGCAAGTGTCTGAAATAGTTCGTGACTGGGGCGCAAGGGATCAGCCACAAACTTCCCTGCACGCCTCAGATTCCTGGAGGCGTACAGGTCCTGGAAAGATGGAAGATTGCAGCCAATCACCTTCTCTGCAGACCGGATGACACGCTGCAGTCTGCCCTTGTCCTTGGCGGTGGCACCAGCGTACCAGATGGTGATGGAGGAGGTGAGGATGGACTCAACGATGGAGGAGTAGAAGTGCACCATCATTGTCCTTGGCAGGTTGAATTTCTTCAGCTGCCGTAGGAAGTACATCCTCTGCTGGGCTTTCTTGGTGAGAGAGTTGATGTTCAGCTTCCACTTTAGGTCCTGGGAGATGATAGTTCCCAGGAAGTGGAAAGACTCCACAGTGTCAATTGTGGAGTCACAGCGGGTGATGGGGGTAGCTGGGGCTGAGTTCTTCCTGAAGTCCACAAACATCTCCACTGTTTTTACAGCGTTGAGCTCCAGGTTGTTCTCCCTGCACCAGGTCACCAGATGGTCAGGCTCCCACCTGTAGGCGGACTCGTCACCATCAGAGATAAGTCCGATGAGAGTGGTGTCGTCCGCGAACTTCAGGAGCTTGACAGACTGGTGACTGGAGGTGCAGCTGTTGGTTTACAGGGAGAAGAGCAGAGGAGAAAGAACACAGCCCTGGGGGGAACCAGTGCTGATGAGCTGTGAGTCAGAGTCATGTTTTCCCAGCTTCACATGCTGCTTCCTGTTAGACAGGAAGTCTGTAATCCACTTGCAGGTGGAGTCAGGCACACTCAGCTGGGAGAGCTTCTCGTGAACCAGAGCTGGGATGATTGTGTTGAAGGCAGAGCTGAAATCCACAAACAGGATCCTGGCGTAGGTTCCTGCAGAGTCCAGGTGCTGGAGGATGTAGTGAAGGGCCAGGTTGACGGCGTCGTCTGCCGAACTGTTGGCTCTGTAGGCAAACTGTATTGGGTCCAGGAGGGGGTCAGTGATTTTTTTTCAGGTCTGAAAGCACAGGGCGCTCATAGGACTTCATAACCACAGAGGTCAGGGCGACGGGTCTAAAGCCATTAAGTCCTGTGGACCTTGGTTTCTTGGGAACAGGGATGATAGTGGAGGATTTGAAGCAGGTTGGCACGTGACATGTCGCTAGTGAGGTGTTAAAAATGTCTGTGAGCACTGGAGACAGCTGATCAGCACAGTGCTTCTAGGTGGATGGAGAGACAGAATCTGGTCCAGCAGCTTTCCGGGGGTTCTGTCTTCTGAAGAGTTTGTTAACATCTCTCTCGTGTATGGAAAGAGTTGTCACTCAATGGGTGGAGGGGAGGAGGGGTGAGCCATTAAGATGGGCATTGTAAGAGGTGCCCAGGCCCAAGCTGAGGAGGTGGAGGTGAAGGTGATCTGTTGGGTGGTGTCGTGGGGAGTGGTTGCAGGACTGTCCCTTTGTCTGTCGAAACAACAGTAGAAGTCATTCAGGTCGTTGGCTAAGTGTCGGTCGTTCATGGAGTGGGGGACTTTAGGCTTGTAATTTGTGATCTGCCCAAGCCCTTTCCAGGAAGACGCAGAGTCGTTGGCGGAAAACTGGTTTTGCAGCTTCTCAGAATACATTCGTTTAGCCTCTTTCACCGCCCTGCTATACTTGTATTTTGCATTTTTGAATCTGCATTTGTCCCCACTCTTGAAGGCCTCTTCCTTATCCAACCTTAGCCTTCTGAGTTTGGCTGTGAACTTGTCCTTATTGTAACTCACCCTGGTTCGTGATGGAACACAGCAGTCCTCACAGAAGCTGATGTATGATGTCACAATCTCTGTGTACTCATCCAGACTGTTGGTAGCAGCCATGAAGACATCCCAGTCAGTAGAGTCCAAACACGCTTGAAGATGCTCCACAGCCTCACAGGTCCACTTCTTTGATGTCCTAACTACAGGTTTGCAGAGCTTTAGTTTCTGCCTGTAAGCAGGAATCAGGTGAGCCATGACGTGGTCAGATTGGCCCAGTGCAGCACGGAGGACGGCGTGATAAGCATCCCTGACTGTGGTGTAGCAGTGATCCAGAATGTTCTCCTGTCTATATTTAGGAAGTTCATGAGTGAGGTTTCCATTGTTAATGTCACCAAGGACAATAACTAAGGAGTCCGGATTGCTCCGCTCCACACTCAGTATCTGGTCTGTGACCTGCATGTTTGCATGCTGCGCGATGTAAACATCGACAAGAATGAATGAAGCAAACTCGCGCGGTGAATAGAAAGGCTTACAGTTTATGATGAAGGATTCCAGGTCAGGAGAACAGTGCTGCTGGATCACTATCACATCGTTGCACCAGCCGTTGTTGATGTAAAAACAGATCCCTCCACCTTTCGCTTTGCCGGAAAGTTCTGTGTCTCTGTCCGCTCTGTGGAGCTTAAAGCCTGCCAGCTGCAGCGCAGAGTCCAGGAATAATCCACACAGCCACGTCTCTGTAAAGCACAAAACAGCAGATAAAGAGAAGTCCCTGTTTTTCCCATCGTGAGTTGTAATTCGTCCAGTTTGTTGGGCAGGGAACGCACGTTGGACAGGATTATGCCCGGTAGTGGTGAGCGGAGTCCGCGCTGGAAAGGACACACGAGCGCACCAGCCCGTTTCGCTCTCCTCCGGCGTTTCGCTGCGTGAAAAAAGGTGAGCGCACCTTTGACCAGAATGTCCAAAATTTCCAGTGTTGGGAGAAGAAAGTGGGGAATAAATCCTCTGGTGATGTTGCCCTGATGTTCATGAGCTCTTTTGCTTGCTGGTGTGCGTGCTCATGCTTTTATAAATGTAACTTAACCAAATGCCCACTTTTAGTATAGACCCTACGCAATGCTTTATAAATCAGACTCCAGATCTTTACCCTTGCAAAGTTCCTGGTTCCTGGTTTACATGTGTTTGGTATATCTAGAGAAGGCTTACGTCTTTGTCCTCCGAGGTATTTTGTGTGGTTGCTGCGGGGGTGAAGGATAACTGGATGGCTTTTAAGGGTCGTACTGTCCTTGTATGCCCAAAGCAAGAGCTGTGTCTGCATTCTTGGCACAACGTCAGCCCTGATCTCAGGGCGCGTTGGACTATGCCAGGGCTGCCCCTTCTCACCAATGCTGTTTGTGGCGTTCATGGAGCGGATCTCAAGGCCTAGTCCTGGAGAAGATGGTGTCTGGTTTGGGAACCTCAGAACTGCATCTTTTTATTTTGAGAATGATGAAGTTCTGTTGGCTTTGGGTTATGAGTGATGTTGTGAGTACTGAATCAAAACCACTAACCTCTTCAGGAGCAAGGAGATGACACTGGTCCTGATAGGGGGTTCCATTTGAATGAACTGAATCACCGAATGAATTATCTACTTCAGGCAGGTTGGGTGTGAGGCAAAGACAGAAAGTCTTAGCCCATGGAGTCTAACCAGTACGTAAACAGTTTAATGCTATGAACAAAAAGTTAGCACTGCAATTATCTGTTTTCTGTTTAGTGTGACCACTGCTTATTGTTATATATTTATTATAAATAGTTCGACTTTTTAAAAGTAATATTCCTAAAAATGTTAATGCCCCTTCCTTCCCTCAATCCCGATAGGTCCCTACAGAGTTGGCAGAATTAAAATGCCCATAATGTCTTTATTTGCTGCAACCTTTAGATTTTCTTTCAATTCACCAAAGTGGTGAAGACCAAATCCTGAAAAACGGACCCATTGTGATCAACCCTCCACCAAACTTTACACTTGACACAGTGGAGACAGGCCAGTACTGTGTTTCTGACAGCATCCAAACCCAGGCTCATTCCTTGGATTTCCAACAGCTGACTGTGGAGTATTTAGTCACGAGGTGTGTTGCTGTGGGTGTATCTCTGTGTGGACTCTTTAAGAGAAGCAGAAGCAGATCTGAGCTCAGTTAGGAGTCTCAACATGAGTCACTGTCCTGACTTGCTGCTGGCTGTAGCTGTGAGGCGTTTCTACAGTTAACTTCTTGATCCCTTCTTTGTTTAGTGAAAACATGCGCTGTTGCTGTTTTTTATGATTTAATTTTTCTTACTCTTTTAGTTCTTATAGAGATGGATCAGTTTTTTGTTACTTTCTCATCCACTGACCCACCTCTATGATTGTTTTGCAAACTAAAACAAGGATGAAAATGAATTCCACTCAGGTTTTTTATTTTACTCTTAGTGCCTACATTGACACTGGTTCAGTAAAGTACTTCTCTTTTCTCATCATCCTGTGTCTGTATGTCCTGATCGTTGGCTCTAACGTGCTGCTGATCGTGGTGATCTGTGTGAACAGGAGCTTACATGAACCTATGTACATGTTTCTGTGCAGCCTGTTTGTGAATGAACTGTACGGCAGCACATCGTTGTTCCCCTTCTTGCTGGTCCAGATCCTCTCTGATGTTCACATTATTACTGTTCCACTCTGTTTTCTGCAGATTTTTTCTGTTTATACGTATGGAAGTGTAGAGTTTACCAACTTAGCCGTCATGTCTTATGACAGGTACGTTGCTATCTGCCATCCTCTGCAGTATAACTCAGTGATGACTTCACGGAAAATGGTCTTTCTGGTCTCCATCACATGGTTACCTCCTGTTTTCGCTGTTGGTGGCACCATTGTTTTAAGCTCTTCTCTGCAGTTCTGTGGGAACGTCATTAATAAGATTTACTGTGACAATCACTCCATCATAAAACAGGCCTGTGAGGAGCCCAGAGTCAATAACATCTACGAACTTTTTATGACTTTTCTCACAGTCTGTGTTCCTGGGTCTGTGATTCTCTACACCTACATGAGGATCCTTAAGGTGTGTTTTTCTGGGTCCAAACAGACCCGGCAGAAAGCTGTCAGTACCTGCACCCCTCACCTCGCTTCAGTTATCAACTTCTCTTTTGGTGTTTCCTTTGAAATCTTACAGAGTAGATTTGACATGAATAATGTTCCCAGCATGTTAAGAATATTTTTATCACTGTATTTTCTTACTTGTCAGCCAGTCTTTAACCCGGTTCTGTATGGCCTAAACATGTCCAAAATTCGCAGCCTGTGCAAAAAGCTCGTTCAGAACTTTTCATCTTTTCATAAAGGTTTGTTTTGATTTATGATTAAATTAATATTAAACACAATGTATATATTTGAATTCATATGTGATTTTAATGATTTATTTACATGAAAATAATTGCTAGGAAACATAAATCCCATAGAAAATATTTAAAGAAAATTATGGAACTTAATCATTGATTTTTTTTTTAAATATAAGTGTAAATGATTCACTTTCCTCTTTACATTTATACATAATAAAGTAACCCTAACATCTTACAAATTTTGCAAGTAAAACTAGAATAAATGTTCAATATCTGTCCAATGATTCATAGACCTGGAAGATTTAGTTATAAAGTAACGTGTTATTTGACCAGGAAGTAATATTGATGTGTTGGAGTGGCCCGGTCAGAATCCTGTTTGAATCTGAGAGAGAAGCTGTGGAGCAAGCTGAAGATTAGGGTGGTGGCATTGGGCAACAGGCAGTGCACTCTGTATATCTGAAAAGATGTATATCTGAAATGGGGGGGGGGGGGGGGGGGTGAGGTTAAACCAACCTTTATTTGAGTAAAAAAATATTTTGTGTACAGGGGAATAAAAATGGCTCCTGCCAATGAGCAATCGAGTAAACAATGTTTCACATCTGTTAGAAATGTAATCTACATTTTTTTCTGGAAAAAGAAATCTGGTGTCTTTTGGTACTATTTAAGCATCTTTAGTTACTGTAACACTATGGCCGTTTCTCAATTCACGAGAACATGAGTCCGTGCTCGCGTTCTCGACAAGTCTGTTCTCGGTAAGAACACAGGAAGATCGGACTTGACGAGAACGCGAGCACGCAGCACGTATTGTGTATTGGAACAGAAGTATACTCGTGTACTCGTGACGTCATCACACCCGCAGCTCTTGAGCATTTCTTTAACGTTCAAAACTATTTATACACTACACCATCATATCCTATTGAAAACGTTTTTTTTTTATTAATTTCTAAAAAGTCTAAAAAAATATCTAAAAAAATTACAGAACTGTGGGTATAAAACCAGCAATAGCGGGAATTTCTTTGTTGGGAGTTGTAATTATTTGAAGGTGATTATTCACAGGAAGCTGGCTCCCTGGTTTAATTCAGAGCTGCGTTCCTTGAAGCACAATGTTAGGAAATTGGAGAGAAAATGGCGCTCTACACACCAAGAGGAATCCTACCTAATCTGGAGGGACAGTCTATTGTTGTATAACAAGACCATTCGCAGAGTTAGAGCAGATTATTTTTCATCATTAATTGAAGAGAATAAAAATAATCCTAGATTTCTCTTTAGTACAGTTGCCAAATTTACACAGAGTCATAGCTCCGTTGATCCATCCATTCCCTTAGCTCTTAGCAGTAATGATTTTATGGGATTCTTCATAAATAAAATTGATTCCATTAAAAATAAAATAATTGGCATCCTCCCAACCATGATTACCTCGTCCTCAGTAAGTGAGGCAGTGTTGGAGGAATCTTTAGAAACTGCACTGTGTCTGAACTGTCTAGAAGCAGTAGAGCTTTCTGAGCTATCTAAAATATTAGCTTCATCTAAACCTTCTACCTGTATGTTAGACCCAATCCCAACCAAGTTGTTTAAGGAGATATTCCCTTTGATCAGTGGTCCTATTTTAGACATGATTAATCTATCCTTAGTAAATGGATATGTACCACAGGCTTTTAAAGTAGCTGTTATTAAACCTTTACTTAAGAAACCATCTCTTGATCAAGATGAGTTAGTAAATTACAGACCTATATCTAATCTTCTTTTCTTATCTAAAATTCTCGAGAAAGTAGTTGCTAATCAACTTTGTGAACATTTACAAAGCAATGACCTACTTGAGGAGTTTCAGTCAGGCTTCAGAGCTCATCATAGCACTGAAACGGCTCTGGTGAAGGTCACTAATGATATTCTCATGGCCTCAGATAATGGACTTGTGTCTGTACTTGTCCTGTTAGATCTCAGTGCTGCATTTGATACAGTTGATCACAATATTCTCCTACAAAGACTTGAGCATACTGTAGGGGTTAAGGGGAAAGCATTAGGCTGGTTTAAATCTTATCTACCGGACAGATTCCAGTTTGTTCATGTTAATAATAAATCTTCTTCAAATTCTAGGGTCACTTGTGGAGTACCACAGGGTTCAGTCCTTGGACCAATTCTCTTTACTATATATATGCTTCCGATTGGCAAAATTATCAGACAGCATGGGATTAATTTCCACTGTTATGCTGATGACACTCAGCTATATTTATCCATAAATCCTGATGAATCCAATCAATTACTTCGACTGCAGTCATGTCTTGATGACATCAAAAGCTGGATGACTTTAAATTTCCTGCACTTAAATTCTGACAAGACAGAAGTTATAATCTTTGGACCAGAGTCCTCAAAAAATAAACTTCTTAATCATTCACTGAATCTGGATGGCATTAACTTGGTCTCTGGTAGTAAAGTAAAAAATCTTGGTGTTATTTTCGACCAAGACATGTCATTAAAATCCCATATTAAACAGGTTTCCAGAGTTTCCTTTTTTCACCTCAGGAATATCGCCAAAATTAGAAACATTCTGTCCAGGGGTGATGCTGAAAAACTAGTCCATGCATTTGTTACTTCAAGGCTGGACTATTGTAATTCTTTACTATCAGGAAGTCCACAAAATGCAGTTCAAAGTCTTCAGCTGATCCAAAATGCTGCAGCGAGAGTTCTGATGAAAATCAACAAGCGGGATCATATTTCTCCAATTTTAGCTTCCCTTCATTGGCTTCCTGTTAAATCAAGAATAGAATTTAAAATTCTTCTAACGTATAAAACCCTTAATAATCAAGCTCCATCATATATCAGAGCTCTGATTACCCCGTATGTTCCTAACAGAGCTCTTCGCTCTCAGACTGCAGGTCTGCTGGTGGTTCCTAGAGTCTTTAAAAGTAGAATGGGAGGCAGATCCTTTAGCTATCAGGCTCCTCTCCTGTGGAACCAACTCCCAGTTTTGGTCCGTGAAGCAGACACCCTGTCTACTTTTAAGACTAATCTTAAAACTTTCCTTTTTGACAAAGCTTATAGTTAGAGTGGCTCATGTTACCCTGAGCTACCTCTATAGTTATGCTGCTATAGGCTTAGGCTACTGGAGGACATCAAGGCCTATTTTTCTCACTACTGATTTCTACTGTTCTCCAGTCTACTGTTCTCCAGATTTGCATTGCATTACATTGAAATGACTGTTGTCATTTCAGCTTTTAACTTTTTGTTCTCTCTCTTTTTTCTTCATAGTAGGTACACCTGGTCTGACGTTCTGTTGACTGTGAAATCATCCAGGGAGGACAGATCACCGACTATTACCATCTAATGTAGAACAGATTACTAGATCAATGTGTGCTTCTGTGCTTTTTGTCTGTCTTGTTGTGTCTCTGCTCTGTCTTCTGTAACCCCCAGTCGGTCGAGGCAGATGACCGTTCATACTGAGCCCGGTTCTGCTAGAGGTTTTTCCTTCCCGCTAACGGGTGTTTTTTCTTTCCACTGTCGCTTCATGCTTGCTCAGTATGAGGGATTGCAGCAAAGCCATGTACAATGCAGACGACTCTCCCTGTGGCTCTACGCTTCTCCAGGAGTGAATGCTGCTTGTCGGGACTTTGATGCAATCAACTGGTTTCCTTATATAGGAACATTTTTGACCAATCTGTATAATCTGACCCAATCTGTATAATATGATTGAACTTAACTTGTAAAGTGCCTTGAGATGACATGTTTCATGAATTGGCGCTATATAAATAAAATTGAATTGAATTGAAAATTGTAGTTGCAGAGGCGATTGAATCTTTTTAAAAAATCAGCACTTTGTAGAAGCAAAATTAGCAATACGAGCAAAATTGCTGTTGCTTCGGTCGTTGGTCAGCTTTACCAGCAGGCTGAAGAGGAGGTGGCGCAATTATGGAGGCAAATCCGAGCAAGGAGAAGATTGATGTGGCAGAGGAGGCTCAGAAGGCAGGCTTTCCTCACCCATCTATTGCCAACTGGTAGGCATTTTAAGACTGATAGCCTATTTCCTACTTTTATCTTTAAAAAAACATTGAGGATGGTATTAAAAACGTGATCAGGTTGAAATTGTGACTATTTTTCTATAAATAATTTAAAGGAAGCACCAATTTTAACATTAGTAACACTATATCAGTAGGGTTAAGCTACTTTATTGCACCTACTGACCTTCACAGCATTGATCATTACGGAAGGAAAAAAAAACATATTTTTATGTCTGTCCACCTTTACAGTGATTAATCTATAAATTATGTGCAGTTAGTTCAGTTCATTCTTTCAGTGAAATTGTAAAAATACCAGAGAAGGGAAGCCATTTGTTACATTTACTATACATTTTACCTTTTCTTTCTTGAGAACTATAATAATCTGCATGTTAAGCAGGTAGTTTTATGCGGTGAAAAGGCGACAATTGAAAAAAACAATTATGGTAACATTTGGCATTTTTTATTTACAGGAAGAAACAGAAACAAAATATGTGAGGATAAACACCTCTGTGCCAACCCTCCAAATATTTTTTAATGAAGGGGACCTGAAACCAGCCTTCAGGCTAAACAGGGCCACCATCGTCCTCCTCCTTCAGCTGCTGCCCATCCAGAAGGTCCATGGATGGCCAGGGGAGATAAAGGTGCTGGTGACCCTCTACTGGCTGGCCTGCGGTGTTGGAGTCTGGGGTTTTCTCCCTCTGCTTTTGGCTGCTGCTTCCTTCAGTCTCCACAGGTGGCCTCAGAGAGCAGGGTGACTGAGGCCTGACAGGTGCAGCTCGTTACCTCATCATGCAGGAGGCTTAAAAGGAGCTTGATGCCAGCACTTCGACGCCAGAGTGTTAACCTTTATGTGGTATGCCTCTAGCCTGTTAGCCTCTTGCAATTGTTCCAAGAAGATTTGACTTACCGTCTCTTGTACTTCTTCTCAGGTAGTCTTTGTGTTCTGGATTCCGTCTCCAGAAGCTCCCCGGTTCTCTCTCAACTAGACTCAAATCAACAAAGGACACTCCCTGCTATGTTTCCTGCCGGCTGCCTCCTGGCCTCCTCCTGAGTTCCACGCCCTGGTCGAACCCTGCTCACCCTCCAACTGTTCCACCTCTGGAGAACTGGCACCTCATTGCTCACCACTGCCACTCCTCAGACTCCACTCATTCCTCCCTGGCGATTCCACTCATCTCCATCAGTAAGCAAACCTTCTCATTTGAAAATTCCCTTAATCCATTCCACCTTTAAACTGCCTTGTCATCCTCTGCTACACAGCTGAAGAATCAGACCCCAGCCCGGGACCTCCAACCTCCAGTTATTGCCTTTTTTGAAAATAAACATCTTAAACATTTCCCTGCCTCCTGAGTGTGTTCTGCATGTGGGCCAAAAGCCTACCCAAAACCATGACATGCGGAGCATCCTATAGGCCAGTAAAATCTCTTACCTTCTTGTCCTTAAATAGAGCCAACAATGACACACAATTGATACATAGATTATATCAATTGGATATAAGATTAAGACGTATCAGCATATTACCTAAATTACAAGTTAATGATATATTTGGTACAGGTCAAGTGGAGGCACGCTACAACAGGAACCACGCCAGGGCGAGAAGCATCGTTGAGCGTGCCTTTGGTGGTCTGAAGACACGGTGGCGTTCCATCCTCTTAAGGGCGCTGGAGGTCTGCCTGACGTTTCCCCCAAATGTAATCGCCGCCTGCTGCATCCTCCACAATATTTGTATAGCGGCAGGGGACCAGCTAGACGTGGAGGACGAGGAGGTTGACCCAGAGGAGGACGGCCATCCGGCGGCTGAAGACAGGGAGCTGCTCCAGCTGGCTGCATGTTTAAGTGAACATGACTACATCTGACCTAACCTAGATCAGTTGGTGTCATGTACACATGCTGCTTCATTTAATTTTTTTCACCACCTGTAAAAATACATTAAATAATCAATAAATTAATTTCCATTCCAACTATTTTTAACTGTAAGTTTATAGGCGTTGTCTATTTGTATAAGATCTTAATAGGAGTTATTTCTTTGTTTTAAACCATGTTAGTAACTGTTAATAATTTGTTGAATATATTACACCTTCATTCTGTTCCAAAGATAAAACATTTGTATAAAATAAATGTCTGTTATTTTCATATACTATTATTACTATTGTTTTCTTTCCCTCTTTCTCCTCTCAATTATTCGTGTCCTGACTCAGAAGAAACTCACTTAGATAGGAAAAACGTTTGTAGATTTAATTTATTTATTTATTTTATATGCTGCCGTCGTCCTTGGGAGACATTTACAATTTATTCCAGCAAGTATTGAGTTAATAAAGCAACACATGTCAGTCAGATACACACAAAACGAATAAATCATAACCAGCGGTACTACGCACACCTACTTGGCCGACAGAAGTGTCCTAAAGACGGACTAACATCAGCCCTGGCTGCGGTTTCCCTCGGAGGTCTGCGGGTCTCTCTGCTCCACTCAACGTCAGACTTTTTTTTAAAATTACGCACTAACTCTGTAAACAGGCCACATAGGGAAGCTTAAAAGTATAATGTTCTCGCCTCAAACGATCTGAAAACGTACTTTTGAAGAAAAACAGCAGCAGAAAAGTGGATTTTTAACTTACCACTGTCAGCTCTGTTTGCGCTGTCTCGAATCAAGCTGCAGCCGCGGTGCATTCTGGGCAAGCGGTCAGTCTGAAGAATGCACAAGTCTGCTCTGATGCATGCTCGATAAAGAGGGCGGAGCGAGAACAACATCCGGGGATGTGGTGCGTTCTAGGCAATTGGAACAGTGCTCGGTCTGAGGCTGATGACGTGTCACGAGCACACGAGACCGCTCAAGAACGCATGTTGAGAAACGGCCATTGGTTTTGTGTACTTAGCGACTGTAATAATATTGTGTAGATACATAATATTAAACATTTGAATATTAACATGTTCAGTTTAACTTGATTGAAACTCAATGAATCAAAGTTTACCCGTGACAGCAGGTATCCTAAAATTTAAAATGAGGCATGAGGTCACAAAGTTAAACTAACAAAACTGTGCCATCGTTATTTTACCCGTGTACTAAGAGACAGATGTGACTTCGTGTTGAAGTATGTTTAAGAATTACTGTAATCAAAATTAATGTGACAAGAGATATTCATTTTCCTGAAACAGTCTGTTACCCTGGTCCCATGTTGCATGTTTAAACCCGACACCTTTGATTGATCCATCTCCATCTGGAGGGAAGTGACTGAGCTTTTTTCAAGTGACCAAATTGTCTTGAATTACCACAACATTATAGATTTCTACGAAAGCAAAAGGTTGGTGTGCAGTCACTATCCACTATTGAATCAAGAAAATCCAACATGCTTTTTTGTCAGTGTAGGGTTAAATACGAAGTTGGTCCATCCTTTTGGAGCTATAACAGCTTTATATCTCCTGGGAATGTGGTCCACAAGATGTTTATGGGAGTTTTTCAACATATTGCAGAAGTACATTTGTGAGGTCAGACACTAATGCTGGATGAGATGTTTGTCATGTTTTTGTGATGAACCCGAACACACAAAGGAAAACGGGAACATCTATAACACCAGGGAACAGAAAATAACTAAAACGCCAGGAACCAGAGGCCGTGTAACAAGCCAGGGAACAAAGGACGTCCTAACACGCCACGGAACGGAGAGCGTCCTAACACGCCAGGGAACGGAGAGCGTCCTAACACTCCAGAGAAACTGAAAAATCTAAACACCAGGTAAACAGAGAAACTAGGAGGACTCAGAAGAACTAGCACAACAGGGAAACTAGGGAAAGTCAAAAACAGAAACTAAGGAGCGTATGATAACTAACTCAAAACTAAGGCAGAACTAGAACAAATAAACATGAAAGCACTGGACCCTTATGGGCACAGGCAGTGACAGCTGCTAGGAGATCGGCAGCGGCTAGGCCACATATAATCGTCATGGAGGCCGGCCAGGGCGTGGCAGGCGGCAGAGCAACATCGCCTGATCGAAACCTCGAGGAGGGCGGCCCCGACGAGGCAGAGCTAGACACGGGCGTCACGGTGGACGACCCCGACGAAGCAGAGCTAGACGCGGGCATCGCGGTGGGCGACCCCGACGAGGCAGAGCTAGACGCGGGCGTCGCGGTGGGCGACCCCGACGAGCCAGAGCTAGACGCGGCCGTCGCGGTGGGTGACCCCGACGAGGCTGAGCTAGACCAAAGCGTCGCGGAGAGCGACCATAATAAAACGGCACGATCTGGTGTGGCCAGCGGTGGATGAGCACCCTAGAGGACAGACCGCTACCAACTAAGGGCGGAGCATGGCCGCAGGCCACGGAGGTCGTAGGACAATAGGCTATGGAGGTCACGGGACTATAGGCTACAGAGGTCACGGGACTAGAGACTACGGGGACCACGGGACTAGAGACTACGGGGATCACGGCACTAGAGACTACGGGGGCCACGGGACTAGAGACTACGGGGGCCACGGGACTAGAGACTACGGGGGCCACGGGACTAGAGACTACGGGGGCCACTGGACTACTGGCCACAGAACTACTGGCCACAGAGGCCACAGGACTACAGAGTTCAGAAGGATCCTGGCTGCAGGCTTCAGGAGGCCCATGGCTACTGGAAACTGGAGGCGCCTGGCTACAGGAAACTGGAGGCGCCGGGCTACAGGAAACTGGAGGCGCCAGGCTACAGGAAACTGGAGGCTACAGGCTTCAGGAGGTGCCGGGCTACAGGCTTCAGGAGGCCCCGGGCTACAGGCTTCAGGAGGCCCCGGGCTACAGGCTTCAGGAGGCCCCGGGCTACAGGCTTCAGGAGGCCCCGGGCTACAGGCTTCAGGAGGCGCCGGGCTACAGGCTTCAGGAGGCCCCGGGCTACAGGCTTCAGGGGATGGTGGACCCTCCTGGGTCCCCATGTTGCTGGCAGGAGATGAACCCTCCTGGGTCCATGCGTCACATGTTGGCAGCGTACCCTCCTGGGTCTCTGCATCAACAGTAGGCGGTGGACCAGCTTGGGTCCATGTGTTACAGGCAGATGATGGACCCCCCTGGCTCTCCGTGTCGCAGACGGGTGGCGGACCCTCCTGGGTTCCCGCGTCGCAAGTTGGCGGCAGACCCTCCTGGGTTCCTGCGTCGCAAGTTGGCGGCAGACCCTCCTGGGTCTCCGCGTCGCAAGTTGGCGGCAGACCCTCCTGGGTCCCCGCGTCGCAAGTTGGCGGCAGACCCTCCTGGGTCCCCGCGTCGGACGCCGGACTGGTGTGCTCTGAACCTGCGTCGGACGTCGGAATGACGTGCTCTGAAAACCGCGCTGGACGCCGTACTGCCGTCGACCAGATGCTCGGTAGCAGGCTCCTCTGATGCATCCAGCAAAGCAGGACCAGGGCTTTCCGCTGAGCAGGTGCCGAGGCTTTGGCTGCAGGCTGAGCAGGAGCTGAGACTTTGACTGCAGGCTGAGCAGGAACAGAGTTTTTAGCTGAAGCCGGCGGTGGAGAAGCAGGGTTCTTGGCATCAGAGACATGGGTGAGTTGATTTGGGAGTAGATCATCTCTGTCTCCATAAAAGAAGTCCCATAGCTGGGTCTCGTGGATTCGGGGCGCTCTGGCCAGATTCTCCTGGGCAGCAACAGCGACTACACCCGACCGACTCACCAGGGAGAAAGAGGTGACGTCTGACCCAGTTGGTGCTGTTGCAACGGCAACGTCAGGCTGAGCCTCAGGGGGCGCTGTGACAGAGATCCGGTGACGGCGAGCCTTGCGTCTACGCCGGGAGGAGCTTGGTACTGAGGGGTTGGCTGCAGCTGGTGACAGGACAACGGAGGATCCGGTGGGCTCGGCTTCGGCAGGAGCCACAGCGACGGGTTCAACGGCAGGTGCAGCAGGGACAGCAGACGTCGAGGAGGCGGATGAAGCGGCAGCAGTGAGAGCCGCGTTAGCGACAGGAGCCGCGGTAGCAGTGGAACCAGAAGCGGGAGGAGCTGCAATAGTGGAGATGGCAGCCGAGGTTGACAGGCTGGTGGGCGGAACAACAACCACAGCTGCGGTGGTATTAGATCTGGAGGCAGCACTGATGAAGGACGAAGGTCTTGGAGGAGGCGGCCTGCCGTACAGCTGAGCGAATGCTTCCTGCTCGTTCCATCTGAGCTCCTCGAACAGTCCCGAGGGTTTGAGGAACGGAAAGAGCTCAGCCTTTCTCTCCAGCAGATCCCGCACTTGAGCCAGAGCACCCACACGTCTCCAAGGTGGGTTGAGTGCGGCTGCCTGAATGACTTCCCGGAACTCCTCCATAAGGTGCAGGGCGGTTTCCCATAGAAGCTGCCCGGCTGTGCTGTTGTTTGGGAGCGGGGCAAGGTCAGTGTTTCCAGTTCCAGTAAAAAGGCTCTGTGTGGGTGTCGGGTTCTCATGGTCGGTTCGTTCTGTCATGTTTTTGTGATGAACCCGAACACAACCAAACACAGAGTTCTGTTTAGTGAGTTTATTGAAGATGATGAAGACCAGAGTTCAGATCAGACTGATCGGAGGCTGTTAGTGACTGAGGCTGGCAAGCTGGACAGAGACAGAGCATGGAGGCAGCAGGACCAGCAACACGGCAGAATGGAAACTTGAGAACCAGAACTTGACAGCAACATGGCAGAGTGGAGACTTGGAACCAGAACTAGACCAGCAGAATTAAGCAGCACGACTGGATGATTACTTGCTGGACCGGAGTGGGAGCTGAACCAAAACCACAGCAGGTGGACGGAGGTGAAGGGAACCTAGGCTGGTAATAAAAAGGTAAGGCGAGCAGTCATGAGTCATGAGTTTAACAGAACCAACAGAACGAACCGACAGGGAAGGACAGAATGAAGGGAGCTTAAATAGGGAGGATAACAGGTGTGGTGAGTTCTGGCTTGATTAGTTGCTGACAGGTGTAGATGATTTCTGAGGTGGAGAGGAGACTGGGGTGTATGGAGGGTGAACAGTGTCCTAAAATGTCCATGGTGCAGCAAGCAAAGCTGCAGCATGACAATGTTGGCTCTTAGTCTCCACGCAGAGTTAGCCACCTCAGCACAGTATGCACTGCAAGATCCGCTGTCCTCGCTCCATCAATTTACGTTGCCTACCACTCATGGCTGAGTTGCTGTCTTTATCAGTAATTTACATTTTATTACAATACTGTTGACATTTGACTGGGAATTCTATAGGAGCAAGGAAAAATCATGACTGGACTTGTTGCACATGTGTGTTGTGAAATCAAATCAGACTGAGTTGTAAGCAAAGAAATTTTAGACTTTTACAGGCACCAAGGAACTGCCCCCCTCAGCAGGGTGCCATTGCTATGAAGCCAAGCTACACCAGACGTATCTTCCTCTTTGCCAGTGGACGCTTGAGGAGAGAGGAGTCCACAGTGGGGAGACCAGCCACCGATGCGGGCTGCATGGGGCTCAAATACTCTGTTGTGGAAAATAACATTAATTGTTATATTAATCAGGCACTTGTATGAAAAGTAATAAGGTACTTCTGGCCTCTAAACTGTGTCTCCCCTTTGAGGGCAAAGAAAACACACAGCTTACAGGATGTTTTGAGAGCTAGTTTATGGCTTTTGAGGTCATTTGGCTTGACCCCTGATAGGACGCTTGAGTACTAAATCAAGCTTTACTGAATGAAGAGCCTCTTTGCTTTGAGAGCCTGGGAGCCTCACTGTCTGCCCCCCCCCCCAAACTAACCAGGAGGGCAGTCAGTCTTTTAAAAGATGTCTTCAGGGTAGTGTAAAGCAGACAGAATCACTTACAGCACCATGTGGTAGGAGGCCGGGTAAATATACTGAATACAGCGAAATGGTAACGTAAGTTTTTTGTCTCCTTTGGAATTCCAAATGAATTAAATATGCATATTTTAAGTGTTTGCCTCTGATAATTGTTTCTGCTTTACTGCCAAATCTTAAACCGGGGTAAGACGGGCCTTCAGAATAAGCAGGAGCAGGCCCCTTATTAATATCAACAACTCACAAGCATCTGCAGGGTTGATCAAGCTGAATAAAGTCTGCTTTCTGTGAAACTAACATCATAATTAAATCAGGGGTGGTCTCTCTAAACTGTGCAGGAGAAAGCTGAGCTGGGAGGCGAGCCACTATCCAACAGGAGTGCAGAGACCCCATGGTGTGACCCCCCTTTACAGGCCTGAGACCCGCATGAAGGACCCCGGAGCGGCTCCTCACAGCCACATTTCAACTAGCCGCTGTCGCTGCTTACCTTGGAGTAATTCATTGGCAACCGGACCTGTCGCCACAACCAGAGACAACAGGAGAGGTTTGGTAGAGAAATAAACAGGGAAAGTTTAAAATGTGTTTTCACAGTGTTTTTAAAGCTTGACTGAGCTAACAAGTATAGCTCCCGTTAGCATTTTGAAACAAAGCATTGCTGATGTAGTGTGAGTGACTTTTTACGGTTATAACAAACTTTATTTCCATAAGGGTTTTATACATTGATGGGATAAGAGACATTATATTTCCCCTTTATTCAATTTGTGTTTTCTGGTCCGCTCATTACTACTAACTAGAGCTTAAGGTCTTTTAAAAATTAGTCCCGAATGTCCGCTAGCATAATGCTATTAGCTACCTGTATAACATTTGTGCTACCACGCAACTACATTTTTTTTTAAACATAATGCTCATTTAGCTCCACCATCGTTTGATAGTGCTATGCACATTATTACAGCATTAATACAGAATGTTAATGTCAATTTAATGGTGTTTTGTACAACTTTAGGATTAACCCATTTAGCGACCGATCACTGCAGTGACCCCTAGCTTCCCAGAGGAATAATCGCATTAATAAAATCAAGTGTCCTAAAGTTACGGATTTTACTGAGCGAATCATTCTTTATAATGTCATTTTATCAAATAATGTTTTTTTTAACTCAGGATTTGCATTGTGAATGGGTTGAAACAATTCAATTAAATTCAATTTTATTTACTACCGTTCAAAAGTTTGGGGTCACATTGAAATGTCCTTATTTTTGAAGGAAAAGCACTGTACTTTTCAATGAAGATAACTTTAAACTAGTCTTAACTTTAAAGAAATACACTCTATACATTGCTAATGTGGTAAATGACTATTCTAGCTGCAAATATCTGGTTTTTGGTGCAATATCTACATAGGTGTATAGAGGCCCATTTCCAGCAACTATCACTCCAGTGTTCTAATGGTACAATGTGTTTGCTCATTGGCTCAGAAGGCTAATTGATGATTAGAAAACCCTTGTGCAATCATGAGATCTGAAAACAGTTTAGCTCGTTACAGAAGCTACAAAACTGACCTTCCTTTGAGCAGATTGAGTGTCTGGAGCATCACATTTGTGGGGTCAATTAAACGCTCAAAATGGCCAGAAAACTTTCATCTGAAACTCGACAGTCTATTCTTGTTCTTAGAAATGAAGGCTATTCCATGCGAGAAATTGCTAAGAAATTGAAGATTTCCTACAACGGTGTGTACTACTCCCTTCAGAGGACAGCACAAACAGGCTCTAACCAGGGTAGAAAAAGAAGTGGGAGGCCGCGTTGCACAACTGAGCAAGATGATAAGTACATTAGAGTCTCTAGTTTGAGAAACAGACGCCTCACAGGTCCCCAACTGGCATCTTCATTAAATAGTACCCGCAAAACACCAGTGTCAACTTCTACAGTGAAGAGGCGGCTGCGGGATTCTGGGCTTCACGGCAGAGTGGCAAAGAAAAAGCCATATCTGAGACTGGCCAATAAAAGAAAAAGATTAAGATGGGCAAAAGAACACAGACATTGGACAGAGGAAGACTGGAAAAAAGTGTTGTGGATGGATGAATCCAAGTTTGAGGTGTTTGGATCACAAAGAAGAACGCTTGTGAGACGCAGAACAAATGAAAAGATGCTGGAAGAATGCCTGACACCATCTGTTAAGCATGGTGGAGGTAATGTGATGGTCTGGGGTTGCTTTGGTGCTGGTAAGGTTGGAGATTTGTACAGGGTAAAAGGGATTCTGAATAAGGAAGGCTATCATTCCATTTTGCAACGCCATGCCATACCCAGTGGACAGCGCTTGATTGGAGCCAATTTCATCCTACAACAGGACAATGACCCTAAACACACCTCCAAATTGTGCAAGAACTATTTAGAGCAGAACCAGGCAGCTGGTATTCTATCAGTAATGGAGTGGCCAGTGCAGTCACCAGATCTGAACCCCATTGAGCTGTTGTGGGAGCAGCTTGACCGTATAGTACGCAAGAAGTGCCCATCCAACCAATCCAACTTGTGGGAGCTGCTTCTGGAAGCGTGGGGTGCAATTTCTCCAGATTACCTCAACAAATTAACAGCTAGAATGCCAAAGGTCTGCAATGCTGTAATTGCTGCAAATGGAGGATTCTTTGATGAAAGCAAAGTTTGATGTAATAAAAATCTTATTTCAAATACAAATCATTATTTCTAACCTTGTCAGTGTCTTGACTCTATTTTCTATTCATTTCACAACGTATGGTGGTGAATAAGTGTGACTTTTCATGGAAAACACAAAATTGTTTGGGTGACCCCAAACTTTTGAATGGTAGTGTATATAGCACCAATTCATGAAACATGTCATCTCAAGGCACTTTACAAAGTCAAATTCAATCATATTATACGGATTGGGTCAGATTATACAGATTGATCAAAAATTTCCTATATAAGGGAACCAGTTGATTGCATCAAAGTCCCGACAAGCAGCATTCACTCCTGGAGAAGCGTTGAGCCACAGGGAGAGTCGTCTGCATTGTCAATGGCTTTGCAGCAATCCCTCATACTGAGCATGCATGAAGCGACAGCAGAAAGAAAAACTCCCCATTAACGGGAAGGAAAAACCTCGAGGAGAACCAGGCTCAGTATGAACGGTCATCTGCCTCGACCGACTGGGGGTTACAGAAGACAGAGCAGAGACACAACAAGACAGACAAAAAAGCACAGAAGCACACATTGATCCAGTAATCTGTTCTACATTAGATGGTAATAGTGGGTGATCTGTCTTCCCTGGATGATGTCACAGCTAACAGAACGCCAGACCAGGTGTACCTACTATGAAGAAAAAAGAGAGAGAGCAAAAAGTTAAAAGCTGAAATGACAACATTTCAATCAATGACAGTCATTTCAATGCAATGCAATGTAAAACTGGAGAACAGTAGACTGGAGAACAGTAGAAATCAGTAGAGTGAGAGAAATAGACCCTGATGTCCTCCAGTAGCCTACGCCTATAGCAGCATAACTATAGAGGTAGCTCAGGGTAACATGAGCCACTCTAACTATAAGCTTTGTCAAAAAGGAACGTTTTAAGATTATTCTTAAAAGTAGACGGGGTGTCTGCCTCATTGACCAAAACTGATAGCTAAAGGATCTGCCTCCCATTCTACTTTTAGAGACTCTAGGAACCACCAGCAGACCTGCAGTCTGAGAGCGAAGTGCTCTGTTAGGAACATACGGGGTAATCAGAGCTCTGATATATGATGGAGCTTGATTATTTAGGGCTTTATACGTTAGAAGAAGAATTTTAAATTCTATTCTTGATTTAACAGGAAGCCAGTGAAGGGAAGCTAAAATTGGAGAAATATGATCCCTCTTGTTGATTTTCATCAGAACTCTTGCTGCAGCATTTTGGATCAGCTGAAGACTTTGAATTGCATTTTGTGGACTTCCTGATAGTAAAGAATTACAATAGTCCAGCCTTGAAGTAACAAATGCATGGACTAGTTTTTCAGCATCACCCCTGGACAGAATGTTTCTAATTTTGGCGATATTCCTGAGGTGAAAAAAGGAAACTCTAGAAACCTGTTTAATATGGGATTTAAATGACATGTCTTGGTAAAAAATAACACCAAGATTTTTTACTTTATTACCAGAGGCCAAGTTAATGCCATCCACATTAAGTGGTTGATTAAGAAGTTTATTTTTTGAGGACTCTGGTCCAAAGATTACAACTTCTGTCTTGTCAGAATTTAAGTGCAGGAAATTTAAAGTCATCCAGCTTTTGATGTCATCAAGACATGACTGCAGTCGAAGTAATTGATTGGATTCATCAGGATTTATGGATAAATATAGCTGAGTGTCATCAGCATAACAGTGGAAATTAATCCCATGCTGTCTGATAATTTTGCCAATCGGAAGCATATATATAGTAAAGAGAATTGGTCCAAGGACTGAACCCTGTGGTACTCCACAAGTGACCCTAGAATTTGAAGAAGATTTATTATTAACATGAACAAACTGGAATCTGTCCGGTAGATAAGATTTAAACCAGCCTAATGCTTTCCCCTTAACCCCTACAGTATGCTCAAGTCTTTGTAGGAGAATATTGTGATCAACTGTATCAAATGCAGCACTGAGATCTAACAGGACAAGTACAGACACATACCAAATGTTGTTCTAAATTATTCAAAATAATTTGATCTCATTCCAAATTCTTTAAGATGAACTTTGGTTCTTTAACTTAGATCTGCAGTGAACCTCTCATGGTTTAGTTTTTAGTCTGTCTTTTTTCCTGTTACTTTTCAGTTTCTCCTCCTCCTCTCACTCAGCTCACCATCCACTTCCCCAGCTATCAGTCACACCTGTTGGTCACTAATTAGTCAGAACTCACTCCACCTGCCAGCCTCCCTACAAAAGCCTCCCTCAGTCTTCTCTTCCATGACGGTTCATCATCAGTCTCCTCTCACTTCACGTCTGTCTACCTGGTTTGCCCCTGCTTGCTGCTGAAATCCTGCCACCTCTGGTTCTCAAGTTAAGTCTCTGCCTGCTGCTGGATTTTCCTCTCACCTCTGAGTTTCAAGTAAGACCTCTGGTCGCTGCTGGATTAACCTGCCACCTCTGTGCTTCAAGCCTCTGCTAGCTGCTGGACTTACCTGCCTCATCTCTGCTTCAATAAGGCCTGTTTTAGCTGTTGGATTTTACCTGTCACCTCTGAGCTTAATAGGCCTCTGCTAGCTGCTGGGTTTCCTTTCTCCCCTGTGCCTGAAGTCAAGCCTCTGCCAGCTGCTGGGTTTCCTGTCTCCCCTGTGCCTCATGTCAAACCTCAGTTAGCTGCTGGGTTTCCTGCCTCCTCTGTGCTCCAGCAGCCCTGCTCTCAAGAACTCTCTCCGGTTCGTCAGCTCCTGCTCTCATCTACACCCCTGTTCTTGTCCAGTCCTGCCTCTCTGGTTTCATCATTCACTACTCATCTTTCTGTCAATAAATAGCCCTGTGTGTGTGGTGTCCATTCTGGATTCATCTAGGAAAAATCATGACAGAACCAGGATTCACTGAATCATTTGGGTGATGGTGATCAACCATTTTATTTTGTCTTTTTGTTTCTTGGTGTGTACATAGTTCTTCAGCTTCTTTTTATCTTCATTTTGCTTAGTAGTTTTAGCTAAGTTTAACTAGCCTCATAGAGAGGATTTGTTGATTGACGTATAGTGTTAATTCAGATAAACAGCATTATATAGTGATGTTCTCTGGATGTTAATTGTGTTTCTGTTAATAAATTCTTGAACTTGAAGAGAAGTTGTCACGCATTTATTCTATATGTGTGCAGAGTTTGCTGTTAAAAGAACGCCAGTGCTTGAATCCTTCCTCTCAACTATTGTCATGATATCAGCTGTTAAGGCTGATATTCACCGGACAATACCTAACAGACCCAGAGTTATTTATTAAATAACTTAAACAGTGTGTAATAATATCACACCAGGTGGCATCAGTCATTTATCTCACCTATTTGAGTAAACATTAGGATGTTACAAGAAAATACCTTCCAGGTCCAAAATATGGCAGGTCATGAGCACAATGTAATTTTTGGCTTGAGAAAGACCTGAATAAGTAGATGAGATAAGATAACCTTAATGTCCATCATATTTCCTGAGATGGAGATTTGTCTTTGACATCTGGCAGTGGTTCATACATAAAACACATAATATAAAAGGCATATCCAAAAAAACAAAGAGCATTACTAAAAAAAAAACAACATTTAACAAACAGTACAATAAAAGACAATATTAAGATAAATAAATTAATAAAGTGAGACCTGCAATAATATAAGCAGTGTTTAACAAAAATATTCCTTATTCAAATAGGTCACAACAGAGGGAACATAGGAGTTTTTATACCTTCTAGTCTTTATTAACGGGACTCAGTCTCCTGCCAGATCAATGTGGGGTGCCCAAAAGGCACCTCATAAAAATGACAGCGAAGATTTTGTTCCCTGTCAAGGTATTTAACTTTCTGGTGAGGTTTCATACTGGAACAGTCCTCCATGTGGAGTGGGTCATCCTCCCTTGGTATAATAGCTATTTTAAATTGTGTATTTACATTATTCTAAACCTATATGTGCTAGAAAAGTCCCTCCAGCTGTCACACGAATCCGCCCCTGTTGAATTGCCGTATGTCCAAGGCAAATCAAGGCAAGTTTATTTGTAAATCACATTTCAGTAACTAGACAATTACAGACCGATCAGCATCTAACCTACAGTGTCGAAAGTTGCAGAAAAACTGGTATCCCAACAAATAACAACGCATTTAAATGCCACTATATTTCCCCTTTATTCAATGCAATTTGGTTTCAGAATTCAACACTCCACGGAAACTGCTAATTTATTTTTCATAGAATATCACACATTCACTGGATAAAGGTGGCGTGGTTGGAGCTGTGTTTCTCGATCTAAAAAAAGCCTTTGACACTGTAAACCATAAGATATTGTTAACCAAACTAAGCAAATTTAACTTCTCCTGAGATGCCATAAAATGGATAGAATCATATCTGTCGAATTGCTCACAGTCAGGATCAGTGACTACCTTTCACCGCCTCTCGTCATGTCCACAGGGGTGCCTCAAGGTTCTATTTTGGGGTCTCTGATATTTTCTCTCTATATACGACCTTCCCTCAGTTTGTTCAGACGTCTGTATCCAGATGTATGCAGACGATACAGTAATTTATACCCATGGTAAAAACACAAAACAAGTTGCTGAAAAACTTACACAGTCTATGGCCCATGTCTATGAATGGCTGAATGAATCCTGCTTAAAACTTAATGTAAATAAAACAGTTTCAATGTACTTTTCTAAATCCAACAGTGCAAATAATGAGGAAGATATTTATGTGACAGGGGAAAAAATAAAAGAATTCAAATACCTACCATCCTAATAGAATCTAAACTAACATTTAAATCCCAGATAAAGAAGGTGTGCAATAGAGTCAGATTCAATATCGTTTCATAAGATCACACTTGTCACTTGAGGCAGCTAAAATGTTCATGTACAGTAAGGTTCTGTCCCACATCACCTACTGTCTTACAACCTGGTCACAGGCAAATAAAACCATGCTTGTTCCCAAGAAGCCAAGGTCCACAGGACTTAATGACTTTAGACCCGCCGCGCTGACGAGGCAAGTGTCTGAAATAGTTCGTGACTGGGGCGCAAGGGATCAGCCACAAACTTCCCTGCACGCCTCAGATTCCTGGAGGCGTACAGGTCCTGGAAAGATGGAAGATTGCAGCCAATCACCTTCACTGCAGACCTGATGACACGCTGCAGTCTGCCCTTGTCCTTGGCGGTGGCACCAGCGTACCAGATGGTGATGGAGGAGGTGAGGATGGACTCAATGATGGAGGAGTAGAAGTGCACCATCATTGTCCTTGGCAGGTTGAATTTCTTCAGCTGCCGTAGGAAGTACATCCTCTGCTGGGCTTTCTTGGTGAGAGAGTTGATGTTCAGCTCCCACTTTAGGTCCTGGGAGATGATAGTTCCCAGGAAGTGGAAAGACTCCACAGTGTCAATTGTGGAGTCACAGCGGGTGATGGGGGTAGCTGGGGCTGAGTTCTTCCTGAAGTCCACAAACATCTCCACTGTTTTTACAGCGTTGAGCTCCAGGTTGTTCTCCCTGCACCAGGTCGCCAGATGGTCAGGCTCCCACCTGTAGGCGGACTCGTCACCATCAGAGATAAGTCCGATGAGAGTGGTGTCGTCCGCGAACTTCAGGAGCTTGACAGACTGGTGACTGGAGGTGCAGCTGTTGGTTTACAGGGAGAAGAGCAGAGGAGAAAGAACACAGCCCTGGGGGGAACCAGTGCTGATGAGCTGTGAGTCAGAGTCATGTTTTCCCAGCTTCACGTGCTGCTTCCTGTTAGACAGGAAGTCTGTAATCCACTTGCAGGTGGAGTCAGGCACACTCAGCTGGGAGAGCTTCTCCTGAAGCAGAGCTGGGATGATTGTGTTGAACGCAGAGCTGAAATCCACAAACAGGATCCTGGCGTAGGTTCCTGCAGAGTCCAGGTGCTGGAGGATGTAGTGAAGGGCCAGGTTGACGGCGTCGTCTGCCGACCTGTTGGCTCTGTAGGCAAACTGTATGGGGTCCAGGAGGGGGTCAGTGATTTTTTTTCAGGTCTGAAAGCACAGGGCGCTCATAGGACTTCATAACCACAGAGGTCAGGGCGACGGGTCTAAAGCCATTAAGTCCTGTGGACCTTGGTTTCTTGGGAACAGGGATGATAGTGGAGGATTTGAAGCAGGTTGGCACGTGACATGTCGCCAGTGAGGTGTTAAAAATGTCTGTGAGCACTGGAGACAGCTGATCAGCACAGTGCTTCAAGGTGGATGGAGAGACAGAATCTAGTCCAGCAGCTTTCCGGGGGTTCTGTCTTCTGAAGAGTTTGTTAACATCTCTCTCGTGTATGGAAAGAGTTGTCACTCAATGGGTGGAGGGGAGGAGGGGTGAGCCATTAAGATGGGCATTGTAAGAGGTGCCCAGGCCCAAGCTGAGGAGGTGGAGGTGAAGGTGATCTGTTGGGTGGTGTCGTGGGGAGTGGTTGCAGGACTGTCCCTTTGTCTGTCGAAACAACAGTAGAAGTCATTCATGTCGTTGGCTAAGTGTCGGTCGTTCATGGAGTGGGGGGCTTTAGGCTTGTAATTTGTGATCTGCCCAAGCCCTTTCCAGGAAGACGCAGAGTCGTTGGCGGAAAACTGGTTTTGCAGCTTCTCAGAATACAGTCGTTTAGCCTCTTTCACCGCCCTGCTATACTTGTATTTTGCATTTTTGAATCTGCATTTGTCCCCACTCTTGAAGGCCTCTTCCTTATCCAACCTTAGCCTTCTGAGTTTGGCTGTGAACTTGTCCTTATTGTAACTCACCCTGGTTCGTGATGGAACACAGCAGTCCTCACAGAAGCTGATGTATGATGTCACAATCTCTGTGTACTCATCCAGACTGTTGGTAGCAGCCCTGAAGACATCCCAGTCAGTAGAGTCCAAACACGCTTGAAAATGCTCCACAGCCTCACAGGTCCACTTCTTTGATGTCCTAACTACAGGTTTGCAGAGCTTTAGTTTCTGCCTGTAAGCAGGAATCAGGTGAGCCATGACGTGGTCAGATTGGCCCAGTGCAACACGGAGGACGGCGTGATAAGCATCCCTGACTGTGGTGTAGCAGTGATCCAGAATGTTCTCCTGTCTATATTTAGGAAGTTCATGAGTGAGGTTTCCATTGTTAAAGTCACCAAGGACAATAACTAAGGAGTCCGGATTGCTCCGCTCCACACTCAGTATCTGGTCTGTGACCTGCATGTTTGCATGCAGCGCGATGTAAACATCGACCAGAATGAATGAAGGAAACTCACGCGGTGAATAGAAAGGCTTACAGTTTATGATGAAGGATTCCAGGTCAGGAGAACAGTGCTGCTGGATCACTGTCACATCGTTGCACCAGCCGTTGTTGATGTAAAAACAGATCCCTCCACCTTTCGCTTTGCCGGAAAGTTCTGTGTCTCTGTCCGCTCTGTGGAGCTTAAAGCCTGCCAGCTGCAGCGCAGAGTCCGGGATTAATCCACACAGCCACGTCTCTGTAAAGCACAAAACAGCAGATAAAGAGAAGTCCCTGTTTTTCCCATCGTGAGTTGTAATTCGTCCAGTTTGTTGGGCAGGGAACGCACGTTGGACAGGATTATGCCCGGTAGTGGTGAGCGGAGTCCGCGCTGGAAAGGACACACGAGCGCACCAGCCCGTTTCGCTCTCCTCCGGCGTTTCGCTGCGTGAAAAAAGTTGAGCGCACCTTTGACCAGAATGTCCAAAATTTCCAGTGTTGGGAGAAGAAAAGTGGGGAATAAATCCTCTGGTGATGTTGCCCTGATGTTCATGAGCTCTTTTGCTTGCTGGTGTGCGTGCTCATGCTTTTATAAATGTAACTTAACCAAATGCCCACTTTTAGTATAGACCCTACGCAATGCTTTATAAATCAGACTCCAGATCTTTACCCTTGCAAAGTTCCTGGTTCCTGGTTTATATGTGTTTGGTATATCTGGAGAAGGCTTACGTCTTTGTCCCCCGAGGTATTTTGTGTGGTTGCTGCGGGGGTGAAGGATAACTGGATGGCTTTTAAGGGTCGTACTGTCCTTGTATGCCCAAAGCAAGAGCTGTGTCTGCATTCTTGGCACAACGTCAGCCCTGATCTCAGGGCGCGTTGGACTATGCCAGGGCTGCCCCTTGTCACCAATGCTGTTTGTGGCGTTCATAGAGTGGATCTCAAGGCCTAGTCCTGGAGAACATGGTGTCTGGTTTGGGAACCTCAGAACTGCATCTTTTAATTTTGAGAATGATGAAGTTCTGTTGGCTTTGGGTTATCAGTGATGTTGTGAGTACTGAATAAAAACCACTAACCTATTCAGGAGCAAAGAGATTACATTGGTCCTGATAGGGGGTTCCATTTGAATGAACTGAATCACCGAATGAATTATCTACTTCAGGCAGGTTGGGTGTGGGGCAAAGACAGAAAGGCAATCTGTAGTCCAGGCTTGGGTCATGCAAAATAAGGCACACATCAGGCAGAGGTTTCCAAAAGCGACTCAGGCAGAAAGGCTTGGTCATTAGACGGTTCAGGTTTTCGATGTCCAGAATCACAAGCCAATTGTAGAGTCTAACCAGTACGTAAACAGTTTAATGCGATGAACGAAAAGTTAGCACTGCAATTACCTGTTTTCCGTTTAGTGTGACCACTTCTTCTTATTATATATTTATTATAAATAGTTAGACTTTTTAAAAGTAATATTCCTAAAAATGTTAATGCCCCTTCCTTCCCTCAATCCCGAACGGTCCCTACAGAGTTGGCAGAATTAAAATGTCCATAATGTCTTTATTTGCTGCAACCTTTAGATTTTCTTTCAATTCACCAAAGTGGTGAAGACCAAATCCTGAAAAACGGACCCATTGTGATCAACCCTCCACCAAACTTTACACTTGACACAGTGGAGACAGGCCAGTACTGTGTTTCTGACAGCATCCAAACCCAGGCTCATTCCTTGGATTTCCAACAGCTGACAGTGGAATATTTAGTCACGAGGTGTGTTGCTGTCGGTGTATCTCTGTGTGGACTATTTAAGAGAAGCAGAAGCAGATCTGAGCTCAGTTAGGAGTCTCAACATGAGTCACTGTTCTGACTTGCTGCTGGCTGTAGCTGTGAGGCGTTTCTACAGTTAACTTCTTGATCCCTTCTTTGTTTAGTGAAAACATGCACTTTTGCTGTTTTTTTATGATGATTTCATTTTTCTTACTCTTTTAGTCCTTATAGGGACTTAGTTACTTTCTTATCCACTGACCCACCTCTATGATTGTTTTGCAAACTAAAACAAGGATGAAAATTAATTCCACTCAGGTTTTTTATTTTACTCTTAGTGCCTACATTGACACTGGTTCGGTAAAGTACTTCTCTTTTCTCATCATCCTGTGTCTGTACGTCCTGATCGTTGGCTCTAATGTGCTGCTGATCGTGGTGATCTGTGTGAACAGGAGCTTACATGAACCTATGTACATGTTTCTGTGCAGCCTGTTTGTGAATGAACTGTACGGCAGCACATCGTTGTTCCCCTTCTTGCTGGTCCAGATCCTCTCTGATGTTCACATTATTTCTGCTCCACTCTGTTTTCTGCAGATTTTCTCTGTTTATACGTATGGAAGTGTAGAGTTTACCAACTTAGCCGTCATGTCTTATGACAGGTATGTTGCTATCTGCCATCCTCTGCAGTATAACTCAGTGATGACTTCACGGAAAATGGTCTTTCTGGTCTCCATCACATGGTTACCTCCTGTTTTTGCTGTTGGTGGCACCATTGTTTTAAGCTCTTCTCTGCAGCTCTGTGGGAACGTCATTAATAAGATTTACTGCGGCAATCACTCCATCATAAAACTGGCCTGTGAGGAGCCCAGAGTCAATAACATCTATGAACTTTTTATGGTTTTTCTCACAGTCTGTGTTCCTGGGTCTGTGATTCTCTACACCTACATGAGGATCCTTAAGGTGTGTTTCTCTGGCTCCAAACAGACCCGGCAGAAAGCTGTCAGTACCTGCACCCCACACCTCGCTTCAGTTATCAACTTCTCTTTTGGTGTTTCCTTTGACGTCTTACAGAGCAGATTTGACATGAATAATTTTCCCAGCATGTTAAGAATATTTTTATCACTGTATTTTATTACTTTTCAGCCAGTCTTTAACCCGGTTCTGTATGGCCTAAACATGTCCAAAATTCGCAGCCTGTGCAAGAAGCTGCTTCAAAAATTTTCATCATGAAGGTTTGTTTTGATTTATGATTAAATGAATATTAAACACAATGTATATCTTTGAATTCAGATGTGATTTTAATTATTTATTTACATGAAAATAATTGCTAGGAAACATAAATCCCATAGAAAATATTTAAAGAAAATTATGGAACTTAACCATTGATTTTTTTTTTAAATATAAGTGTAAATTATTCACTTTCCTATTTACATTTATATATAGTAAACAGTAAGATTTTTTAATGTGGATTAACAACTCAGCTCTAGAGAAATGCTGAACATGAAACAGGCTTTAGGTGCGGAATTTATTAAAAATTAAAAACATAAAAGTCATTATCAGAAGGTTTCAAGATTAAGGACAAAGTTATTTGAAAAGACATGAACCCAACCCAATCTTACAAATTTTGCCAGTAAAACTAGAATAAATGTTCAATATCTATATAAACCAACCTTTATATGAGTAAACAAATATTTTGTGTACAGGGGACTAAAAATGGCTCCTGCCAATGAGCATTCGGGTAAACAATGTTTCACATCTGTTAGAAATGTAATCTAATTTTTTTTCTGAAAAAAGAAATCTGTTGTCTTTTGGTACTATTTAAGCATCTTTAATTACTTTAACACTATGGTTTGTGTACTTAGTGACTGTAATAATATTGTGTAGATACATAATATTAAACATTTGCATATTAACATGTTCAGTTTAACTTGATTGAAACTCAATGAATCAAAGTTTACCCGTGACAGCAGGTATCCTAAAATTGAAAACGAGGCATGAGGTCACAAAGTTAAACTAACAAAACTGTGCCATCGTTATGTTACCCTGTGTACTGAGAGACAGATGTGACTTTGTGTTGAAGTATGTTTAAGAATTACGATAATCAAAATTAATGTGACGAGAGATATTCATTTTCCTGAAACAGTCTGTTACCCTGGTCCCACGTTGCATGTTTAAACCCGACACCTTTCATTGATCCTTCTACATTTGGAGGGAAGTGACTGAGCTTTTTTCAAGAGACCAAATTGTCTTGAATTACCACAACATTATAGATTGCTACGAAAGCAAAAGGTTGGTGTGCAACCACTATCCACTATTGAATCAAGAAAATCCAACATGCTTTTTTGTCAGTGTAGGGTTAAATACGAAGTTGGTCCATCCTTTGGAGCTGTAAAAGCTTTATATCTTCTGGGAATGTGGTCCAAAAAATTCTGGAGTGTTTATGGAGTTTTTCAACATATTCCAGAAGTGCATTTGTGAGGTCAGACACTAATGCTGGATGAGATTTTGGCTCTCAGTCTCCATGCAGAGTTAGCCACCTCAGCACAGTATGCACCGCAAGATCCGCTGTCCTCGCTCTATCAATTTGTAAGCAGTTGTAAGCAAAGAAATTTTAGACTTTTACAGGCACCAAGGAACTGCCCCCCTCAGCAGAGTGCTGTTGCTATAAAGCCAAGCTGCACCAGACGTATCTTCCTCTTTGCCAGTGGACGCTTGAGGAGAGAGGAGTCCACAGTGGGGAGACCAGCCACTGATGCTGGCTGCTTGGGGCTCAAAGACTCACAAGCATCTGCAGGGCTGACCAAGCTGAATAAAGTCTGCTTTCTGTGAAACTAACATCATAATTAAATCAGCTGTGGTCTGTCTAAACTGTGCAGGAGAAAGCTGAGCTGAGAGCTGAGCCACTATCCAGCAGGAGTGCAGAGACCCCATGGTGCGACCCCCCCTTTAAAGGCTTGAGACCCGCATGAAGGACCCTGGAGCGCCTCCTCACAAGGCAAGGCAAGGGAAGGCAAATTTATTTATATAGCACAATTCAGTACAGAGACAATGCAAAGTGCTTTACATGATTAAAATATAGGAAAATAAAACAGAATAAAAGCAAGTAGGAATAAAATGTAGAAACAAAATAGAACATTAAAAACAGTTGGACTAAAAAAGTTGAACTAATGATGTTTCAGTAGAACAGTTTAACTAGAACAGTCAAAAACAGTCCTAAACAAATGTGTTTTTAATCTTGATTTAAAGGAATTCAGGCTTTCAGCACTTTTACAGTTTTCTGGAAGTTTGTTCCAGATCAGTGGAGCATAGGAACTAAATGCTGCTTCTCCGTGTTTAGTTTGTGTTCTAGGTATGCAGAGAAGGCTGGAGCCAGAAGACCTGAGTGGTCTGGAGGGTTGATGCACTGATAACAAGTCTGTGATGTATTTAGGTGCTAAACCATTCAGGGATTTATAAACTAACAGAAGTATTTTAAAGTCTATTCTCTGAGATACAGGGAGCCAGTGTAAGGACTTTAGAACTGGGGTGATGTGCTCTACTTTCTTAGTCTTAGTGAGGAGGCGGGCAGCAGCGTTCTGGTAATCAATTCGACTAAAAATAAACGCATGGATTAGTTTTTCCAGATCCTGCTGAGACATCAGTCCTTTAATCCTGGAAATGTTCTTCAGGTGCTAGAAAGCCGACCTTGTAATTGTCTTTAAATGCTTTTGGAGGTTCAGGTCTGAGTCCATCACTACACCCAGATTTCAGGCCTGATCAGTGGTTTCTAGCTGAAGCGACTGAAGCTGTGTGCTAACTTTTGATCTCTCCTCTATTGGTCCAAAGATTATTACTTCAGTTTTGTTTTTATTCAATTGAAGAAAATTTTGGCACATCCAGGCATTGATTTCTTCTAGGCATTTACTCAGTGCCTGAACTGGTTCATAGTCACCTGGTGACATGGTGATGTAATGCTGTGTGTCGTCTGCATAGTGATGGTAGCTGATGTTGTTGTTTTTTATTATCTGAGCTAGAGGGAGCATGTAGATATTGAAGAGGAGGGGACCCAGAATGGAGCCTTGGGGAACCCCACATGTGATTTTTGTCATCTTTGATGTAAAGTTACCTACTGATACAAAAGATTCCCTGTTCTTTAAGTAGGATTTAAACCATTTGAGTGCTGTACCAGAGAGGCCGACCCAGTTTTCCAGGCATTCTAACAGAATGGAGTGATCGACAGTATCGAATGCCGCACCGAGGTCCAATAGAACCAGCACTGTGGTTCTTCCACAGTCTGTATTTATATGGATGTCATTAAACACCTTGATAAGGGCGGTCTCTGTACTGTGGTGAGCACGGAAGCCAGACTGGAAAACGTCAAAGTGGCTGGTCGTTGTTAAGAAGGTGTTTAATTGTTGAAACTCAGCTTTTTCAATAATCTTAAACTGGGCATACACTGTACGAGTTTTTCAGTCGTGGTACTTACATACATCTCAAACTGTGCGACGGAACCGCGGGGTTTAAAAGTTCACCGCTCACGATCTGTGTACGGCGCGACGCTCGGACGCGACCAGAGTGCTCACACTGTACGTCCGAACGTAGACAGAAGAAGACGAAGAAGAAGAAGAAGAAGAAGACGGAAGTGTCGATGGCTGTGGATAGCAGATTCTAATATAACAGATCTTGAATTATCTCAAATAAATGGCAGTAAAACAGTTATTAGATCAATACTTCATCCATCTGTGTTCTGTGTTGTCCGAGAGGAAGACGGAAGAAGAATCTACTTGTTTGCGCGTGCGCACTGCGCGAGGTTGGGGGAAAAACAGCTCGTAAACTGTCGTAGCTCTGCTTGAGCAGCAGGATGCGCTCACGAAAACCTCACGACGGCCGACTGAATTTCAAACATGTTTGATTTCAACCGACCGTCCGATTCCTAATCGGGAGGTGGTCGTGAGAAGCCAGTCGTCCCTCCTCCCCCCCTGTACGATCAAGCTGAAATTCGGCCCGATTCAAAAAATGCTCGCACGACTGAAGAATCGGCCCGAAAAAGACAAAAACTCGTACAGTGTATGCGGGGCTTTACTGATAAAGGGGAGGTTTGAGATGGGCCTGTAGTTCTGGAGTAGAAGTTTGTCTAAATTGTTCTTTTTCAGCAGTGGTTTGATAATTGCTGTTTTTAGGGACTGAGGGAAAACACCTGACAGAAGAGACGTGTTTATTATCTGAATCAACTCAGACGCTATGACAGGCAAAACTTTCTTAAAGAAAGCTGTGGGTAGAACATCAAGGCAGCAGGAGGAGGAACTTAGCTGCTGAATGATCTCCTCTAAGCTTCTGTAGTTTATTTGGCTGAATTGGGACATTTTGTCAGAAAGAGTTCCAGCTGAATACAGCATTGGTTCTGGTGTTGATATGGAAGTACAAACTGATCCTCTAATTTTTAGGATTTTCTCAGTAAAGAAGTTAGCAAATTCATTGCAGACCCTGGTGGAGTGGAGTTCAGAAGTCACTGACACAGGAGGGTTTGTTAACCTGTCGACTGTGGCAAATAAGACACGAGCATTATTAATGTTTTTCTTGATGATCTCAGAGAAGAAAGATTCTCTTGCATTTTTCAATTGTAAGTTATATCTGTAAAGTCTCTCTTTATAGATGTCATAGTGAACCTGAAGTCTGTTCTTTCCCCACCTGCGTTCAGCTTTTCGACACTCACTTTTTTCACCTCTAACTGCTGGAGCATTTCTCCAAGGAGATTTTTTCTTCCCGGAAAGAACTTTCACTTTAACTGGAGCAATGCAGTCAATGATGTCTGAGACTTTAGAATGAAAGTTATCTACTAGCTCATCTACTGAGTTGCAGCCCAAGGTTGAAGTATCAGAGTAAGCTTGAATAAAAGTTTCCGTGGCATTGTCCTTAAAGGTGCGTTTTCTTACGATGTCCCTTTGGCTAAATGAGTCACTGGAAATTATGCTTTCAAAGATAACAGAGAAGTGATGATCAGATAGGGCAACATTTATCTGATAAGTAAGGGCCACCGTGGACTCTCCCTCTCCCCCCCCCCCCCCCCCGGCCTCTGCTTTTGCCCCTGCGTCTGTTATCGGGCTGGCCTCTATGGCCTTGATAAAACACTTCTTCTTCTGAGAGGAAGGTGTCTGATTTTGTTTTGTTTTTTTGTCGTTCTTTATCTTTGATTGCTTTTTCTGCATGGAGTGCATGATTAATGTACTCTTCTGCTTTACCAGACGCCATGTCTATGTAATGTCGATTTACCCACTGTTGTATTGCGTTATTTGAACCTGCATGCAGAGCGTTCTTTAACTGCTGCTGATAGGGACTTTGGGCGTTTTGTTCCTCATTCAGACCTGAATGTATTTTGAACACAGTGGTCATCCTTACTCGGTGTTCATCAAAACTTTCATCTGTTTTTTGTTTGGTTCTTCCTATTTTTATTCTAACATGACCTTGGTCTACGGGCCCTGTTTCATCCTCCTTTTTCTTATTTCTTTGCCCTTTTACTCTGGATTTTGCTACTTTTTCCCACTATTCTAAATCTTTTGCCATTTTGTTTTTATTATTTTTGCACTTCTTTGTTATTTTGTCTTTTAATTCTACAAATTTTTTGGGAATTGAGGCGTCCCTCAAATCCATATTTCTCAATCCACCTATTTAAATGTCTATTTTTGCCAGGATCTTTACTTTGTACAAATTTCCAGTCACTGCTGGTTAATCCTTCTCTTATTTTGCTTGAGTTTTGTCCCATTTTGAATCAATTTGGTGCAGTGTCTTAACACCTAGGGTATTCTAAACACTGGGGTTTATTTTTCAGCAGGACAATACTAAAAACTATTGTGGTAATTTCTGCTTCAACCTTTTCAGGTGAGAAATTCTTGCCTTTGCATCCACAAAAGTCGTATTGTACTTTTCCTGCTGTTTTAGTATGGAGCAAATAGAACCTAGTGGTTATATTGTTCCCAATCACACTCTCAGTCACACTTTAAAGCTTGTTTACCCGAACTAGTTCCACTTCTTTTATAGACGAAAAATATCCTACTTTTACCACAGACATTTTCGGAGGCCTGCTCCCCTGGTAGGAATTATTTAACTCTATTTTTTTCTTGCCCGAACAGGGTATAGAATTCCTCGGGTCTTTTCTCTTTTATAGACGTAAAATATCCTACTTTTACCACAGACATTTTCGGAGGCCTGCTCCCTTGGTAGGAATTATTTTACTCTATTTTGTCTTTTTCACTCAGGTTTTTGTTTCAATTAAAACCTAGCTCTATTTTGTTTTACTCTATTTTGTTTCCTTTTTCAATCAGGTTTTTGTTTCAATGAAAAACCTACTTACGGAATTTATAGGACTCCGTCGTCCTCCTTTCTGCCTTAATCCCTCGGATCACCGTCTACCTTCAGAATCCTAGGGGACGGGAGGAAACCCAGTCCCGTTAAAGGGTCTGAAGGACTCTTCAGTCCTGCTGTGGCCACAGTCTTTCTGGATTTCACCTGCGTCCACCAGTATCTTCAGGTATGTTGGTATCCGGCTCGAAGGACCAAGTTAATGTCAGGTCTAAGCACCTAGAACATCATATAAACAGGGAAAGAAAGGCACAAAGACAATTAGTTTGGTTTCATTCTCGAGGAGAGTAGGAAGAAGACTGCACAGTTACAATCTCCTGCCCACTCTGTCGGTCTCAACGTTCTCCTCGATTTTATTAAGAAAGGGGCGTGTCCCTAGTTACAATGACTGAGGCTGTACTGAGGGGTGGGGGAACAGATAGTTTACAGCCTCAGTTGTCAACAAAGATGCACAGCTGAGTAATCATGTTCAGTCAGCACATAATCTTGTAGCTGAGTCTTCTTGTTTCAGGAAGGGAAGAAACAGAGTCTCTTCTGTTTCTTCACATGGGAAATGATTAAGCTATCATGTGAGTAATATGATTATATCAGAAGCTTACATTACTACATCATAACAAGATAAATTGGTTAATGAAGTATAAACATTAATCTCAACAATCAGTTACATTGACCTTAGAAATCTTTAGACCTTTAGTGATGATCAGGTCTAAAATATGTCCCTGTTTGTGTGTTGGCTGTTTAACATGTTGAGTTAAACCAAAGTTTCTAAGTGTGTCACACAGTTCTTTTGCACTTCTGTCTTCAGGGTTGTCAACGTGAAAGTTGAAGTCTCCCACAATAATTAAAAACAGTCATAATCAACACATATCACAGACAGGAGGTCACTGAAATCCTTAAAAAAGTTTGATGTGGACTTAGGAGGCCTGTAAACATTCAGAAACATAGTTCATTCCGGGCTCTTTACCTGGAGAGCCAAATGTTCAAAAGAGTCGAATTTTCCCAAAAACACCTTTTTACACTTTAGTGATTCATTAAACAATGTTGCTACTCCTCCACCTTTCCTTTGCTGTCTGCTCTCACAAAGGAAATTGTAGTTTGGAGGTGTTGACTCCAACTGTATGGCTGCTTCATTAGATTCATGTAACCATGTTTCTGTTAAAAACATTAGCATTAGCATTATCACAGCAAAGTTATCTGGAGGTCCTGAGCACCAGAATGTTCCGTGATACATAGAGGAGGAGGCTCTGAGGCTCTGAGGCCTTTGGAAAATGCTGGTTTAGTCACAGCAAAATGGCTATGTGGAGAGGATGTCAACTGTAGGCCGATCTTAAATACTTTGTTTCCAGCTAGCTGCTGTCGCTGCTGAGATAACCAGCTTTTACCTTGGAGTTATTCACTGGCCACCGGACCTGTCGCCACAACCAGAGACAGCAGGAGAGGTTTGGTAGAGAAATAAAAAGGGAAATTTTAGAATGGTTTACTTAATGTGTTTTCACAGTGTTTTTAAAGCTTGACTGAGCTAACAGGCATAGCTCCCGTTAGCATTTTGAGACAAAGCATTGCTGATATAGTATGAGTGACTTTTTACGGTTATAACTTTATTTCCATAAGGGTTTTATACATTGATGGGATGATAATATTTGTGTTTTCCAGTCCGCTCAATATGACTAAATGGAGCTTAAGGTCTTTTTAAAATTAGTCCCAAATGTCCGCTAGCATAATGCTGTTAGCTTCCTGGATAACATTTATGCTACCACGCAACTACATTTTGTTTTAAACAAAATGCTCATTTTTGTTTAGCTACACCATCGTTTGACAGTGCTATGCACATTATTATAGCATTAATACAGAACATTAATGTCAATTTAATGGTGTTTTGTACAATTTAGGATTAACCCATTTAGCGACCGATCACTGCAGCGACCCCTAGCTTCCCAGAGGAATAATCACATTAATAAAATCAAGTGTCCTAAAGTTACGGATGTTATTGAGCGAATCATTCTTTATAATGTCATTTTATCAAATAATATTTTGTTTAACTCAGGATTTGCATTGTGAATGGGTTGAAACTAGTGTTGCGCCGATGCCATTTTTTGGCCCCGATACCGATACCTGATACCTGGCTGTGCAGTGTTGGCCGATACCGATACCATCTGCTTGAAATTGATGTGTGAGTGTATATATGAAGAACTGCATACTACTTAGGGTAGTAGAACTTTTTATTGCCTACCTGGAATGGGTGACAATAGTTGAATAAACGTTTGGCTCTCAAAGGCCAAAATAGTGCAACATTCGTGAAATTATAACATGTATAATAGTAGTGCAACAGTAAGACAGTAAAATTACATTAATAATTGAATAATCTCTTTTAAATCCTGAGTTTTGGCTTTTAAATACCAAAATAGTGCAACTTTCATGAACTTATATAAAATGTATAATACTAGTCAGGAGAGAGAAGGCTGCATTCAAGTGACATACAAACATCAAAATGGTATCGGTGCCTATTTGTTGGTACTCGCCGATGCCGATACCACAATTTTAGTGCTGGATCGGGGCCCCAACCGATACTGGTATTGGTGCAACACTAGTTGAAACACATACCAAACGTTGTTCTAAATTATTCAAAATAATTTGATCTCATTCCAAATTCTTTAAGATGAACTTTGGTTCTTTAACTTAGATCTGCAGTGAACCAGGATTCACTGAATCATTCTGATGATGATGGTGATCAACCATTTTATTTTCTGTTTTTGTTTCTTGGTGTGTACATTTTACCTTAGCTTCTTTTTATTTTCATTTTGCTTAGTAGTTTTAGCTAAGTTTAACTAGCCTCGTAGAGAGGATTTGTTGATTGACGTATAGTGTTGATTTAGATAAACAGCATTCTGTAGTGATGTTCTCTGGATGTTAATTGTGTTTCTGTTAATAAATTCTTGAAGTTGAAGAGAAGTTGTCACTCCTTTATTCTATATGTGTGCAGAGTTTGCTGTTAAAAGAACGCCAGTGCTTGAATCCTTCCTCTCAACTATTGTCCTGATATCAGCTGTTTGGGCTGATATTCACCGGACAATACCTAACAGACCCAGAGTTATTTATCAAACATTAAATAACTTAAACAGTGTGTAATAATATCACAAGAGGTGGCATCAGTCATTTATCTCACCTATTTGAGTAAACATTAGGATGTTACAAGAAAATACCTTCCAGGTCCAAAATATGGCAGGTCATGAGCACAATGTAATTTTTGGCTTAAGAAAAACCTGAATAAGTAGATAAGATAAGATAATCTTATTGTCCATCACATTTCCTGAGATGGAGATTTGTCTTTGACATCTGGCAGTGGTTCATACATAAAACACATAATATAAAAGGCATATCCAAAAAACAACAAAAAACAGCGTTATTAAAAAACAATATTTAACACACTTAAAACAGTACAATAAAGACTGGTGAAGATTCTCAGTCATCCAGGTCATTGTCATTCCAAAAAAAGTAAAAAACAAAGCAACTGGACTCGTTTTTCGTAGTTGAAGACGTTTCGCTTCCTCTCCAGGAAGCTTTCTCAACTCAAAAAGCCTGGAGTAATGTGGAGCATCAACCTTTATACTACTGCCCAAACAAAGGCCTTGTAATGGCTTAGATAACATGCAAATTCAACCGAAACAGGTCCACCCCTTAGTAATGGGCGGTCGTTAAAGCCATCAAGCCAGCAGATTGAACCGAAACTGGTCCACTACTCTGTAACGAGGAGTCGTTAGGGTTGTTATTGTCTTAAAGGAGCGATGTTTTGATCACCCGTATGAGGGTGAGAATTGAGGTGATGATTGGCCGGAATTAATCCAATAGCTGTTTTGTAAGTTTTTGAGAGTTGGAACCTAAGGCCTCCTCCTCTGTTTAAGGTTGGTTTTTCTCTCTTAACGTAGATGGTTTCCTTCACACCTTTTACTGATGTTTAATGGTCTTAACCACCGTAGAACTGACAAAATAAGGACAAAAATACAACAGAAATAATTAGCCTCACAACATAACTTAACATACAATACATGTAGCAAATAAACATGCCACTTTGGCCTGCTTGTGACTAAGGCTGGGGTTCTTCTGTTTATCTTCTGTCTTCAACAGCGAACGCAGTTCTTAGCTTTTTATGAGCTCTTACAGTACACGCTGGAGCACAAGTGTCGTGCTGATAGCTTGCGACGTTAACAGGAAACAGAAATGTCCCTTTCAAAATACGTGCATCTTATTTATTTAAATTAAATACTGTGACTTATTTTTCAAAACAAATTATACTTATAAAAGGTACAACATACAAATATTAAAACTATACAAAATAAACAATAAGTACAAACTTAAATAAGGTACAACAATGGCAATAAGTACAAACTTATAAGGTGCAACAGCGCCATCTATTGGATTTCAAAAAATATTGTACAAACAAAAACAATAGCATTTGCAACACCCCTTTTAAATTATCTGTCTTCTTTGTCCAAAATGTGAACATTTTGGTCATCAAAAGAGTGTCCTTTGTCCTTAAGGTGTAGGTGGACAGCAGAGTCTTGTCCTGAGGAGGTAGCTCTCCTGTGTTGAGCTATGCGTCTGTGGAGAGGTTGTTTGGTTTCTCCAATATAAAGATCAGAACATAATTCAATTCAATTCAATTTTATTTATATAGCGCCAATTCATGAAACATGTCATCTCAAGGCACTTTACAAAGTCAAATTCAATCATATTATACAGATTGGGTCAGATTATACAGATTGGTCTCCTATATAAGGGAACCAGTTGATTGCATCAAAGTCCCGACAAGCAGCATTCACTCCTGGAGAAGCGTAGAGCCACAGGGAGAGTCGTCTGCATTGTCCATGGCTTTGCAGCAATCCCTCATACTGAGCAAGCATGAAGCGACAGTGGAAAGAAAAAAACACCCGTTAGCGGAAAGGAAAAACCTCTAGCAGAACCGGGCTCAGTATGAACGGTCATCTGCCTCGACCGACTGGGGGTTACAGAAGACAGAGCAGAGAGACAACAAGAGAGACAAAAAAGCACAGAAGCACACATTGATCCAGTAATCTGTTCTACATTAGATGGTAATAGTCGGTGATCTGTCCTCCCTGGATGATTTCACAGTCAACAGAACGTCAGACCAGGTGTACCTACTATGAAGAAAAAAGAGAGAGAACAAAAAGTTAAAAGCTGAAATGACAACAGTCATTTCAATGTAATGTAAAACTGGAGAACAGTAGAAATCAGCAGAGTGAGAAAAATAGGCCCTGATGTCCTCCAGTAGCCTAAGCCTATAGCAGCATAACTATAGAGGTAGCTCAGGGTAACTTGAGCCACTCTAACTATAAGCTTTGTCAAAAAGGAAAGTTTTAAGATTAGTCTTAAAAGTAGACGGGGTGTCTGCCTCACGGACCAAAACTGGGAGTTGGTTCCACAGGAGAGGAGCCTGATAGCTAAAGGATCTGCCTCCCATTCTACTTTTAGAGACTCTAGGAACCACCAGCAGACCTGCAGTCTGAGAGCGAAGTGCTCTGTTAGGAACATACGGAGTAATCAGAGCTCTGATATATGATGGAGCTTTATTATTAAGGGCTTTATACGTTAGAAGAAGAATTTTAAATTCTATTCTTGATTTAACAGGAAGCCAATGAATATGATCCCTCCTGTTGATTTTCATCAGAACTCTTGCTGCAGCATTTTGGATCAGCTGAAGACTTTGAACTGCATTTTGTGGACTTCCTGATAGTAAAGAATTACAATAGTCCAGCCTTGAAGTAACAAATGCATGGACTAATTTTTCAGCATCACCCCTGGACAGAATATTTCTAATTTTGGCAATATTCCTGAGGTGAAAAAAGGAAACTCTGGAAACCTGTTTAATATGGGATTTAAATGACATGTTTTGGTCAAAAATAACACCAAGATTTTTTACTTTATTACCAGAGGCCAAATTAATGCCATCCAGATTAAGTGGTTGATCAAGAAGTTTATTTTTTGAGGACTCTGGTCCAAAGATTACAACTTCTGTCTTGTCAGAATTGAAGTGCAGGAAATTTAAAGTCATCCAGCTTTTGATGTCATCAAGACATGACTGCAGTCGAAGTAATTGATTGGATTCATCAGGATTTATGGATAAATATAGCTGAGTGTCATCAGCATAACAGTGGAAATTAATCCCATGCTGTCTGATAATTTTGCCAATCGGAAGCATAAATATAGTAAAGAGAATTGGTCCAAGGACTGAACCCTGTGGTACTCCACAAGTGACCCTAGAGTTTGAAGAAGATTTATTATTAACATGAACAAACTGGAATCTGTCCGATAGATAAGATTTAAACCAGCCTAATGCTTTCCCCTTAATCCCTACAGTATGCTAAAGTCTTTGTAGGAGGATATTGTGATCAACTGTATCAAATGCAGCACTGAGATCTAACAGGACAAGTACAGACACAAGTCCATTATCTGAGGCCATGACAATATCATTGGTGACCTTCACCAGAGCTGTTTCAGTGCTACGATGAGCTCTGAAGCCTGACTGAAACTTGTTGTGAGTACTGAATAAAAACCACTAACCTCTTCAGGGGCAAGCAGATTACACTGGTCCTGATAGGGTGTTCCATTTGAATGAACTGAATCACCGAATGAATTATCTTCTTCAGACAGGTTGGATGTGGGGCAGAGACAGAAAGGCAATCTGTAGTCCAGGCTTGGGTCATGCAAAATAAGGCACACGTCAGGCAGAGGTTTCCAAAAGGGACTCCGGCAGAAAGGCTTGGTCGTTAGACAGTTCAGGTTTTCGATGTCCAGAATCACAAGCCAACTGTAGAGTCCGACTGGGGCAAGGCAGACAGGCTAAACCATAAGGCAAAACTGATCAATCACAGGCAGGCGAACAATGAACGCTGGATGTCTACTCACGCAAAGGTTTTCAAGGATCTGGCAGTTACATGGTGGGAGAGGCTGGAATATATAGTGCTCTCCCCAGGTGCTTAATTAGAGCCGCTGCGGGTGTAACTGCTCAGACCTGATTGCCAGAGATTAGCTGAGCATGCATAGAGGGATGTCTTAGCCCATGGAGTCTAACCAGTACGTAAACAGTTTAATGCTATGAACGAAAAGTTAGCACTGCAATTACATGTTTTCCGTTTAGTGTGACCACTGCTTATTGTTATTGTCATGGTTTTTATATGTTTTGCCCACATGCAGACACAAAACGGTAGACAGAGCGCAGTTTAAGATATTTATTTAAGGGTGCAGAGATCGACACAGTAGACTGGATCTATCGAGGTCTGAACGTCAATGCTGGAGAAACTGCGGGAAGAAAGAGGAGATGGATTATGAGAAGTCGAACCAGAGGGAAATCTCCAGAAGGCGAGCCGCTTACCATTTAGTTGGGCAAATCTAACCGGGGAAGTAGTTCCGAGGGAACTCTGGGGTCGAATGCTCACGATGGTTAACAGGTGGCTAGCAGCAGGAGGGCGGACTGGTGGTAAGTCAGCGAGGGATCCGGAGCGAGCCACGGCAGACAGAGGTGACAGATGGATTAACCAAAGAACGGAGGGAACCAGCAGAATCCTGGGAGAAGGAACCTCGAGCCCGACTTGGTAACGCCAAGGGAGTAAGAGGAGGAATGCCAGAGCAACATCTGAGTGTAGTGGATTCACGAGAGGCTGGTTCGTCGAGCGAGAATTCAAGACGGGTGAGTAATCCAAAAAGCCAAACTAAGAAAAACAGGACATCCAAAATTAGTCAGATGTCTGAGAACAAAGACTCACGAGTACAGATGTCCAGGATCAGGTCAGAGGCCACGTTGTACCACGACTGGGTAAGGCTCTGGCGTCTTCCATCTGTCTGTGCCTTCCTTAAGACGCCAGTGAATCACTGCTCCAAACGAGCCGCAGGTGGACCACGCCCCCCGGCTGACTAGAACCACCTGTGGAGCAGAGTTAGAGCACCAATACACAGAGAACACTGACAGTTATATATTTATTATAAATAGTTAGACTTTTTAAAAGTAATATTCCTAAAAATGTTAATGCCCCTTCCTTCCCTCAATCCCGAACGGTCCCTACAGAGTTGGCAGAATTAAAATGTCCATAATGTCTTTATTTGCTGCAACCTTTATATTTTCTTTCAATTCACCAAAGTGGTGAAGACCAAATCCTGAAAAACGGACCCATTGTGATCAACCCTCCACCAAACTTTACACTTGACACAGTGGAGACAGGCCAGTACTGTGTTTCTGACAGCATCCAAACCCAGGCTCATTTGTTGGATTTCCAACAGCTGACTGTGGAGTATTTAGTCACGAGGTGTGTTGCTGTGGGTGCCTCTCTGTGTGGACTCTTTAAGAGAAGCAGAAGCAGATCTGAGCTCAGTTAGGAGTCTCAACATGAGTCACTGTCCTGACTTGCTGCTGGCTGTAGCTGTGAGGCGTTTCTACAGTTAACTTCTTGATCCCTTCTTTATTTAGTGAAAACATGCACTGTTGCTGTTTTTTTATGATGATTTCATTTTTCTTACTCTTTTAGTTTTTATAGGGATGGATCAGTTTTTTGTTACTTTCTCATCCACTGATCCACCTCTATGATTGTTTTGCAAACTAAAACAAGGATGAAAATGAATTCCACTCAGGTTTTGTATTTTACTCTTAGTGCCTACATTGACACTGGTTCAGTAAAGTACTTCTCTTTTCTCATCATCCTGTGTCTGTACGTCCTGATCGTTGGCTCTAACGTGCTGCTGATCGTGGTGATCTGTGTGAACAGGAGCTTACATGAACCTATGTACATGTTTCTGTGCAGCCTGTTTGTGAATGAACTGTACGGCAGCACATCGTTGTTGCCCTTCCTGCTGGTCCAGATCCTCTCTGATGTTCACATTATTTCTGCTCCACTCTGTTTTCTGCAGATTTTCTCTGTTTATACTTATGGATGTGTAGAGTTTATCAACTTAGCCGTCGTGTCTTATGACAGGTATGTTGCTATCTGCCATCCTCTGCAGTATAACTCAGTGATGACTTCACGGAAAATTGTCTTTCTGGTCTCCATCACATGGTTACCTCCTGTTTTCGCTGTTGGTGGCACCATTGTTTTAAGCTCTTCTCTGCAGCTCTGTGGGAACGTCATTAGTAAGATTTTCTGCGGCAATCACTCCATCATAAAACTGGCCTGTGAGGAGCCCAGAGTCAATAACATCTATGAACTTTTTATGGTTTTTCTCATAGTCTGTGTTCCTGGGTCTGTGATTCTCTACACCTACATGAGGATCCTTAAGGTGTGTTTTTCTGGGTCCAAACAGACCCGGCAGAAAGCTGTCAGTACCTGCACCCCTCACCTCGCTTCAGTTATCAACTTCTCTTTTGGTGTTTCCTTTGACGTCTTACAGAGCAGATTTGACATGAATAATGTTCCCAGCATGTTAAGAATATTTTTATCACTGTATTTTCTTACTTGTCAGCCAGTCTTTAACCCAGTTCTGTATGGCCTAAACATGTCCAAAATTCGCAGCCTGTGCAAGAAGCTGCTTCAAAAATTTTCATCATGAAGGTATGTTTTGATTTATGATAAAATTTATATTAAACACAATGTATATCTTTGAATGCATATGTGATTTTAATGATTTATTTACATAAAAATAATTGCTAGGAAACATAAATCCCATAGGAAATATTTAAAGAAAATTATGGAACTTAACCATTGATTTTTTTTTAAATATAAGTGTAAATTATTCACTTTACTATTTACATTTATATATAGTAAACAGTAAGATTTTCTAATGTGGATTAACAACTCAGCTTTAGAGAAATGCTGAACATGAAACAGGCTTTAGGTGTAGAATTTATTAAAAATTAAAAACATAAAAGTCATTATCAGACGGTTTCAATATTAAGGACAAAGTTATTTGAAAAGACATGAACCCAACCCAATCTTACAAATTTTGCCAGTAAAACTAGAATAAATGTTCCATATCTATATAAACCAACCTTTATATGAGTAAACAAATATTTTGTGTACAGGGGACTAAAAATGGCTCCTGCCAATGAGCATTCGGGTAAACAATGTTTCACATCTGTTAGAAAGGTAATCTAATTTTTTTTCTGAAAAAAGAAATCTGGTGTCTTTTGGTACTATTTAAGCATCTTTAATTACTTTAACACTATGGTTTGTGTACTTAGAGACTGTAATAATATTGTGTAGATACATAATATTAAACATTTGCATATTAACATGTTCAGTTTAACTTGATTGAAACTCAATGAATCAAAGTTTACCCGTGACAGCAGGTATCCTAAAATTGAAAACGAGGCATGAGGTCACAAAGTTAAACTAACAAAACTGTGCCATCGTTATGTTACCCTGTGTACTGAGAGACAGATGTGACTTCGTGTTGAAGTATGTTTAAGAATTACGGTAATCAAAATTAATGTGACAAGAGATATTCATTTTCCTGAAACAGTCTGTTACCCTGGTCCCACGTTGCATGTTTAAACCCGACACCTTTTATTGATCCTTCTACATTTGGAGGGAAGTGACTGAGCTTTTTTCAAGAGACCAAATTGTCTTGAATTACCACAACATTATAGATTGCTACGAAAGAAAAAATTTGGTGTGCAGCCACTATCCACTATTGAATCAAGAAAATCCAACATGCTTTTTTGTCAGTGTAGGGTTAAATACGAAGTTGGTCCATCCTTTGGAGCTGTAAAAGCTTTATATCTTCTGGGAATGTGGTCCAAAAAATTCTGGAGTGTTTATGGGAGTTTTTCAACATCTTCCAGAAGTACATTTGTGAGGTCAGACACTAACGCTGGATGAGATGTTGGCTCTCAGTCTCCATGCAGAGTTAGCCACCTCAGCACAGTATGCACCGCAAGATCCGCTATCCCCACTCCTTCAATTTACGTTGCCTACCACTCATGGCTGAGTTGCTGTCATTCTCAGTCACTTAAATTTTTATTATAATACTGTTGACATTTGACTGGGAATTATTTAGGAGCAAGGAAAAATCATGACTGGACTTGTTGCACATGTGTGTTGTGAAATCAAATCAGACTGAGTTGTAAGCAAAGAAATTTTAGACTTTTACAGGCACCAAGGAACTGCCCCCCTCAGCAGAGTGCTGTTGCTATAAAGCCAAGCTGCACCAGACGTATCTTCCTCTTTGCCAGTGGACCCTTGAGGAGAGAGGAGTCCACAGTTGTGAGACCAGCCACTGATGCGGGCTGCTTGGGGCTCAAAGACTCACAAGCATCTGCAGGGCTGACCAAGCTGAATAAAGTCTGCTTTCTGTGAAACTAACATCATAATTAAATCAGCTGTGGTCTGTCTAAACTGTGCAGGAGAAAGCTGAGCTGAGAGCTGAGCCACTATCCAGCAGGAGCGCAGAGACCCGATGGTGCGACCCCCCCTTTAAAGGCTTGAGACCCGCATGAAAGACCCTGGAGCTGCCTCCTCACGATTTCCAGCTAGCTGCTGTCGCTGCTGAGATAACCAGCTTTTACCTTGGAGTTATTCACTGGCCACCGGACCTGTCGCCACAACCAGAGACAGCAGGAGAGGTTTGGTAGAGAAATAAAAAGGGAAAGTTTAGAATGGTTTACTTAATGTGTTTTCATAGTGTTTTTAAAGATAGATTAAGCTAACAGGCATAGCTCCCGTTAGCAGTTTGAAACAATTCAATTCAATTCAATTCAATTTTATTTATATAGCGCCAAATCATGAAACATGTCATCTCAAGGCACTTTACAAAATCAAGTTCAATCATATTATACAGATTGGGTCAGATTATACAGATTGGTCAAAATGTCCTATATAAGGAAACCAGTTGATTGCATCAAAGTCCCGACAAGCAGCATTCACTCCTGGGGGACCGTAGAGCCACAGGGAGAGTCGTCTGCATTGTACATGGCTTTGCTGCAATCCCTCATACTGAGCAAGCATGAAGCGACAGTGGGAAGAAAAACCACCCATTAACGGGAAAAAAAAACCTCCGGCAGAACCGGGCTCAGTATGAACGGTCATCTGCCTCGACCGACTGGGGTTACAGAAGACAGAGCAGAGACACAACAAGAGAGACAAAAAAGCACAGAAGCACACATTGATCTAGTAATCTGTTCTACATTAGATGGTAATAGTCGGTGATCTGTCCTCCCTGGATGATTTCACAGTCAACAGAACGTCAGACCAGGTGTACCTACTATGAAGAAAAAAGAGAGAGAACAAAAAGTTAAAAGCTGAAATGACAACAGTCATTTCAATGTAATGCAATGCAAATCTGGAGAACAGTAGACTGGAGAACAGTAAAAATCAGTAGAGTGAGAAAAGTAGGCCCTGATGTCCTCCAGTAGCCTAAGCCTATAGCAGCAAAACTATAAAGGTAGCTCAGAGTAACATGAGCCACTCTAGTTAAAAGCTTTGTCAAAAAGGAAGGTTTTAAGATTAGTCTTAAAAGTAGACGGGGTGTCTGCTTCACGGACCAAAACTGGGAGTTGGTTCCACAGGAGAGGAGCCTGATAGCTAAAGGATCTGCCTCCCATTCTACTTTTAGAGACTCTAGGAACCACCAGCAGACCTGCAGTCTGAGAGCGAAGTGCTCTGTTAGGAACATACGGAGTAATCAGAGCTCTGATATATGATGGAGCTTGATTATTAAGGGCTTTATACGTTAGAAGAAGAATTTTAAATTCTATTCTTGATTTAACAGGAAGCCAATGAAGGGAAGCTAAAATTGGAGAAATATGATCCCTCTTGTTGATTTTCATCAGAACTCTTGCTGCAGCATTTTGGATAAGCTGAAGACTTTGAATTGCATTTTGTGGACTTCCTGATAGTAAAGAATTACAATAGTCCAGCCTTGAAGTAACAAATGCATGGACTAGTTTTTCAGCATCACTCCTGGACAGAATGTTTCTAATTTTGGCGATATTCCGGAGGTGAAAAAAGGAAACTCTGGAAACCAGTTTAATATGGGATTTAAATGACATGTCTTGGTCAAAAATAACACCAAGGTTTTTTACTTTATTACCAGAGGCCAAGTTAATGTCATCCAGATTAAGTGATTGGTTAAGAAGTTTATTTTTTGAGGACTCTGGCCCAAAGATTACAACTTCGGTCTTGTCAGAATTTAGATGCAGGAAATTTAAAGTCATCCAGCTTTTGATGTCATCAAGACATGACTGCAGACGAAGTAATTGATTGGATTCATCAGGATTTATGGATAGATATAGCTGAGTGTCATCAGCATAACAGTAGAAATTAATCCCATGCTGTCTGATAATTTTGCCGATCGGAAGCATATATATAGTAAAGAGAATTGGTCCAAGGACTGAACCCTGTGGTACTCCACAGGTGACCCTAGAGTTTGAGGAAGATTTATTATTAACATGAACAAACTGGAATCTGTCCGACAGATAAGATTTAAACCAGCCTAATGCTTTCCCCTTAATCCCTACAGTATGTTCAAGTCTTTGTAGGAGAATATTGTGATCAACTGTATCAAATGCAGCACTAAGATCTAACAGGACAAGTACAGACACAAGTCCATTATCTGAGGCCATGAGAATATCATTAGTGACCTTCACCAGAGCCGTTTCAGTGCTATGATGAGCTCTGAAGCCTGACTGAAACTCCTCAAGTAGGTCATTACTTTGTAAATGTTCACAAAGTTGATTAGCAACTACTTTCTCAAGAATTTTAGATAAGAAAAGAAGATTAGATATAGGTCTGTAGTTTACTAGCTCATCTTGATCAAGAGAAGGTTTCTTAAGTAAAGGTTTAATAACAGCTACTTTAAAAACCTGTGGTACATATCCATTTACTAAGGATAGATTAATCATGTCTAAAATAGGACCACTGATCAAAGGGAATACCTCCTTAAACAACTTGGTTGGGATTGGGTCTAACATACAGGTAAAAGGTTTAGATGAAGCTAAGATTTTAGATAGCTCAGAAAGCTCTACTGCTTTTAAACAGTTCAAACACTGTGCAGGTTCTAAAGATTCCTCCAACGCTGCCTCACTTACTGGGGATGAGGTAATCATGTTTGGGAGGATGCCAATTATTTTATTTTTAATGGCATCAATTTTATTTATGAAGAACCCCATAAAATCATTACTACTAAGAGCTAAGGGAATGGATGGATCAACAGAGCTGCAGCTCTGAGTAAGTTTGGCAACTGTACTAAAGAGAAATCTAGGATTATTTTTATTCTCTTCAATTAATGATGAAAAATATGCTGCTCTAACTCTGTGAAGGGTCTTGTTATACAACAATAGACTGTCCCTCCAGATTAAGTAGGATTCCTCTTGGTGTGTAGAGCGCCATTTTCTCTCCAATTTCCTAACATTGTGCTTCAAGGAACGCAGCTCTGAATTAAACCAGGGAGCCAGCTTCCTGTGAATTATCACCTTCTTTTTCAAGGGAGCTACATTATCTAATGCAGAACGCAATGAGGAAGTCACACTGTTAGCAAATGTATCTATTTGTGAATGGGAAGAAACAGCATTGCTGCCATCTACAGGGCATTTCTGCAATACTGAGGATTTTAAGAGGGGGACAGACTCTTTAAGTTTTGATACAGCATTATCCGATAAAGATCTACTATAATGGAACCCTCTTTTGGGGGTGGAGAAATCGGTTAGATTAAACTCAAATGTTATTAAAAAATGATCAGATAGGACAGGGTTGTGAGAGAATACTGTTAATTCTTCACAATCAATGCCATATGTCAGCACAAGGTCCAAAGTATGGAGCCGAGAGTGCGTTGGCTTATGCACATTTTGAGCAAAACCAATTGAATCTAGGATAGTTTTAAAGGCTACACTAAGGTTATCACATTCAGTGTCAACATGGATGTTAAAATCACCCACTATAATAACCTTGTCAGTATTTAACACCAAATCAGATAAGAAGTCTGACAGTTGATCCAAAAACTGAGTGTAAGGGCCTGGTGGACGATACAAAACAATAAACAGAAGAGGTTTTATTGCTTTGCAGTTTGGATGAGGGAAACTGAGGGTTAAATGTTCAAAAGAACTGTAATTATTAATTGGCCTGGGACTAATTAATAAATCAGACTGAAAGATGGTTGCCACTCCTCCTCCTCTTCCCACAGATCTGGGAATGTGGAAATTTGAATAACTGGAGGGAGTTGACTCCCTCCAGTTATTCAAACAGTACAGAATGGGTAACAGTACAGAAGCTGCAGAGAGGTGTGTTAAACTACGGCTCTGCTTCCTGGTCTGGACCCTGGGTTGTCAGCATTTAGGAGAACTAATAAATCCGGCCAGATTCCTAGAAAGAAGAGCTGCACCATCCAAAGTGGGATGAATGCCGTCTCTCCTGATCAGACCAGGTTTTCCCCAGAAAGTTTGCCAGTTATCAATGTAGCCCACGTCGTTTTCTGGACACCACCTAGACAACCAGCGGTTGAATGATGACATGCGGCTAAACTTGTCATCACTGGTCAGATCAGGCAGGGGACCAGAGAAAATTACAGAGTCCGATATTGTTTTAGCAAACTCACACACCGAAGCAACACCAACTTTGGTGACCTCTGATCGGCGTGACCGGGTGTCATTACCACCAGCGTGAATAACAATTTTGCGGTATTTACGCTTATCCTTAGCCAGCAGTTTTAGGTAGGATTCTATGTCGCCCGTTCTGGCCCCTGGTAGGCATTTAACTATGGTTCCTGGTTTCTTTAGTGCCACGTTTCTTATTACAGAGCTGCCAATAATTAAGGTCGGCTCCTCGGCGAGACTGTCGCTCAGAGGGGAAAATTTATTAGAAACGCAGATGGGTTGGTGGTGATCTGGGGGCTGAAATCTAGAGCTATGCTTACTACGAACCGTCACCCAGCCGGCCTGCTTAACCGGTTGTTCGAGTGCGGCTGTTGGTTCGCTACGTGAAGTTACTCTTTGTGGCTCCGCGCTAGCAAAGGAGCGGCTATCAGCTGGTTTTTCAACAGCACGGAGCCGGGTCTCCAGTTCTGTTGAAAAACAAAGCATTATTGATGTAGTATGAGTGTGTTTTTACAGTTATAACAAACATTATTTCCATAAAGGTTTAATACATTAATGGTATAATAATATCTGTGTTTTCCGGTCCGCTCAATATGACTAAATGGAACTTAAGGTCTTTATAAAATTAGTCCCGAATGTCCGCTAGCATAATGCTATTAGATTCCTGGATAACATTTGTGCTACCACGCAACTACATTTTGTTTTAAATATAATGCTCATTTTTGTTTAGCTCCACCATCGTTTGATAATGCTATGCACATTACTGCATTAATACGGAACATTAATGTCAATTTAATGGTGTTTGTATAACTTCTGGATTAACCCATTTAGCGAATGATCACTGTAGCGACCCCTAGCTTCCCAGAGGAATAATTGAATAAAATCAAGTGTCCTAAATTTATGGATTTTACTGAGCAAATCATTCTTATTGTCATTTTATCAAATAATGTTTTGTTTAACTCAGGATTTGCATTGTGAATGGGTTGAAACACATACCAAACGTTGTTCTAAATTATTCAAAATAATTTGATCTCATTCCAAATTCTTTAAGATGAACTTTGGTTCTTTAACTTAGATCTGCAGTGAACCAGGATTCACTGAATCATTCGGATGATGATCAACCATTTTATTTTGTCTTTTTGTTTCTTGGTGTGTACATACTTCTTCAGCTTCTTTTTATCTTCATTTTGCTTAGTAGTTTTAGCTAAGTTTAACTAGCCTCATAGAGAGGATTTGTTGATTGACGTATAGTGTTAATTCAGATAAACAGCATTATATAGTGATGTTCTCTGGATGTTAATTGTGTTTCTGTTAATAAATTCTTGAACTTGAAGAGAAGTTGTCACGCATTTATTCTATATGTGTGCAGAGTTTGCTGTTAAAAGAACGCCAGTGCTTGAATCCTTCCTCTCAACTATTGTCATGATATCAGCTGTTTAGGCTGATATTCACCGAACAATACCTAACAGACCCAGTTATTTATTAAATAACTTAAACAGTGTGTAATAATATCACAACAGGTGGCATCAGTCATTTATCTCTACTATTTGAGTAAACATTAGGATGTTACAAGAAAATACCTTCCAGGTCAAAAATATGGCAGGTCATGAGTGTCATGGTTTTCAGGTGACGAACCCAAATGCAGATACGATCGGGAAGCAAAGCACAGTTTAAAAAGATGTTTATTTAGGAAAAAGGCAGATATCAAGGACGGGACTACGGGCAACTCGGCAGGGTCAGAACGTCACGGCTGGAGAGACTGCAAGAAGAAGAAGAGTAAATGACTTTGGAAGTTGAACCAGGAGAACTACTAGAAGCTGCGCTGCTTACCATAAAGCTGGGCGGACCTAACCGGGGAGAAGTAGCGCCGAGGGAACTCTGTGATCCTACTCTGTTGGTGTTAGGCGGCTAGTGGCTGAGGGCGGCAGATGTACTGGTGAAGGATCCAGAGCGAGCCTCCTCGGAAGTGGGTGACAGATGGATTGACCAGAGTGTGGGGAGAACCAGCAGAATCCGGGAAGGGGAATCTCAGGCCCCGCTGGGTAACATCCAGGGAGTATGAGGGGTGAGCCAGAGCAAAATCTGAGCGAGAGGATTCTGATGGTCTGGTTCTTCGGACAAGACGTCAAGACAGGTGAGTGCATCCAAGCACCAAAAACTAGTGATGTTACGTTATGTGCCGAGGCTTCGAGGCGTGTGTCGAGTAATGGAGGGGGCGTTTCCGTGAAGCGCGTATCGAGGCTTGCTTCATTTAGGGGAGGAGCCGAAAACGATGACGTCCGAAGCCTCGCTGGCCGGCTGTACCACGTGACTGCTTCGGGAAGTGGTTCAGATGTTGGCGTGGCTTCGACAGCTTTAAAAACCCCACAGGCTCCATTCAAAATGTGGGTTGTTGTAGGCGATCAGTTGTGAGAGTGGATAGAGTTTGGATAGTAGAGTTTGGATAGTGGTTATTTAGTTTGAGACAGTTAGTTTGGTGTTTAGAGAGTTTAGGAGAGAGATAGATAGATAGGAGATGTAGGAGTGCGCGGACAGGATAGGAGTAGGATGGAGGCGGCGAGAAAGAGGAGGATGTCCCCTATGTGGGAACATTTTGATTTGATAAGCCCTAACAAGGTAAGGTGAACTGAACATTTGCAGATGCATTAGGTTTGCTTATGAGGAACTGTATTTTTCACTGTTTCTTATTTTCTGTAAAGGTGAGGTGTTTATTGTGCTCCAAGGAGTTGGGGTACAATAATAACACCTCATCCATGCTAAGGCACTACCGTGCCTTGCATGAGAATAGGGAGGAAACTGAAGCTTCACCCAGCCAAGGTATTTCATTACAATATTACAGACACACTATCACATTTTGTGCATGCTGATGTTTGCTTGTTGTGCAAATAAAGATAGGTAACAGACACTGTATTTATTCCCTTTTAACCAGCCACCAGAAAACAAGAGCTGGATGAAGCTCTAGTCTCCATGATAGTGAAGGATACCCAGCCTTTCACTATTGTGGATGACGTAGGATTCAGGACATTTGTGTCTAAGCTGGATCCCAGTTATGTTCTCCCTACAAGGCAGGTATGTGTGGGTCCATACATGAAACGAATGACTACATTATTGTATGTGTCACAATTCAGCAATATGTATGTATGTATGTATGTGTGTATATATATATATATATATATATATATATATATATATATATATATATATATATATATATATATATATATATATTTCTTCCTTTAGGCTCTGAAGGCCATGGTGGAGGCCAAATATGAGTCTGCTAAGGAGCACGCTAAGGCTAAAGTAGAGAAGGTGGCTGCTGTTAGTCTTACATCAGGTATGTGGACATCCATCAACATGGATGCCTACCTGGCAGTGACATGCCACTTTGTGGAGGAGAACCAAAAGCTGAGCTCGGTGTTGTTGGGAGTGCAGGCATTCCCCCAGTCTCACACTGCTGAAAATATTGCTTGTGTGAAAGCCTCCCTGATGGAGGAATGGGGAATCTCAGGCAAGGTGACATGCATGGTCACCGATGGTGCTCCTAATATGGTGGCATGCGTGAGAGACCTGAAGCTTCGGCACCACATTTGTGTTGCTCACACCCTCAATCTTATTGTGAAGAGGGCGCTTGACCACCAACCTGCGCTCTCTGGCCTCTGGGCCAAAGCAAGGAAGCTGGTTGGCTACTTTAGAAGCAGCACCACTGCTAAGGTATCCTCTTTTATTTTATTCCAATATATAATGTTAATAGTTTGTCTGTACTCCTACTGCAGTGACTTAATGGCCTACTCTTCTGTATCTTTAAAGGAGAAGCTTACACAAGTGCAGCTTCAGCTGGGCAAGCAAGCAACCAAGCTGATGCAGGAGGTGGAAACAAGATGGAACAGCACCTACTTGATGCTGCACCGTCTGGTGGAGTTGAGGGAGCCAGTAGGAGCGGCATTGGCTGGATTGCACACTGACATTCCCTATTTAACTGCCAGTGAGTTTGATTTTGTTGTAGCGTGCCTTTCGTTACTCTCTCCTTTCTATGACGCCACCATGGAGCTCTCGGCAGAACAACACGTGTCGGCATCAAAAGTTATCCCCCTCCTGAAGATGATAGAGAATGCCCTTCAGGAGGAGGACACCAAGTCGGCACCTGCAGAAGCAGTGCAAATAGGAGAGCAGCTCATCAGACATCTCAGGGAGAAGCTGCACATGCTCCAGTCAATGAGCATCTTGTCGCTGGCTACACTCCTGGATCCACGATTTAAAGTTATAGCATTTTTCAGCAACACAAAAGCTGCTGAAGCAGTGAAGCGCTTGACTTCAGAGTGTACCACCGTAATCCAACGAAACCTAGAAGAGAACACTCACGAGATTCCCCAGGCTTCCACCTCTCAAGAATTCACTGGAGGTAATCTTTTATATTACATTTTGAGATTATTTATTCACATTACTTATTCCTATTACAACACTTACTAACATGACCTGTGGTTTCCATTTAGGTAGCAGACTTTGGCAAAGATTGGACACTAGTGTCATGGAGGCAAAGAGGAGTCAAAATGTGTGAGCAGATGCCACCGTAGAGGTCCAGCGCTACCTCTCAGAGGCGAACATAAGCAGGCTGGAGAACCCCCTGGAGTACTGGGCTAATCATCGGTCACCGTACCCCAATCTGTACAAACTTGCACTTATTTATTTATGCACCCCGGCATCATCTGTGCCATGTGAGCGTGTCTTTTCAAAGGCTGGAGAAGTAGTTTCAAAAAAGAGAAATCATTTGAAACCAAAAACTGTGGAGAAATTGTTGTTTCTTAATAAAAATGCATGAAATCATCCAAGTTACACAAGCATTAGCCTATTCATTACCCCCTGCCTAGTTCCACAAGCACTTTCATTGTCCTCTGCCTGATTAAGCCCATTCCATATTTTTAGAGTCACAGAAAAACATTATTACACAACATGCCACATCACATGACACTACTATGGGAATAATTACACACAGAATACATTCAAACAATATTTTATTATACACGTGTATACAAAATGTATGTAGATAAATGATTTCATCCTACACCTTTTGTGAAGTCATTCCCAAGAGCCATAATAGAAAAAAATCAATGCGTCACACGTGTTAAGATACAGCTGGCTGTGATTATACACCTGGCCAGTAGGTGGTGTCGTGTGCACATGAAGCATCAAGAAATGAACCCTTTCTCGAACCAATTGGCTCAAGTGGTTCAATGCCTCATGAGGCTTCATCTCACCATCACTACCAAAAACTGTGACGAAAACAGGGAGATCCAAAATTAGTTCAAAGTTCAAAGACGAAATAACTCACAAGCAGGTTTCCAAGAGTTGGGTCAGCGGCCACGTCGTACCACGACTGGTTAAGGCTCTGGCGTCTTCCATCTGTCAGCGCTCTGCTTAAGAAGCCAGAGGAAGCCGCCTGCAACGAGCCGCAGGTGTGGGTCACACCCCCTCAGCCAACTAGACACACCTGAGGAGTAGAGCTAGAGCAGCAAGACACAGAGAACCCTGACAATGAGCACAATGTAATTTTTGGCTTGAGAAAGACCTGGATAGCATTAGTAGATAAGATAAGATAACCTTAATGTCCATCACATTTCCTGAGATGGAGATTTGTCTTTGACAGCTCGCAGTGGTTCATACATAAAACACATAATATGAAAGGCATATCCAAAAAAAAAAAAACAGCGTTACTAAAAAAAACTATATTTAACACACTTAAAACAGTACAATAAAAGACAATTACCCCGTTTACACTACCCCTTTTAAACCGTGCCAAGACCAGTCCGAGCTTGGTAACCGAGATAACTATCGAGTGTAAATGGAACGCAAACTGAACTGAACCGAGCCAGACACGACCGGACCGCGCTAAATGCAGCCCAGTTCCATGTGTGAGCTCGGCCTGGTTTTTTTCTGGCCCGGTTCTCAGATAACAAAGAGCGCATGAGCAGACCGCTGACATTTCAGACATTCATAAAAATACTAGCTTCCCTACCGTGACACACGATTTCCAGTGATGATTCTGCTTAGCAGTGTGATGAACCTCAGTGTCTGTCGTTGTTTCCTGCATCTGTAAATCCTTATTAGACGTTCGTTTGTCTTATCCACGTCCCAAAAGCCGACTCTATCAAATAAATTCACCAAAAGTTGCCGTCTTATATATAACCAAACATACCTTCCTGAATGTTACGGGTGCCGCCATTTTTATTTGCTTGATTTCCTCCTTCAATCCCAGAGAGCAGTAGTACCGCAGATCGTCACTAGGAGGCGAGGAAACCAAGGAACCGAGATAGCGTGGTGTGTAAACGGTCGTCAGAACCAAGCTCGGCTTGGTTAACTGATCCAAGCTCGGCCTGGATCGGTTTAACAAGGGTAGTGTAAATGGGGCTATAATTAAGATAAATGAATGAATAAAATTAATAAAGTGAGACCTGCAATAATATAAGCAGTGTTTAACTAAAATATTCCTTATTCAAAAAAGTCACAGCAGAGGGAACATAGGAGTTTTCATACCTTGTAGTCTTTATTAACGGGACTCAGTCTCCTGCCAGATCAATATGGGGTGCCCAAAAGGCACCTCATAAAAATGACAGCGAAGATTTTGCTCCCTGTCAAGGTATTTAACTTTCTGGTGAAGTTTCATACTGGAACAGTCCTCCATGTGGGGAGGGTCATCCTCCCTTGGTATATTAGCTATTTTAAATTGTGTATTTATTTACATTATTCTAAACCTATATGTGCTAGAAAACTCCCTCCAGCTGTCACATGAATCCGCCCCTGTCGAAATGCCGTATGTCCAAGGCAAATAAAGGCAAGTTTATTTGTAAATCACATTTCAGTAACTAGACAATTACAGACCGATCAGCATCTTAGCTATAGTGTCAAAATTTGCAGAAAAACTGATTGCCCAACTAATAATAACGCATTTAAATGCCACTATATTTCCCCTTTATTCAATGCAATTTGGTTTCAGAACTCAACACGCCACGGAAACTGCTAATTTATTTTTCATAGAATTCACACATTCACTGGATAAAGGTGGCGTGGTTGGAGCTGTTTCTCGATCTAAAAAAATCCTTTGACACGGTAAACCATAAAATATTATTAATCAAACTAAGCAAATTTAACTTCTCCTGAGATGCAATAAAATGGATAGAATCATATCTGTCGAATCGCTCACAGTCAGTCAGGATCAGTGATTACCTTTCACCGCCTCTCGTCATGTTCACAGGGGTGCCTCAAGGTTCTATTTTGGGGTCTCTGCTATTTTCTCTCTAAATAAACGACCTCCCCTCAGTTTGTTCAGAGGGCTGTATCCAGATGTATGCAGACGATACAGTAATTTATACCCATGGTAAAAACACAAAACAAGTTGCTGAAAAACGAACACAGTTTATGGCCCATGTCTATGAATGGCTGAATGAATCCTGCTTAAAACTTCATGTAAATAAAACAGTTTCAATGTACTTTTCTAAATCCAACAGTGCAAATCATGAGGAAGATATTTATGTGACAGGGGAACAAATAAAAGTTGTGTCAGAATTCAAATACCTACCATCCTAATAGACTCTAAACTAACCTTTAGATCCCAGATAAAGGAGGTGTGAAATAGAGTCAGATTCAATATCGTTTCATAAGATCACACTTGTCACTTGAGGCAGCTAAAATGTTCATGTACAGTAAGGTTCTGTCCCACATCACCTACTGTCTTACAACCTGGTCACAGGCAAATAAAACCATGCTTGTTCCCAAGAAGCCAAGGTCCACAGGACTTAATGACTTTAGACCTGCCGCGCTGACAAGGGAAGTGTCTGAAATAGTCTGTGACTGGGGTGAAGGGATCAGCTACAATCTTCCTGCACGCCTCAGAGTCCTGGAGGGTACAGGTCCTGGAGAGATGGAAGATTGCAGCCAATCACCTTCTCTGCAGACCGGATGACACGCTGCAGTCTGCCCTTGTCCTTGGCGGTGGCACCAGCGTACCAGATGGTGATGGAGGAGGTGAGGATGGACTCAATGATGGAGGAGTAGAACTGCACCATCATTGTCCTTGGCAGGTTGAATTTCTTCAGCTGCCGTAGGAAGTACATCCTCTGCTGGGCTTTCTTGGTGAGGGAGTTGATGTTTACACTTGACACAGTGGAGACAGGCCAGTACTGTTTTTCTGACAGCATCCAAACCGAGGCTCATTTGTTGGATTTCCAACAGCTGACTGTGGAGTATTGAGTCACGAGGTGTGTTGCTGTGGGTGTATCTCTGTGTGGACTCTTTAAGAGAAGCAGAAGCAGATCTGAGCTCAGTTAGGAGTCTCAACATGAGTCACTGTTCTGACTTGCTGCTGGCTGTAGCTGTGAGGCGTTTCTACAGTTAACTTCTTGATTCCTTCTTTGTTTAGTGAAAACATGCACTGTTGCTGTTTTTTATGATGATTTAATTTTTCTTACTCTTTTAGTTATTATAGAGATGGATCAGTTTTTTGTTACTTTCTCATCCACTGACCCACCTCTATGATTGTTTTGCAAACTAAAACAAGGATGAAAATGAATTCCACTCAGGTTTTTTATTTTACTCTTAGTGCCTACATTGACACTGGTTCGGTAAAGTACTTCTCTTTTCTCATTATTCTGTGTCTGTATGTCCTGATCGTTGGCTCTAATGTGCTGCTGATTGTGGTGATCTGTGTGAATAGGAGCTTACATGAACCTATGTACATGTTTCTGTGCAGCCTGTTTGTGAATGAACTGTACGGCAGCACATCGTTGTTCCCCTTCCTGCTGGTCCAGATCCTCTCTGATGTTCACATCATTTCTGCTCCACTCTGTTTTCTGCAGATTTTCTCTGTTTATACTTATGGAAGTGTAGAGTTTACCAACTTAGCCGTCATGTCTTATGACAGGTATGTTGCTATCTGCCATCCTCTGCAGTATAACTCAATGATGACTTCAGTGAAAATTGTCTTTCTGGTCTCCATCACATGGTTACCTCCTGTTTTAATAGTTGGTGGCACCATTGTTTTAAGCTCTTCTCTGCAGCTCTGTGGGAATGTCATTAATAAGATTTACTGCGGCAATCACTCCATCATAAAACTGGCCTGTGAGGAGCCCAGAGTCAATAACATCTATGAACTTTTTATGGTTTTTCTCACAGTCTGTGTTCCTGGGTCTGTGATTCTCTACACCTACATGAGGATCCTTAAGGTGTGTTTTTCTGGGTCCAAACAGACCCGGCAGAAAGCTGTCAGTACCCAGTGGCGTGCACAGACATTTTGGGGGGCAGGTGCTCAGGAGGGGGGGGAGGGCACTTTTTAGCGCATGTGGAACACTTAATTATAAAAAAAAAAATAATAAAATACACACGCATGTTGAATGAAATTTGACTTTTATTTGTAACATTCTCTAAATGTGAGTTTTCAATGGAAAAAAGTCACACCACCAACAGAACAGACTAAAGCGTACTACTTTAAAGCAGCATCCTCCTTGGTGCCATGTCTTTAAAGATGTTGATGACCTCGCTGTGGTTTACCTCAATGTCTTTTTCAATGGCAAGCAGAAGAAGGTCAGAGAGCCTTTCTTCTCCACACAGGCTTCTTAGTTTAGTTTTGATGATTTTCAGCTTGGAAAATGATCTTTCAACTGAAGCTGTCATCACTGGTAATGTTGCATATATTTGGATCATTTTGACAAAGGCAGGAAAGATCAGCTGGCCATTGTTTTCCCTCAGTATTGAACATATTTCTTATAGGTTCTTTGAAGTAAAGCTGGAGTGGAAGACCTTTAGTTCTGTCTTAAGCTGCTCCTCATCTTCTCCATAGAAGATGCAGGTGACCGCGCGAGTTCACGTGACAAAGGAAGAGAGATAGGCTGGTCGGGTGTGCGCAAGGAGGTGGCTCATTTCGGGGCATTGTTTCAGTGGTTTTTAATGGCTCAGGTTTTCAAAAGATCATTTCAAAACCGACCTCAGTAAGATCTTAATAATATTCAGGGCAGTCAAACTTTTTTTTACAGTGGCAGGCTACACACTACCAGGTAGGAGGGTGCACTTTATATATATATATATATATATATATATATATATATATATATATATATATATATATATATACTTCAGACTGAACAGTGGCTCTGTGACTACTGTAACAAACAAATAGCAATAGTGTAGTCGGTCTTGCCAAATTAGGCAGGTTTCCAACCAATAAGGCTTTTGAACACATTGAGCTGGAAAAAAAAATAGCTTATGGGCAGATTGTAAAAAATTTCGTAAGCTTTTCATAACATTTGTTGGGCTTTTAGAAAGAATGACTAACAAAATATATCAAAATAGTCATTATTTATTTTTTAAATATGTTGAATCTGTCGATCTGACATCGTCAATGAAAATTAGTTATAATGAATAATATTGATTGTTATAATAAAACAAGAGAAGAATAATGGTTAATCAAGTGTTTGGTCAGTGTAAACGCCCAAGAGGGGTTGAGTTCTACTTATCAACTTAAAAATATTTCATAACTGCGTGTAAGAGAAATGTTTAATTGAGCTATACTGAGAGAAATTAAGTTCATATTAAAGGTAGATTTACAACTCATGTTGGGAAGCTATTTATAATTTATTTTTTCTGGGTGAAATATCCTGATTGTTAAAGAGATCTTGTGTGTTATTTGGTTGTCTGATTGTACATTTTGTTTGGGGCCCATATGCGCAGTTTTTTTTTTCTTTGCTTCAGCTCAGTTGTGTGCTAACAGCATGTTCTTATGTGTTTAATAGTTCTTTGCTTTTAACATGAGAGAGTTTGAGATTTGGCCTTGTTTTTTCTTTTAAGTTGGGCAGGTTTTTTGCTGGTTTGGGTTACTGGAAACTAACAGACTGACTTAGGGTAACCTGTAGTGCTGTGTCTTAACTCAAAAGTCCAGCATAAGCTACACGCTAATAAACATGAGCGCTGGTGTAAGGCTGAACACTGACTGAAGTAACAATTCTGACTAGAACAGGTTCTGTAATTACAGCAGCTATGAGAACAAGGATCAGAACAAAGCAGAGTTCCCTTCTACCTGCAAGTAACTCAAATCTCTTCAGTTTGGCAGTTTTAGTGCTTGGTTCTGCTCCTTGTGCTGCTAGCTGTCCCCTAGCTAACCCTGCTAGCTGTCCTAGCTCACCCTGCTAGCTGTCCCCTAGCTAACCCTGCTAGCTGTCCCCTAGCTAACCCTGCTAGCTGTCCTAGCTCACCCTGCTAGCTGTCCCCTAGCTAACCCTCCTAGCGTGAATGTTTACTCCAGTTTAGACATCAGCGCTGACATTTCAAACATAAATTAATAGCGCTCCTTCCAGCTCGCTCTCTGCTTTGTTGTCACTTCTTTTAATTGTTTGGTAATCAGACCAAATTTCCATCCCGCTCTACCGACACCAACGGTGACAACAGCCGAACTGCAGCGGAGACTGAAGGCTATGACTCAGTGTCCCGCCCCTCCCCAGCTGTGATTGGCTAGCATGTTGCCTTCAGTCGTTGATTTGATTGGTTAAATTGTATGATTGACACATCAAAGATAGTACTAAAAGGAGGATGGCCACTCCGAGGTAAAAAAAGAAAAAAAAAGAAAAAGACGGCTTCCAGTCCAGGGTCTGCTCCGCGCTCACCCAGAAGGCACAAATATCGCTCCATTATATAATCAGGGAAATGTTTTGACTGCCCTGAATATTAATAAAAAAAAAAAAAAAAAAAAAAAAAAAAAAACGAGTTTCAAAAGGGCATTTTCGTTGATAAAGGGCAAACTTCCTAGTGCTTTAGCACCACCTAGTGTCTATGTATGCACGCCCCTGTCAGTACCTGCACCCCTCACCTCGCTTCAGTTATCAACTTCTCTTTTGGTGTTTCCTTTGAAATCTTACAGAGTAGATTTGACATGAATAATGTTCCCAGCATGCTAAGAATATTTTTATACCTGTATTTTATTACTTTTCAGCCAGTCTTTAACCCGGTTCTGTATGGCCTAAACATGTCCAAAATTCGCAGCCTGTGCAAAAAGCTGTTTCAGAAATTTTCATCACGAAGGTTTTTTTGATTCATGATTAAATTAATATTAAACACAATGTTTATATTTGAAGTTATATGTGATTTTAATGATTTATTTAGATGAAAATAATTGCTAGGAAACATAAATCCCATAGAAAATATTTAAAGGAAATTTTGAAACTTAACCATTGATTTTTTTTTAAATATAAGTGTTATTTACATTTATATATAGCAAACAGTAAAATTTTTAATAGGGATTAACAACTCTGTCAGCTTTAGTGAAATGCTGAACATGAAACAGCCTTTAAGTGCAGAATTTATTAAAAATTAAAAACATAAAACTCATTATCAGACGGTTTTAACATTAAGGACAAAGTTACTTGAAAAGACATGAACCCAACCCAATCTTACAAATTTTGCAAGTAAAACTAGAATAAAGGTTCAATAACTTTCCATCTGCTCAAAATTATTCACACACCTGGAAGATTTAGTTATAAAGTAACGTGTTATTTGACCAGTAAAAAAAAGTTGGTGTGCAACCACTATCCACTATTGAATCAAGAAAATCCAACATGCTTTTTGTCAGTGTAGGGTTAAATACGAAGTTGGTCCATCTTTTGGAGCTATAACAGCTTTATCTCTTCTGGGAATGTGGTCCACAAAATTCTGGAGTGTTTATGGGAGTTTTTCAACATATTCCAGAAGTACATTTGTGAGGTCAGACACTAATGCTGGATGAGATGTTGGCTCTCAGTCTCCATGCAGAGTTAGCCACCTCAGCACAGTATGCACCGCAAGATCCGCTATCCCCACTCCTTCAATTTACGTTGCCTACCACTCATGGCTGAGTTGCTGTCATTCACAGTCACTTAAATTTTTATTATACTACTGTTGACATTTGACTGGGAATTATTTAGGAGCAAGGAAAAATCATGACTGGACTTTTTGCACATATGTGTTGTGCAATCAAGTCATTAAGAACAATCAGACTGAGTTGTTAGCAAAGAAATTTTAGACTTTTACAGGCACCAAGGAACTGCCCCCCTCAGCAGAGTGCTGTTGCTATAAAGCCAAGCTGCACCAGACGTATCTTCCTCTTTTCCAGTGGACCCTTGAGGAGAGAGGAATCCACAGTGGGGAGACCATCCACTGATGCGGGCTGCTTGGGGCTCAAAGACTCACAAGCATCTGTAGGGTCGACCAAGCTGAATAAAGTCTGCTTTCTGTGAAACTAACATATCATAATCAAATCAGCGGTGGTCTGTCTAAGATCTGCAGGAAAAAGCCGAACTGTCAGCCGAGCCACTATCCAACAGGAGTGCAGAGACCCGATGGTGCGACCCACCCTTTACAGGCCTGAGACCCGCATGAAAGACCCTGGAGCTGCCTCCTCACGGTTTCCAGTTAGCTGTTGTCGCTGCTGAGATAACCAGCTTTTACCTTGGAGTTATTCACTGGCCACCGGACCTGTCGCCACAACCAGAGACAGCAGGAGAGGTTTGGTAGAGAAATAAAAAGGGAAAGTTTAGAATTGTTTACTTAATGTGTTTTCCTAGTGTTTTTAAAGATAGATTAAGCTAACAGGCATAGCTCCCGTTAGCATTTTGAAACAAAGCATTATTGATGTAGTATGAGTGTGTTTTTACAGTTATAACAAACATTATTTCCATAAGGGTTTTATACATTAATGGTATAATGATATTTGTGTTTTCCGGTCCGCTCATTATGACTAAATGGAGCTTAAGGTCTTTTTAAAATTAGTCCCCGAATGTCTGCTAGCATAATGCTATTAGCTTCCCGGATAACATTCGTGCTACCACGCAACTACATTTTGTTTTAAACATAATGCTTATTTTTGTTTAGCTCAGCCATCGTTTGATAGTGCTATGCACATTATTACTGCATTAATACGGAACATTAATGTCAATTTAATGGTATTTTGTATAACTTCTGGATTAACCCATTTAGCGACCGATCACTGTAGCGACCCCTAGCTTCCCAGAGGAATAATCGCATTAATAAAATCAAGTGTCCTAAATTTACAGATTTTACTGAGCAAATCATTCTTTATAATGTCATTTTATCAAATAATGTTTTGTTTAACTCAGGATTTGCATTGTGAATGGGTTGAAACACATACCAAATGTTTTTTGGTATTCACTGAATCATTCGGATGATGATGATCAACCATTTTATTTTGTCTTTTTGTTTCTTGGTGTGTATATAGTTCCTTAGCTTCTTTTTATCTTAATTTTGCTTAGTAGTTTAGTTAAGTTTAACTAGCCTGGTAGGGAGGACTTGTTGATTGACGTATAGTGTTAATTCAGATAAACAGCATTCTATAGTGATGTTCACTGGATGTTAATTGTGTTTCTGTTAATAAATTCTTGAACTTGAAGAGAAGTTGTCACTCATTTATTCTATATGTGTGCAGAGTTTGCTGTTAAAAGAACGTCAGTGCTCGAATCATCCCTTCCAACTTTTGTCCTGATATCAGCTGATTGGGCTGATATTCACTGGACAATACCTAACAGACCGAGAGTTATTCAATAAACATTAAATAACTTAAACGGTGCAAAATCATAGCACAACTATTTGCGTCCTTGGGTGGGTGTCCATAAACACAGTTTGCACTGCACACATTTGAGAATATCACCTGTTACATTTTCATACTTTTGAAAAAAGTGAAATTTTCTCAGCTAGTGATGATCAACTGTACTGCAAAAAGCAGAAATTCAAATGCTTGAATCAATGAAGTTGTTTGGTGTAACAAATAGTCTGATAGTTAATCTAACTGTAAAGTTAACCTTACTGTCTGAACCAAATTTTGTTGCACATCTGAGTCCAGATGCTGTGACGTGTCACAATGTTTGCATAAACCACAATTCTTAAATGAAAAGTCCACATTTATGCATTTTCAAAATTAAATTCCAGTCCAGAGGAGTTAGATACTCAAATATCTAATCTAAGATCCTCTGCATATTTGTCTAATAAGACATTTTAAGATCTTATTTTGTGTTGTGGAATACAGATTTGTTTCCAGATTTAACTCCGAGTTAATCTGAGGTGCCACCCTGTTTGTGTTGAAAGGGGGGTGCTCATAAAGCTAAAATGGCTAATTTCCTTTCAAAGGAAGATGAGGAGCATAAGTTTAAAATACTAATTCCTTAAGAAAGGTCAAGCAGGCGCTACAAAGCTAGTAATTCCTAAAGGTTTAACATCTAAAAAACCTCGCCTCTCGCCCATTGACAGCTGGAGCTAGGCACCAGCACCCCTCGTGACCCCACAAGGGATAGACATGTTAGAAAATGGATGGATGGATTAGCATCTTAACACTGAAAGAATAGTGTTGTCATAAACTGCAGGTTTATGACAACTGTCAACTTTCGCCGCTGTTTCTACACACACAAATAAGTGTTTGCAAAATGTGTGTTTTAACATAATTGCATAGCTGAGCGTGCACGGATTGCGTCTTATGTTATTTTGAAAGTTTTGTCATAATTTGAGTTTGTTGTTTTGTGTTTGCAAGATGGAGCCAGAACGTCTCAAATCTGAAGCTACACCTGTGGTGGACCCAGCAGACATAGAAAAGGTTGGAAAAGGTTGTCATTGCCGACCTCATCAACTTATCTGCAGATGAGTGGAGCAATTTAAATAGTTTTAACCTTGCTGAATGTGATAAAAAGATTAAGGAACCAATTCATTTCATTGAGTATTCGACCAAAAGGACGCAGATTCAAGAGGTTGTGGGAGATCTTACATTGTTCTGTCAGTGTAAATCACAACTAGAAGATGAAAAATATTTTCAGTTACAGGATGAGCATCAGATTATTTTAGACAGAGTGAGTCTCAAAGGCCGAGGTGAGGACGGAGGAAGCTGAAGCTGACACAGAGGACGTCAAAACTCCTGTCAGCGAGGCTGCATCTCACCAGAGAAGTGAGTCCTCCACCCTTCAGGTGAAATCCTCTACGATAAGCCCTACCAGGTTGACTCATTGCATGAGCTAGAAGCACAGAACTGCTCTGTAGTTTCTAACGCAGCACCTAGAACAGAGCTAGTCTTTCCAAAATTTAGAACAGTCTCTAAATTTTGAGTTTACAGAAAGTAGCTGGTGAAGATTCTCAGTCATCCAGGTCATGGTCATTCCAAAAAAAGTAAAAAAACAAGGCAACTGGACTTGTTATCCGTAGTAGAAGACGTTTCGCTTCCTCTCCAGGAAGCTTTCTCAATTCAAAAAGTCTGGAGTAATGTGGAGTAACCAGCTTTATACCAATGCCAAAGAAAGGCCTTGTAATGGCTTAGATAACATGCAAATTCAACCGAAACAGGTCCACCCCTTAGTAATGGGCGGTCGTTAAAGCCATCAATCCAGCAGATTGAACCGAAACTGGTCCACTCCTCTGTAACGAGGAGTCGGTAGGGTTGTTATTGGCTTAAAGGAGCGATGTTTTGATCACCCGTATGAGGGTGAGAATTGAGGTGATGATTGGCTGGAATTAATCCTATTGCTGTATTGTAAGTTTTTGAGAGTTGGAACCTAAGGCCTCCTCCTCTGTTTAAGGTTGTTTTTTCTCTCTTAACGTAGATGGTTTCCTTCACACCCCTTTCAAACCATCTGTCTTCTTTGTCCATAATGTGAACATTTTGGTCATCAAAAGAGTGTCCTTTGTCCTTAAGGTGTAGGTGGACAGCAGAGTCTTGTCCTGAGGAAGTAGATCTCCTGTGTTGAGCTATGCATCTGTGGAGAGGTTGTTTGGTTTCTCCAATATAAAGATCAGAACATAATTCAATTCAATTTTATTTATATAGCGCCAATTCATGAAACCAGTTGATTGCATCAAAGTCCCGACAAGCAGCATTCACTCCTGAAGAAGCGTAGAGCCACAGGGAGAGTCGTCTGCATTGTCCATGGCTTTGCAGCAATCCCTCATACTGAGCAAGCATGAAGCGACAGCGGAAAGAAAAAACACCCGTTAGCGGGAAGGAAAAACCTCCAGCAGAACCGTGCTCAGTATGAACGGTCATCTGCCTCGACCGACTGGGGTTACAGAAGACAGAGCAGAGACACAACAAGAGAGACAAAAAGCACAGAAGCACACATTGATCTAGTAATCTGTTCTACATTAGATGGTAGTAGTGGTGATCTGTCCTCCCTGGATGATGTCACAGTCAACAGAACGTCAGACCAGGTGTACCTACTATGAAGAAAAAAGAGAGAGAGCAAAAAGTTAAAAGCTGAAATGACAACAGTCATTTCAATGTAATGCAATGCAAATCTGGAGAACAGTAGAAATCAGTAGAGTGAGAAAAATAGACCCTGATGTCCTCCAGTAGCCTAAGCCTATAGCAGCATAACTATAGAGGTAGCTCAGGGTAACATGAGCCACTCTGACTATAAGCTTTGTCAAAAAGGAAGGTTTTAAGATTAGTCTTAAAAGTAGACAGGGTGACTGCCTCACGGACCAAAACTGGGAGTTGGTTCCACAGGAGAGGAGCCTGATAGCTAAAGGATCTGCCTCCCATTCTACTTTTAGAGACTCTAGGAACCACCAGCAGACCTGCAGTCTGAGAGCGAAGTGCTCTGTTAGGAACATACGGGGTAATCAGAGCTCTGATATATGATGGAGCTTGATTATTAAGGGCTTTATACGTTAGAAGAAGAATTTTAAATTATATTCTTGATTTAACAGGAAGCCAATGAAGGGAAGCTAAAATAGGAGAAATATGATCCCTCTTGTTGATTTTCATCAGAACTCTCGCTGAAGCATGTTGGATCAGCTGAAGACTTTGAACTGCATTTTGTGGACTTCCTGATAGTAAAGGATTACAATAGTCCAGCCTTGAAGTAACAAATGCATGGACTAGTTTTTCAGCATCACCCCTGGACAGAATGTTTCTAATTTTGGCGATATTCCGGAGGTGAAAAAAGGAAACTCTGGAAACCTGTTTAATGTGGGATTTAAATGACATGTCTTGGTCGAAAATAACACCAAGATTTTTTACTTTACTACCAGAGGCCAAAATAATGCCATCCAGATTCAGTGATTGATTAAGAAGTTTATTTTTTGAGGACTCTGGTCCAAAGATTATAACTTCTGTCTTGTCAGAATTTAAGTGCAGGAAATTTAAAGTCATCCAGCTTTTGATGTCATCAAGACATGACTCCAGTCGAAGTAATTGATTGGATTCATCAGGATTTATGGATAAATATAGCTGAGTGTCATCAGCATAACAGTGGAAATTAATCCCATGCTGTCTGATAATTTTGCCAATCGGAAGCATATATATAGTAAAGAGAATTGGTCCAAGGACTGAACCCTGTGGTACTCCACAAGTGACCCTAGAGCTTGAAGAAGATTTATTATTAACATGAACAAACTGGAATCTGTCCGACAGATAAGATTTAAACCAGCCTAATGCTTTCCCCTTAATCCCTACAGTATGCTCAAATCTTTGTAGGAGAATATTGTGATCAACTGTGTCAAACGCAGCACTGAGATCTAACAGGACAAGTAAAGACACAAGTCCATTATCTGAGGCCATGAGAATATCATTTGTGACCTTCACCAGAGCCGTTTCAGTGCTATGATGAGCTCTGAAGCCTGACTGAAACTCCTCAAGTAGGTCATTGCTTTGTAAATGTTCACAAAGTTGATTAGCAACTACTTTCTCGAGAATTTTAGATAAGAAAAGAAGATTAGATATAGGTCTGTAATTTACTAACTCATCTTGATCGAGAGATGGTTTCTTAAGTAAAGGTTTAATAACAGCTACTTTAAAAGCCTGTGGTACATATCCATTTACTAAGGATAGATTAATCATGTCTAAAATAGGACCACTGATCAAAGGGAATATCTCCTTAAACAACTTGGTTGGGATTGGGTCTAACATACAGGTAGAAGGTTTAGATGAAGCTAATATTTTAGATAGCTCAGAAAGCTCTACTGCTTCTAGACAGTTCAGACACAGCGCAGGTTCTAAAGATTCCTCAAAAGCTGCCTTACTTACTGGGGATGAGGTAATCATGTTTGGGAGGATGCCAATTATTTTATTTTTAATGGAATCAATTTTATTTATGAAGAATCCCATAAAATCATTACTGCTAAGAGCTAGGGGAATGGATGGATCAACAGAGCTGTGGCTCTGTGTAAATTTGGCAACTGTACTAAAGAGAAATCTAGGATTATTTTTATTCTCTTCAATTAATGATGAAAAATATGCTGCTCTAACTCTGCGAAGGGTCTTGTTATACAACAATAGACTGTCCCTCCAGATTAGGTAGGATTCCTCTTGGTGTGTAGAGCGCCATTTTCTCTCCAATTTCCTAACATTGTGCTTCATGGAACGCAGCTCTGAATTAAACCAGGGAGCCAGCTTCCTGTGAATTATCACCTTCTTTTTCAAGGGAGCTACATTATCTAATGCAGAACGCAATGAGGAAGTCACACTGTTAACAAATGTATCGATTTGTGAATGGGAAGAAACAGCATTGCTGCCATCTACAGGGCATTTCTGCAATACCGAGGATATTAAAAGGGGGACAGACTCTTTAAAGTTTGATGCAGCATTGTCCGATAGAGATCTCCTATAATGGAACCCTCTTTTGGGGGTGGAGAACTCAGTTAGATTAAACTCAAATGTTATTAAAAAATGATCAGATAGGACAGGGTTGTGAGGAAATACTGTTTATACCTCACAATCAATGCCATATGTCAGTACAAGGTCTAAAGTATGGAGCCAAGAGTGCGTTGGCTTATGCACATTTTGAGCAAAACCAATTGAATCTAGGATAGTTTTAAAGGCTACACTAAGGTTATCACATTCTGTGTCAACATGAATGTTAAATTCCCCCACTATAATAACCTTGTCAGTGTTTATCACCAAATCAGATAAGAAGTCTGACAGCTGATCCAAAAACTGAGTGTAAGGGCCTGGTGGACGATACAAAACAACAAACAGAAGAGGTTTTATTGCTTTGCAGTTTGGATGAGGGAAACTGAGGGTTAAATGCTCAAAAGAACTGTAGTTATTAATTGGCCTGGGACTAATTAATAAATCAGACAGAAAGATGGTTGACACTCCTCCTCCTCTTCCCACAGATCTAGGAATGTGGAAATTTGAATAATTGGAGGGAGTTGACTCATTTATACTAACGTAGTCCTCTTGTAGCCAGGTTTCTGTGAGACAAAACAAATCAATCTGATTATCAGAAATCAATTCATTAACTAACAAAGTCTTTGGAGGGAGAGACCTTATGTTTAATAGACCACATTTAGTTGTTTTATTTTTTGGTTCAAAGTGAGCCGTATTGATTTTTATTAGATTTTTATGGTTTTTCCTTTTAGATCAGTTTTTGATCTGTTAAGTTTTGGCCGTGAGAAAGACACCGTCTCAATAGGATAATGGGTGGGTAACAGTACAGAAGCTGCAGAGAGGTGTGTTAAACTACGGCTCTGCTTCCTGGTCTGGACCCTGGGTTGTCAGCATTTAGGAGAACTAATAAATCCGGCCAGATTTCCAGAAAGAAGAGCTGCACCATCCAAAGTAGGATGGATGCCTTCTCTCCTGATCAGACCAGGTTTTCCCCAGAAAGTTCGCCAGTTATCAATGTAGGCCAGCATGAATAACAATCTTACTGATTGTTATTCACAATATAGTCATGTTCAATAAATGAGAACATCATTAAAAGGCAATTTGTTTCAGTAACCCACCTAACCAAAATAAACATATATATATATATATATATATATATATATATATATATATATATATATATAGATATAGATATATAGATATATATATACTTACTCACAGACTAATGTTTTAAAGCCCTTATTTCTGTTAATAATGACTTTTTTTGCTTAGATATAACGAAAACACGACATTTAAGATTAGAATATTACATCAAATCAATGAAAAAAATTAAGAAATTTGGGCTTAATCAAAAGCATGTGTAATACATGCTTAAAGTTTTTCATTTAAAAACAGTACTTTTAATCTGAATAATGAGCCTCATTGGAACTCATATCCCAGTTTATTGAATGTGACTGTATATGCAGCAGTATCTCCAGCTGTGTGCGATTTTTGTTGTAATATGTAAAGAAAAGTAAAAAGTGCAGCCACAAAGGGGGCATAGTGTCCTTTGGCCTTTTTTGGGCGGGCCCTACGCCCTGGTAAATGCAAAGGGCTGCATCAGAAAGGGCCACTATCAGCAAATTTACAATTTATTACCCTGATCTCCATACTGGTTGAAGCCCAGGTTAATAACGACCCCCACCGGTGCCAGTGACCGACAGCGTGCCGCTGGAAACTGAGATGCAGAAGATGGGGTTAGATGGAGTCAGATCTCTTGCTGTGGCAACCCCTGAAAGGGAAAAAGCCCAAAGATGATGTGAAGAAAATAAAAGAACGAGGTTGTGATATTGCTAAAATACTTTGTGGAAGAAACACTCCCCAGCCTGATCTGCTGCCGCCGGTCAGTCAGGAAGCTGCTGGTCCACTGACAGGTGAAGGCTGTGAGCTGGGTGAGATTCTGGGGGAGGATGTCTGGGTTGAGGCCGAGCTGAAGCCCACAAACACAATCCTGACGTATATCCCTGGGTGGTGTAGGTGGTGCAGGATGAAGCCTAGTCACACGCTTGACTGCCAGCTACTCTAAGGTTTTCCTTGCCACAGACTTCAGGGTGACAGGGTTATAGTCATTTAACCCTGTGATGGTGCATTTTCTGGGGGAACTGGAGGGTGGTGAAGCGTTTGAAGGAGAAGGAACACCACACAGCTCCAGACTCATTGAAGATCTGAGTGAAGATGGGGGCCAGTTGGTCAGAGAAGGCGTTCAGGCAGAAGGGGGAAATGCCACTGGGTCCTGGAGCTTCCCCGGTCTCCTGACACTGAGAGAGCCCAATGCCTCCTCACTAAAACTGATGTAGGATGTCACGGCGTCAGTTAATCCATTTAAATCTTTGGCTAAAGCCTTAAAAACCCTCCAAAATGAACAAGCAAAAGTTGAAGAAAGATAACAAATCTTCGTGCTGTTATATTTCCTGTTTAATTCACTCAAAAGCATGAGATTCCCAATAATATCATGAAACAGGAACAAAGTGATGACCTCATGTTGGTCTGATAGGAAACCATGTTTTCAACACGTTGCGTATTTTGGATAGTTTCAGTCCGTACATCACAGGATTAAACAGCGGCTGACACGTCAGAAAGTACAGTGACAAAAATATTCTGACCATGCTTGGAACATGGTCCAGGTTAAACCTGCTCTGTAAAACATCAAAGCCACAGCCGAATGTGAAGTTGAGCAGTGAGGCCAGGTGAGGCGTGCAGGTACTGACAGCTTTCTGCCGGGTGTTTTTTGACCCGGAGTAACACACTTTGAGGATCCTTATGTATGTGTAGAAAATCAAAATAACTGGAAGAACTACCCCAACAACAGTGCTAAAGAGCCCATAAACATTGTTGCTTGTTGTGTCTGAGCAGGCCAGCTTCACAATGGAGTAGTTATTACAGAACACTTTGTCAATGATGTTTTTACAGCGGTGCAGAGTGAAACTCATTGAGGTGAAAACACTGACTCCGAGAAAGGAAATTAACCACTCTGCAGCAATAAGAGCTGCAATTTTCCTGGCCGTCATCAGCGAGTGATACTGCAGAGGATGACAGATGGCCAGATATCTGTCATACGACATGATAGTGAGGTTGAAAAACTCTATGCTTTGATAAACGTGAACCAGGTAAACCTGCAGGAAACACAACGGGACAGAAACAGAGTGAAGATCAGAGAGGATCTGAACCAACAGGAGTGGGAAGAGGCTTGTGCTGCCAAAGAGTTCATTCACAAACAAGGCGAACAGAAAGATGTACATGGGTTCATGTAAGCTCCTGTTCACAGCGATGACCACACTGAGCAGAACATTAGAACCAACAACTACAATATACACACACAAGGCAATCAGGAAGAATAAGTACTTTAGCTGCTTGATATCTAAGTAAGCCCCCAGAATAAAATATGGAACCAGTGTCGAGTTTATCATCGTCTGCATTTGTTGGTGCTGAAAAGAAAAAGTCACAAAGTGTTCAGGAGAAACTGTCAGAAATCCTCATCATAGGCACAGCATGTAGTGGATGGGATTTAACCAGCATCACCAGCAGACACCACTCTCTAATAATTCAGACAGAGAACACAGTTCAGGACAGTGAGCGGACGACCCGGTGAGTTCCTCTGAACTGAGCTCTCATTCTACTGCTGCTGCTTTTATGCTTCTCAGCTTCCTTCTCCTTCCCCAGGCAGATGTAACTGTCAAAGGACTGCTTGTCTGTCTGATGCATCTAATTAACATTATTAACATTAACATCAAGGTGAGTTTTTAAAAAAACACGTTTGATCTTAACAGCACTTTGTAGACAAACCAAAAACAACGACAAAGACAGAAGGCAAGTCAAGGCAAATTTATCTGTATAGCACATTTCAGTACAGAGACAATACAAAGTGCTTTACATTATTGAAATATAGGAAAATAAAACAGAATAAGAGCAAGTTGGAATAAAATGTAGAAACAACATAAAACCTGGGAAAATGGAAACTAAAAGCAAATATTAAAAACAGTTTAACTAGAACAGTTAAAATCCTAAACAAATGTGTTTTAATCTTGATTTAAAGGAACTCAGGCTTTCAGCACTTTTACAGTTTTCTGGGAGCTTGTTCCAGATCAGTGGAGCATAGGAACTAAATGCTGCTTCTCCATGTCTGGTTCTGGTTCTGGTTCTGCAGAGCAGGCTGGAGCCAGAAGACCTGAGTGGTCTGGAGGGTTGATGCTCTGATAACAAGTCTGTGATGTATTTAGGTGCTAATTCAGGGATTTATAGACTAACAGAAGGATTTTAAAGTCTATTCTCTGAGATACAGGGAGCCAGTGGAAGGACTTCAGAACCGGGTCCATGTTCTCTACGTTCTTAGTCTTAGCGAGGACTTCAGAACCGGGTCCATGTTCTCTACGTTCTTAGTCTTAGCGAGGACTTCAGAACCGGGTCCATGTTCTCTACGTTCTTAGTCTTAGCGAGGACTTCAGAACCGGGTCCATGTTCTCTACGTTCTTAGTCTTAGTGAGGACGCGGGCAGCAGCGTTCTGGATCAGTTGCAGCTGTCTGATCCACTTTTTAGGCAGACCTGTGGAAACACCGTTGCAGTGATCAGTTCTACTAAAGATGAACGCATGGATTAGTTTTTCCAGATCCTGCTGAGACATCAGTCCTTTAACCCTGGAAATGTTCTTGAGGTGATAGAAAGCCGATCTTGTAATTGTCTTTAGATGCTTTTGGAGGTTCAGGTCTGAGTCCATCACTACACCCAGATTTCAGGCCTGATCAGTGGTTTCTAGCTGAAGCGACTGAAGCTGTGTGCTAACTCTTGATCTCTCCTCTATTGGTCCAAATATTATTATTTCTGTTTTGTTTTTATTCAGTTGAAGAAAATTTTGGCACATCCAGGCATTGATTTCTTCAAGACATTTACTCAGTGCCTGAACTGGTTCATAGTCACCTGGTGACATGGTGATGTAAAGCTGTGTGTCGTCTGCATAGTGATGGTAGCTGATGTTGTTTTTTATGATCTGGGCTAAAGGGAGCATGTAGATATTGAACAGGAGGAACCCAGGATGGAGCCTTGGGGAACCCCACATGTGATTTTTGTCATCTTTGACGTAAAGTTACCTACTAATACAAAAGATTCCCTGTTCTTTGAGTAGGATTTAAACCATTTGAGAGCTGTACCAGAGAGGCCGACCCAGTTTTCCAGGCGTTCTAACAGAATGGAGTGATCGACAGTATCGAATGCTGCACTGAGGTCCAATAATACCAGCACTGTGGTTCTTCCACAGTCTGTATTTATATGGATGTCATTAAACACCTTGATAAGGGCGGTCTCTGTACTGTGGTGAGGAAACCTGCAGGAGGAGGAACTTAGCTGCTGAATGATCTCCTCTAAGCTTTTGTGGTTTATTTGGCTAAATTGGGACATTTTGTCAGAAATAGTTCCAGCTGAATACAGCTTTGGTTCTGGTGTTGATATGGATGTACAAAGTGATCCTCTAATTTTTAGGATTTTCTCAGTAAAGAAGTTAGCAAATTCATTGCAGGCCCTGGTGGAGTGGAGTTCAGAAGCCACGGACACAGGAGGATTTGTTAACCTGTCAACTGTGGAAAATAAGACACGAGCATTATTAATGTTTTTCTTGATGATCTCAGAGAAGAAAGATTCTCTTGCATTTTTCAGTTGTAAGTTATATCTGTAAAGTCTCTCTTTATAGATGTCGTAGTGAACCTGCAGTCTGTTCTTTCTCCACCTGCGTTCAGCTTTTCCACATTCCCTTTTTTCACCTCTAACTGCTGGAGCATTTCTCCAAGGAGATTTATTCTTCCCGGAAAGAACTTTCACTTTAACTGGAGCAATGCAGTCAATGATGTCTGAGACTTTAGAATGAAAGTTATCTACTAGCTCATCTACTGAGTTGCAGCCCAAGGTTGAAGTAGCAGAGTAAGCTTGAATAAAAGTTTCCGCTGCATTGTCCTTAAAGGTGCGTTTTCTTACGATGTCCCTTTGGCTAAATGAGTCACTGGAAATGATGCTTTCAAAGGTAACAGAAAATTGATCAGATAGGGCAACATCAGTTACATTGACCTGTGAAATGTTTAGACCTTTAGTGATGATCAAGTCTAAAATATGTCCCTGTTTGTGTGTTGGCTGTTTAACATGTTGACTTAAACAAAAGTTTCTAAGTGTGTCACACAGTTCTTTTGCACTTCTGTCTTCAGGGTTGTCAACGTGAAAGTTGAAGTCTCCCACAATAATTAGACAGTCATAATCAACACATATCACAGACAGCAGGTCACTAAAATCATTAAAAAAGTTTGATGTGGACTTAGGAGGCCTGCAAACATTCAGAAACATAGTTCATACCGGGCTCTTTACCTGGAGAGCCAAATGTTCAAAAGAGTCGAATTTTCCCAAAAACACCTTTTTACACTTTAGTGAATCATTGAACAATGTTGCTACTCCTCCACCTTTCCTTTGCTGTCTGCTCTCACAAAGGAAATTGTAGTTTGGAGGAGTCGACTCTAACATAATATGTACTTCATTAAGTTCATGTAACCATGTTTCTGTTAAAAACATTACATCAAGATTATTGTCAATAATGAAGTCATTAATTAAAAGGGATTTTCCTGACAGAGATCTAATGTTTAATAATCCCAGTTTATATGACTTAGTGGTTGATGATGTCTCTGTGGCAGGTTGCATCTGATAGTTTATGACTTTTAAGTACGATTGTTTATTGTTATTGTTTATGTTTTTCTTATTTCTGCCACGTATTATCACAGATATTCCATAATCTCTGGCAAAAGGCCCAAGCTGATGCTGGAAACTGTCATGTCTGATAAACGTGCTGCTAAGGCCCGGTGTGTATCACAGAGAAGTTATCTGGGGGTCTTGAGCATCAGAATGTTCTGTGATACATAGAGGAGGAGGATCTGAGGCCTTTAGAAGATGCTGGTTTATTGACAGCAGAATGGCTATGTGGAGAGGATGTCAGCTGAAGGCCAATCTTAAATACTTTGTTCATGTTCTGAGAAAATTCCAGAAAAGGAACTTTTGGGCTTTGTGGAGAAGAAGGGGAGGCGGGTGAAGTCTGGACCAGTGTTTGTGGGGATGGAGGTTCTTGGTCCTCTCTTTGTCCTGCTGAGATCTGGGATGAATCCTCCTGTAGTTCTGACAACGCCTCTTTCTGTGTCATTTTCTGGCCATCTTTATCTTGGCTTGTTCGGGCTGTACTGGGCTTATCATTTGTTTTGGGACAAAGCTGATGGTGCATGGTTCACAGAATAGAAGATGTTTGAAATCAGCCGTTTTGCACCTGACCTATTTAGAGAGAAACCGTCTCTGTTGAACAGATGTCTTCTTTCCCAAAAGATGTTAAAGTTGTCTATGAAGATTACAGTTGTTTCTTTGCATGTTTTTCCAGCCATTTGTTTAGCATCAGAACTCTGGAAAAAATCTCATCTCCACAATTAATGGGTACACGAGGGCTGCTGAAAAACACCTTGACATTAAGGCCATCAACTACATTTAGCAGACGAATGTAACCCTCTTTCAATACTTCTGATTTTCTTATCTGGGTGACGTCGCCCAGGGCTTCAGCTTGTATTATGAGTTTTTCCAAGGTCGGGCGTTCTTTCAAGATCCTTGGAAGGTCTGTCTGATACATTAGAAACCAGGCCACAGCTCAAAGGGTTGTAAATCAGCACCTCTGGGTTTTTCTTGTTACAGAAATGTTTAATCCCGCTTACAGATCGATTGCCTAATATCAGGGTCCTTGGCCCCGTGGCATGTCTTTTCTCTGGTAGCTTAGTGTTGACATACCTCTGAATGTTGTCATGATTCTCCTGGGTCACATTTTGGAGCGGAGCGAATCTGTTTAGTAACGGAATTCCAGCATTTCCAGCAGGTTTACTCCTATCATTTGTTTTGAGAACAGCCCGCTGTTGTTTCCCTTGTCCTGGGACATCTCTCTGTAGTATCGGCCAGTTTTCTTTGTCTAGGTGTGGGGTTTGTTGCTTTGGTCTTGCACCCAGAGTGGTCCAGGGATTCTCATTTTCCTCAGGGAACTGTTTGTTCAATGAGTTTCTGGGCTGGTGGTCGCCGTTCGGAGTCACAGGCAGGGTTGTTTCATTTCCATACGTGCCGTTTACATCATAATTCAGTTTGAGTCGGCAGATCTTCAGTTCCATAACAGCTAACTTCTGTAGAAGCGTGTCAAAGTCCATTGTGGTGAGGGTAGGTATCTTTTCAAAATCAAAATCAAAATCAAAATTAAATAAAAGAAAATAAATAAAATAGGGGACAATCACCATTCAACTGCACATTCAGTGTCTTCCAGGAGCAAACCTTGGCCTTAGTGAGCTCCAGAGATGCAATCGGAGTGGGCTTCTTGTACCCGTGATACTTTTTTTGGCTGGTTCTGCTGTTCTTTTTATATCTCTCTCAGCAGGTGTAGAAGCAGACTCTGAGGATGTTGTCTATTTTCTTTTCTCCCTTTTAACGTTTTGCCTCATCCTTTTCTCTTCCTTTCTTTCTCTTTTACATTTCCATTTCTGTGTCCATTGAACTTGAAAAAAAAAAAAAAATATCCAATGAAGTTTATTTTCCGTATCAAGTGGAGCACTATAGCAAAAGCAATAATTCTCCATTGTGAAAGTAAAAGAAACAGTAAAAAACAACAAAAAAACAGACAAAACAAGATAACCTCATGCTTGAAGTGATTTGCTGACATTTTTGTGTTCTTTTTGTTTCTCCTCTGTGGCAGAGGGAACGTTCTCCACCCTGTAACTCAGATTTCTGGTAACAGAGAGTTTATGCTTCAGTGGGTGATGGGAATTAAAATACAGATATGGATCTGTGAATGTAGGCTTTAACTAAACCGCCATTTTCAGACACTAATTTCAGTGATCTCCGAAATGCGTTTCCGGGGGCCATTATCACCAGCGACCTGATCCTTGACTACAGGTCTGCCTGACCTGTAGCCTACTAGTCAGGCAGACCTGTAGGGTCTGGAAAGGAGCAGCTAACATGTCAGCAGACCCCACATATCCTGGACACAAACCGTTTAGACCTTTATCTACAGGTCCGCATTGTCACAATTTGGGTTTTGTTTTGGTTTATGTTTGTTTTTGGCGTTTTTTTGACCAGTTCAGCAGTCTGTCACCAGCCAGTTCAGTTCAGTTCTCAGTCACCTGCCAGTTATCAGCCAATCCACCTCGAAGCCACTAGCCAATTAGTTTGTTTTGTCACTTCCCTGTCACTAGTCTACAACCAGTCAGATCTGTTCACCATTCAGCCACCAGTCACCATCCTGTTAGTTTCGGGTTAATTTCAGTCAACACCCTTCCTTTGATCAGTCTCACCTGTCACCTGTAATTAGTTTTCAACTCCGGTCACCTGTGCACTCCTTTATTTATACCTGCCTCAATCCTCTGTTCTGTGCCAGATCATTCCGTGCCTTTTGGTGAGTCTAGTCCAGCGTTCCCTGTTCTCTGTTCGTTTGCCTGTTGACTGAGCCAATTAGCCTCCGGATTTCTGAGCCAGCCTGACCTCTGATTTACCTGTTTGTTCTGACTGCCTGCCCGTTGCCTGACTAGACCTGACTTTCATGTATTAGAGCTTGCCTGTCCCCTGTTTTTAAATATTTAGTTTTACCATTTATCAGCTTTTATTTTGGTTTTTGGACTCTGTCGTTCCTTTTTGGCTAGATGCCCATTTAAGTTCTGACTGTTTGTTATTTGTTTAATAAATTTCCTTCACTGTCTCTGTGATGAACACTAAACAGCCAGTTAACCCAGGTTGATGCCATGCTTATTGGCATCCATTTGGCCACGTCTTTCTCCCTTTTTACACATTTGCAGGTCTTCATTTAGAACAAAGTGGATAAACAGTTAAATACCTTGTTTGTGTGGAGAAATTGAGAGAATAGCACTGGTTCTGGTTCTGGTTCTGGTGTCTGGTGCACTTTTGGTTCAAACATCCATGTTCATCATTAAGTGGTCAAGGTTGTCTAGGAGCCAGAAATTCTACCCAAACAATAGTAGTGATACTTCATAATATTTTATTACTCAGTGAAGGCAAAGAGTGCAGTAACGCTTTTTAAAAAAAAGTTCCCCGGGTAAATATATTTAGTTCCCACCCACTGCTGCACCTTCTGCACCAGTCTGCAGCCATGTTAAAAGTGCAACCCAAGCACAGTGGAAATCCAGTGTTTGGGTTGGGTGGACACCTGATTAAGGTTGTGGTGTAACAACCAGGAGTGTCGCTGTGGGCGTCTCTCTGTCGGCTCTTTAAGGGACGCAGATCTGAGCTCAGTCTGGAGTCCAAACAGCAGCCCTGACTTTCTGCTGGCTGCAGATTTTAGCTGTTTCCACAGTTTAATTCCTCAATGCACTGTTTAATAAGTTAAAACTCTTTGATTTTTATGATTTAGTTCTTCTAATTTTGCACCAGCCTAGACTTTTATTGAGCTTGTCAACATGTAGTATTTCTCTCTGATTTCTGGACTCTGATCAGCTTGACTCAGTGATTTTTATGTTTTTGTTACAGACAAAATTAAGGATGGAGGTAAATGCAACTCGTGCCTTTTACTTCACTCTAAGTGTCTATTTAGATATGGACATGCTGAGCTACTTATTATTCCTCATCGTCCTGTGTCTGTATGTCCTGATCGTTGGCTCTAACGTGCTGCTGATCGTGGTGATCTGTGTGAACAGGAGCTTACATGAACCTATGTACATGTTTCTGTGCAGCCTGTTTGTGAATGAACTGTACGGCAGCACATCGTCGTTCCCCTTCCTGCTGGTCCAGATCCTCTCTGATGTTCACATTATTTCTGCTCCACTCTGTTTTCTGCAGGTTTTCTCTGTTTATACTTATGGATGTGTGGAGTTCACCAACTTAGCCGCCATGTCTTATGACAGGTATGTTGCTATCTGCCATCCTCTGCAGTATAACTCAGTGATGACTTCACGGAGAATAGCCATCCTAATATCCATCACATGGTTTCCTCCATTTTTCTTTGTTGCTGTAACCGTGTTCTTGAGCTCCTCTCTGCAACTCTGTGGGAACGTCATTAATAGGATTTACTGCGACAATCACTCCATCATAAAGCTGGCCTGTGAGGAGCCCAGAGTCAATAACATCTATGAACTTGTCATGACTTTCCTCACAGTCTGTGTTCCTGGGTCTGTGATTCTCTACACCTACATGAGGATCCTTAAGGTGTGTTTTCCTGGCTCCAAACAGACCCGGCAGAAAGCTGTCAGTACCTGCACCCCTCACCTCGCTTCAGTTATCAACTTCTCTTTTGGTGTTTCCTTTGAAATCGTACAGAGTAGATTTGACATGAATAATGTTCCTGGCATGTTGAGGACAATATTACCATTGTATTTCCTCACCTGCCAGCCGCTCTTCAACCCGGTTCTGTACGGCCTGAACGTGTCCAAAATACGCAACCTAAGCAAGAAGCTGATTTTGAGTAAACTTCAGCATTTGTTTTAGGCTTTTTAGTTCTGTGTTAGAGTCTTGATCCTGATCTGAAGGGCAAAGCACCTCAGCTGAAGCTTTTTGATGTCAAAGGAACTGCAGTTCTGATCCAAGCTTCCCCCTAACGATGGAGCCCTCATATTTAGATGTGCATATGGTAGAAAAATAAGCAGAAGAGGTCAAGATGTGTTGGGTCAATGTTTCTGTGTTTCAAGGAATACGTTTTTTTGTGCATAATATTGATTCTGGACTTTTCAGCATTCATTTTCTTTGAGGCTGATTGCTAAAAATGTAAAATTCCCTTTGAATTCAGAAATGTTACCTGAGCTCAGGAGTTTTCAGGATGCCTGTAGTTCTTCCAAACTGTACGTGTGATTAGTTTTGGTCAGAACATTGAGCAAGCTACAAGATCATGACCTGTGATTTTTTTATTGTATTACTGTGCACACAATGTGAGGGTTTCGCAGGATCGAACAGCTATTTATTTTTTTCTCTTTCTAGTCAGTGGCTATAAGGTTTGTGTCATTATGGAGTCATGACAAAATGACAAATGTGCTCCACGCTGGGGTTTTTAGACGGAGATCTGGGATGCACTCATTTAAACACAGACGGCCGTGGAGCGCTGGTCAGCTTTCTGCAGAAATGTAACTGAAAGTTCCTGGCATCGTTTAGATCTGCGCAGGTCTGCACATAGCCAGGTTTAAGTTGATGCTCTGTAGCTTCACGTGAAAAAAGCGACTGCTGAATGTTTTGTTATTGCAAGTATTTCAATAAAATATAAAGATAAAACACATAATCTCTGGAGACTATTTGTGTGGAGTTTGTCTCCAAGAATTAAGAATCTTTACTGTCGTGGTGATTTTTTTTTGTGAGACAGACACCGTGTGACAGTAAACCTTTGTTATGGTGCTGCTTTTGCTTTAAAATCTCTAGTCTTTACTGTCTTTTTGTAATAGTAATAATAATAATAATATCATCTTTATTGTCATTAAAACATACATTACAACAAAATCTGTTCTCTGCTTTTAACCCATCACCCTTGGGGAGCAGTGGGCTGCCACTGTGCGGCGCCCGTGGAGCAATCAGGGGTTAAGGGTCTTGCTCAGGGACCCAGAGTGCAGGCAGTGGGGATGGAACCGGGTACTTTATTGTCACATTGTTTCCTTTATGTCACACGTTATGTGGGCACTGACACAATGAACAAATGGAATCACCTTCAAGGTGACTGTGTATAATTAAATAAAACAGTCATCTATGCATACAAGCAGGCATGTGCACAAAGATCTTTGGGGGAAGGTGCTCAAGCCATAAAATGGCACTCATTGCTAAGTTTATTAATAAGAAACACAGTAGGATATGTCTAACTTAATAATTTTTTATTAACACCATTAAATACACATCTGAAGAAATAGAATAACTGACATATCAAACTCAGTAAATAAATGAATGCGAGGCAAAAACAGACAGAACAGTGGCATGTTGTGTAAGCTTTTTAATTCCCAAAAATCCATCTAACCGCAAATGACTGACAAACTACGCCTCCCAGCATTCATTACAATTCTGATGTCACAGATTGAAGCTGTAAAATAGTTATTTTTTGTGTGGCTGTGTAGCACTAAGAATTGCTTTCTTGGTGTCAAACAGATTTACTTTCACAAGTGGAGCATTACTGCTTTCACTATAGCGCTCCCATTGATGTATATGCAAACTAACTTTATTGGATATTATTTTGGGATTATTTCAAGTTCAATCGACACAGAAACGGAAACGGAAAAGAGAAAGATGAGACAAAATGCTAAAAGGGAGCAAAGGTGACAAAAGAGCAAAGGAAAAAGAGAAAACAAGAACAACTTGCAGATTATATATATATATATATATATATATATATATATATATATATATATATATACATACACATACATTATATTGCCAAAAAGTATTCGCTCACCTGCCTTAGCTCACATATGAGCTTCAGTGATCCCATTCCTAATCCATGGGGATTCAATGACGTCGCTCCACCCTTTGCGCTTAGAACAGCTTCAACTCTTCTGGGAAGGCGGTCCACAAGGTTCTGGAGTGTTTATGGGAATTTTTGACCATTCTTCCAGAAGCGCCTTTGTGAGGTCACACACTGATGAAGGACTGGCTCTCAGTCTGCGCTCTAATTCATCCCAAAGGTGTTCTATCAGGTTGAGGTCAGGACTCTGCAGGCTGGTCAAGTTTATCCACACCAGACTCTGCCATCCATGTCTTTATGGACCTCGCTTTGTGCTCTGGTGCTCAGTCATGTTGGAAGAGGAAGGGGTCAGCGTCAGACTGACGCCCACAAAGCTGGGAGCGTGGAGTTGTCCTAGATGTCTTGGTCTGCTGAAGCACTCAGAGTTCATTTCACAGGGACTAAGGGGCCAAGCCCTGCTCCTGAAAAACAGCCCCACACCATAATCCCCCCTCCACCAAACTTTACATTTGGCACACTGCCGTCAGACAAGTACCGTTCGCCTTGTAACCGTCAAACCCAGACTCCTCCATCAGATTTCCAGATGGAGAAGCACTTTTTGTCATGAACGGGTCTCCACTGCTCTGGAGTCCAGTAGCGGCGTGCTTTACAGCACTTAACGCTTTGTATCATGATTTAGGTTTTTGTTTGTTTTGCTTTGGACTTTTCTGTAATCTTTTCCTAATCAGCCTTCACCTCTAAGCCATCATCCAATCACCTCAGGCTCCCTCCAGCCACCACCCTGCTCTAGATCGGCGCCACCTGTTGCTATTAATTGCACTGAACTCGGCTCACCTGTTAACCTGTCTACATGTACCTGCCTCAGGCATCCACTCACTGCCAGAACATCTCTTCTCATCTTGTGTGATGTGCTTCTCTACCAGTTCCTGTGTGCTCAGCCAGCTGGACTCTTCTAAAGGAAGTCTCCTGTTGTCTGCGTGCTGCAGCTCTGCCTCTTTCTCTGTGAGTTCCAGCCGCTCGCTCTGCCTGTTCTGGTGGTTCCCCGGTCCACATCGCCTGTTATGGTCCATCACTACCTGCATCTTCTGGTCCCCTGCTCATCCCTGCCTGCCTGCACCATCAGCCACTAAATCCTCGGTTCAAGTCTGGTTCTACTTGCCTGCCTCATCCACTACTCATCATTTCAGTAAACTTTTTAAAAACGTAACTCTGTGTCCGGTTGAATATCGGGTTCACCAGCATCAATCACTACAGCTTTGCACTTGGTGATGTAGGGCTTGGATGCAGCTGCTCCACCATGAAGCTCTCTGTGCTGTTCTTGAGCTGATCTGAAGACCACATGAAGTTAGCAGGTGTGTAGTGATTGGCTGCAGAAAGTTGGCAACCTCCTCGCTTCAGCATGCACTCACCCCGCTCCGTCAGTTTACGTGGCGTTGCTATCGTTCCCAAACGCTTCTATTTTGTTGTGATACAGCTGACTGTGGAATATTTAGGAGTGAGGAAATTTCACAAGTGGGTTTGTTGCTCACGTGGCATCGCATCACGGTTCCACGCTGGAATTCACTGAGAGCGACCCGTTCTTTCACAGATGTTTGTGAAAACAGTCTGCATGCATAGATGCTGATGATTTGCTGAGGTTGAACCCAATGTGAGCCAGACACGGAGCTGATGCTTGATGGATTTATTAAAGAGATGGTGGGTTATCTGGGCAGGCAAAAAACAATCCACAGAGGTACAGGGCAGACATCCAGGGAAAGACAAAAACTGGGGCAGACTCAAAAACCAGGACAAATCAGGTCGGGCAACAGACAGGTAATGAAACAGAATAACTGAGGTTTGCGTGATCTTACCATGAACATACGGGCAGAGATCAGAGGTGACGTTCTGGCACTGGAGACTGATCAGAACGGAGTTTAAATGGAGGTGAGAACAGGTGAAAACACTGGAAGTTAATTGCAGGCAGGGTGGAAACTGAACAGGTGTGCTGAGTGGTAATTTGATCAGCTCCAGTGCCAGAAACGTTACATATACAATATATATACAATATATATATATATATATATATATATATATATATATATATATATATATATATATATATATATATATATATATATATATATATATATATATATAACCAATAATCTAATCAAGAGGAGCATTAAAGCCGACCAGAGACAGAAGGAAGGCGTCAGAACCTTAGCTCACCTGAGCGGTACCTGACCTGATCCAATGCTCCTTGATGTTCCTGGTTCCGTAGGCATTCTGCTCACTAATCAGAGCAATCTCTCGGCTGAGATCGTTTCCTGCTCCTGCTCGGTTCCTGCCATCTCGCTTCTGGTTCACTCCAGCAACTCCGGCTCCCTTGAGCCTTCCTGGAACTCCTGTCGACCTGGCGCTCCTATCCTGTTGCCATCCTCTGTCATGGAACTCCCAACCCAGGTCCAACAACACCTCAGTCTGTCGCTGACAGCCGCAGCCTGACCAGCTCCGCTCTCACCGTCCATCCGTAAGTCAACCTCCACTCCCGTCTTCTCTGACCTGATGTTTGCCGGTGCTCACTCTCTGCTTCTTTCTCTCCTCACAGTCAGTGACCAGAGCCTTCCCAGATGGACGTTATCCACGTCACCCTTTACCATACTCTCCTGTCCTTGTTCATATCAATAAACACCTTTTACTGTCATACTGCATCTGTTTGTTGCTTCAAGGTCGTCATGGAAAACCCAGTCGTGACATATATTTCAACAAGTAATTTCCCTCTGGGATTATTAAAGTATGTCTGATTCTGATTCTGATATATGTGGCCCTTCATCTCGGGTCCTCTAGCTTGAGGGTCCTTCTTAGGATCTTAGTTGTTCCTCAGATCTTCAGGACTGAGATGTCTGATGTTTCTCCAGGTATCTGTTGGAGCCACTTCTCCGGGGTGGGGGTTACTGCTCCGAGTGCTCCGATGACCACGGCCACGACTGTTGTCTTCGCCTTCCAGGCTCTTTCTAGTTTCTCCCTGAGCCCTCTGTATTTCTACAGCTTCTCTTTTTTCCTGTTTCTATCACTCGGGATGGCCACATCGATCACAGCAGATGTCTTCTGCTGCTTTTCAAGGATCACAATGTCCGGATGGCCATTACCATTTCGTGTGTTTGTATCTGGAAATCCCCCAGGATCTTAGCTCTGTCGTTCTCCACAAGCTTGTGAGAAGACTCCCATGTTGACCTGGGGGTCTCCAGTTGGTGTTCTGAACAGATGTTTCTGTCCACTATACCAGCCACTTGGTTATGGTGTTCCATATATTCCTACACTTCTAGTATCTGACACCTTACTATGAGATGCTGGATGGTTTCTGGGGCCTCTTTGCATTGCCTGCACCTGGGATCTTACCTGGTCTGGTAGATCTGGGCCTCTATGGCTGTGGTGCTGAAGGTCTGCTCCTGTGCTGCCATGATCAGAGCTTCAGGGCTGTCCTTCAGTCCAGCCCTCTCTAGCCATTGGTAGGAATCATATCAGCTGAACAGCAGACCATTGATATATATTATTGGATAGGACATCCCCTCGTCACCTCTATAGGCTGTAATCTGCACACAGAGGAGCCATTGCTATGCATTGGGTCGTTTCAATAAAACCACGCTGTTCTAATGTGGAATCAGCACACCTGTCAAAGAAACCGCCGTAGCACCCTTAATTCTTCTATTTCTATAGAATATGTCTCACATTAGGCTGCGGTGGGTAGCGCTGTTGCCTTGCAGCAAAAAGGTCCTGGGTTCAAGTCCTGCCCTGGGTCTTTCTGCATGGAGTTTGCATGTTCTCCCTGTGCATGCGTGGGTTCTCTCCGGGTACTCCGGCTTCCTCCCACAGTCCAAAAACATGACTGTTAGGTTAATTGGTCTCTCTAAATTCCCCTTAGGAGTGTGAATGGTTGTTTGTCCTGTTTGTCTCTGTGTTGCTGTGACAGACTGGTGACCTGTCCAGGGTGAACACCGCCACTCACCCATTGACAGCTGGAGATACACCCCATAGATGTGTTAGAAGACGGATGGATGTCTCACATCAAAGCTGACAAAATTGCCAATGTTATGATAAATTAAAATATGTACTCTCCCTAAACATAAATACATCAGCAGTGTGAGAACAGTTTCTGCTGTGCTGCTCAGTTTACTTTTAAACAGCTCAAGCTGCATTATTGCATCACAGTTTGTTGGTTTCTGGCCTTAAAGCTGAAATTTCTAAACTGAGACAGGCAAATTAAAGAGTTATTGGCCTCTGCGTGGTATGTGCGAAATCTGAGCCCCTGTTCTTATCATTACATAATGACAATAAAGACTCTTGATACTTGATATAGCTACACCTAAATATTTTACATATTCAGACATTTAACTAAATATTTGGATATTTACCTATTATTTAGCTAAATTTATAATAATTTAGCTGTAGCTACACATGTGGGCGTGCTTAAATTTAACATTTAGGTAGACATTTCTTAACATTTAATTGTCTAAGTAGTTACAACCTTTTAGACATTTAACTGTTTAGCACACCACATTTCTGAAAAACTGTCACAAAATAGTGCTGCTAACGTTTGAGTGAGTAACTTTACAAACGGCGCCCAGACACTGTGTTTAACAGGTGACGTCCATCAGACTGAATCAGAGAAGTATAATTTTTTATTTCAGTTTCACCCAGAACAAACGTTTCCACATGCTGCGTATTGTAGACAGCTTCACACCGTACATCACAGGGTTGAACAGCGGCTGACATGTTATATAGTACAATGATAACAATACTTTTACAGCACCGGGAGTGCTGCTCATGTTGAACCTGCTCTGCAACACCTCAAAGCAAACCCCAAATGAGAAGTTAACCAGGGAGGCCAGGTGAGGCGTGCAGGTGCTGACCGCTTTCTGCCGGGTCTGTTTGGATCCAGAAAAACACACCTTCAGGATCCTCATGTAGGTGTAGAGGATCAAAGCCACGGGAACAAAAACAATGAGCGCCGTGCTGATGAGGCCATAAATGTTGTTGACCGTTGTGTCCGAGCAGGCCAGTTTAACTATAGAGTAGTTGTCACAGTATATTTTGTTAATGAAGTTTCCGCAGAGCGGCAAAGAGAAACTCAAAGACGTTGTAGTAACAACCGTCAGAAAGGCTGTTATCCAGGCAGCTGCAATAAAAAGTGCAACTTTCTTCAGGCTCATCAGTGTGTGGTACTGCAGAGGATGGCAGATAGCCAGGTATCGGTCATAAGACATGACGGCTAGATTACAGAACTCTACACCTGCGTACGTGTAAAGACAGAAGATCTGCAGGAAGCAGAGAGGAACAGAAACTGTGTGAACGTCAGAGAGGATCTGGACCAGCAGGAAGGGGAACAACGATGTGCTGCCGTACAGTTCATTCACAAACAGGCTGCACAGAAACATGTACATAGGTTCATGTAAGCTCCTGTTCACACAGATCACCACGATCAGCAGCACGTTAGAGCCAACGATCAGGACATACAGACACAGGATAATGAGGAATAAAAAATATTTTACCTGCTTGGTATCAAAATAAGCACCAAGAGCGAAATATGAAACCTGTGTTGAGTTCATCATGATGATCCTTATACTTAAAAAGTTCTTATTGTTCAAGTGTAGATCAAACACTCATGTTACCTTTTCCCCGAGATTTTACCCCTAGAATGTGATCACTGATGTTCGCCACTGTTTACATAATGAATCAACGTAAACAGCAACAATTAAAGTTCATGTCATTATTTCACTGACAGTGAACTACTTCTAACCAAACCTTAAACCTTCCTCTGCTGCTTTTAAAGGTTTCAGGAACCTCCCACATCAACAGGCTGATGTCATCACCAAACGGAGGTGATCTCATATTTCTAATCACTATGATAGTCAGCAGAGAAACAAATACAAAACAAAAGCAGGAAAAACAAAGATGAACACTTATGAAACTCTAACAAATTGCAACTTCACCAACAAACACCGGTGCTGATCAGCAGACATAGCACAAGGCACAAAGGAACAGGAAGTAAACAAAAATAGAAACAGGAAGTAAAAGCAAGCTGAAATCCGAGGAAAAAGTACATCCACATGGAGTTTACAACGGCTAACGATTTAACAACCATACATGTTTAACTAAAAGAAATATAAACCAAAACAAGAACAATCTTAAAATCCACAATCAGGAGGACAGAGACCAAGACAAAACACTTGGTTCCTGATGAATATCATGAAGTGATGCTTTTTTCTGGGACACCATCCATACTGGGCATTGAGGGGCTCTATCCAGGCCATCCTCACAGCAACGATCTCATCAGTTTACGTCATATTTGGCTAACAAGTGCCTGGTGTTCCTGGCTTAGCTCCAGGAACTCAACCAGAAAAAGTAACATGGTATTACACCTGCATAGGTTAGGTTAGGGTTAGGGTTAGGGTTATGGTCAGTCGAGATTTGGTTCCGTATGAACTGCATGACAAACCAGGCTGCAGGGCGTTGTTGTTCGGATTTCTGGTGCGACAAATGAGCTCAGAAGAGACTTAATATCCCATTGCTCAAAAGAAAGAATCCACTCCTGAAAGGATCATGTGCAAGAAGGGAACCTTGACCATTCATGGGTAGATTTACATGTAACAACGGTCTGGTCTCATATCCTGGAGTTGGTCACAGCTTGCTGCTTTGATGTGGTTTCCACAGGTTATGTTAATTGTCTTTAGTCTTCCTTACTCCTGATTCTGGATACACTGACTTAGTGACTGTTGGGGACTGTGGTCACGTGGAACATATAAAGTCGAATTCCATCATCATATTTGTTCAAGGAAATATAGATGTAAATAAAAGGGGCCATAGAATGGAGCCTTGAGGAACCCCAAACATGTTAAGGTTTTCTTTTGAAGGTGCATAGCCACGGTATTTGACCTTTATAAAATGTATACGTCAACAGCTCATTCTGGTTGCATAGAAAGTTTTTAGGAAAGATAATCACGTCCTGCTGCCTTATTAGTTGTTATTGTGGTGTTTTATGTTTTGTTTTTGCTCAGTTTGTTAGTAAATAAAGTCTTTTGTGTATATCTATGATTTTAACTGAAGTACATACTGCGCATCCCCAACAGGGGTTAAAACAAGGAAGCGGCTAAAGGCTATTAGCATCTCCAAGTGAAACAATGAAGAATGGTCCAAGATCCAGTGGAAAAAAACGGCAAAAACATATGATTCCAAGAAGCTGAAGATCACTAGAAGGTGCTGAGGAAGCAGCAGCAAGCACAGGAAAGGTCTGGGATTCAGAGTGTTGAGGAAAGGTCGGGGCTTTGGTACTCAGAGATGACGAGGAATAGATTCTAGTGCTCAGAGGCCCTGGTGTTCCTAGGGGGCATACAGCATCCTCGGATGCCTAAACGTGGCATTTGAGGAGCCGAAAAAGCTGCACCCTTATGCAATAAAAGTATATTTCTCAATATATTACATGATAATACATTTCATGTGTATTCATATATTGTGAAACTTAAATATTAATATATGAAACTATATTACATAATAATATACTGTGTTGAACAGGTTTCCAGAGTTTTCCTTTTTTCACCTCAGGAATATCGCCAAAATTAGAAACATTCTGTCCAGGGGTGATGCTGAAAAACTAGTCCATGCATTTGTTACTTCAAGGCTGGACTATTGTAATTCTTTACTATCAGGAAGTCCACAAAATGCAGTTCAAAGTCTTCAGCTGATCCAAAATGCTGCAGCAAGAGTTCTGATGAAAATCAACAAGCGGGATCATATTTCTCCAATTTTAGCTTCCCTTCATTGGCTTCCTGTTAAATCAAGAATATAATTTAAAATTCTTCTTCTAACGTATAAAGCCCTTAATAATCAAGCTCCATCATATATCAGAGCTCTGATTACCCCGTATGTTCCTAACAGAGCACTTCGCTCTCAGACTGCAGGTCTGCTGGTGGTTCCTAGAGTCTCTAAAAGTAGAATGGGAGGCAGATCCTTTAGCTATCAGGCTCCTCTCCTGTGGAACCAACTCCCAGTTTTGGTCCGTGAGGCAGACACCCTGTCTACTTTTAAGACTAATCTTAATACTTTCCTTTTTGACAAAGCTTATAGTTAGAGTGGCTCATGTTACCCTGAGCTATCTCTATAGTTATGCTGCTATAGGCTTAGGCTGCTGGAGGACATCAGAGCCTATTTCTCTCACTCTACTGAGTTTTACTGTTCTCCAGATTTGCATTGTATTACATTGAAATGACTGTTGTCATTTCAGCTTTTAACTTTCTGTTCTCTCTCTTTTTTCTTCATAGTAGGTACACCTGGTCTGGCGTTCTGTTGACTGTGAAATCATCCAGGGAGGACAGATCACCTGCTATTACCATCTAATATAGAACAGATTACTGGATCAATGTGTGCTTCTGTGCTTGTTTGTCTCTCTTGTTGTGTCTCTGCTCTGTCTTCTGTAACCCCAGTCGGTCGAGGCAGATGACCGTTCATACTGAGCCCGGTTCTGCTAGAGGTTTTTCCTTCCCGCTAATGGGGAGTTTTTCTTTCCACTGTCGCTTCATGCTTGCTCAGTATGAGGGATTGCTGCAAAGCCATGTACAATGCAGACGACTCTCCCTGTAGCTCTACGCTTCTCCAGGAGTGAATGCTGCTTGTCGGGACTTTGAAGCAATCAACTGGTTTCCTTATATAGGAACATTTTTGACCAATCTGTATAATCTGATTGATTTTGACTTTGTAAAGTGCCTTGAGATGTTTCATGAATTGGCGCTATATAAATAAAATTGAATTGAATTAGAGTGGCTCATGTTACCCTGAGCTACCTCTAAAGTTATGCTGCTACAGGCTTAGGCTGCTGGAGGACATCAGGGTCTATTTCTCTCACTGCTGAGTTCTCCTACTGTTCTCCAATCTGCATTGTTTGTTGTTATTTCAGCTTTTAACTTTTTGTTCGCTGTCATTTTTCTCTTCATAGAAGGTACACCTGGTCTGGCGTTCTGTTAGCTGTGACATCATCTGGGGAGGCAGATCATCCTATACAGGACTGTCTCAGAAAATTACATTATCGTGAAAAAGTATACTAGTAGGCTATTCAACTAATCACTTGAATCGTCTAATTAACTCAAAACACCTGCAAGGGTTTCCTGAGCCTTGAAAAACACTCAGCTTGGTTCAGTAAACTAAATCACAAGTATGGGGAAGACTGCTGTCCAGAAGACCATCATTGACACCCTCCATCAGGAGGGTAAGACACAAAAAGAAATTTCTCAAAGAGCAAGCTGTTCACAGAGTGGAGTTTCAAAGCACATTCACAAAAAGTGTGTTGGAAGGGGGAAATGTGGCAGGAAACGCTGCACAACCAAGATCTGGCACCTGCCCACAGTGCCAAAACCACCAGTAACTGGTGTACTGACCATGGCATTACTGTCCTTGATTGGCCTGCCAATTCCCCTGACCTGAACCCCATGGAGAATTTGTGGGGTATTGTGAAGAAGAAGCTGAAAGACACCAGACCCAACAATGCTAATGAGCTAAAGGCCGCTATTGAAGCATCCTGGGCATCCATAACACCTCAGCAATGCCACAGGCTGATTACCTCCATGCCACGCCGCATTGATGCAGTAATCTGTGCAAAAGGATTCCCAACCAAGTACTGAGTGCATTAATGGACATTTTCAAATGTTTGATTTTGTTTTGCTGTTATAATTATTTTTTTTACTTGGTCTGAGGAAATATTTTAATATTTTGAGATAGGATTTTTGAGTTTTCTTCAGCTGTACGCCATAATCAGTGATATTAAAACAATAAAAGGCTTGCGATATTTCAGTTGATTTGTAATGAATCCAGAATGTATGACATTTCATGTTTTTTAATTGCATTACAGAAAATAAAGAACTTTATCACAATATTCTAATTTTCTGAGACAGTCCTGTATTACCATCTAACATAGAAAGTACTCCTGGATCAATGTGAGCTTCTGAGCTTTCTGTGTCTCTGCTCTGTCTTCTCTAAGCCCCAGTGGGTCGAGGCAGATGAGCGTTCACACTGAGCCTGGTTCTGGTTCTGCTGGAGGTTCTCCTCCCTGTTAAAGGGGAGTTTTCCTCTCCACTGTCGCTTCATGCATGCTCAGTATGAGGGATTGCTGCAAAGCCATCAACAATGCAGACGACTGTCCACTGTGGCTCTACGCTCTTTCAGGAGGAGTGAATGCTGCTTGGAGAGACTTGATGCAACCTGCTGGGTTTCCTTAGAGAGGAAACTTTCTGACCAACCTGGAGGATCTGATGGAAGCTGACTTTGGAAAGAGCCTTGAGAGCCTGGAGCTATTTAAATAAAATTTAACTGAATTGAATTGAATGGACATTTCTACCATTCTTTCAGATGTGCATTTGAGAGGTCAGACAATAATGTGTGAAGAGATGACCTGGGTCACAATCTCTGCTCAAATCAACCCCAAAGGGGTCTGTGAGGTTGGGGTCAGCAGTCTGAGCAGGCCAGTCAAGGTCTTCCTCTGCTTTTGCAGAGAGGCCTGATTTGTCACTCAAGATAAACACACTGCTGTTGAGTTAATCTGAAGGCCACAACAAGCTTTGACATCTCTACGATTGGATCCAGTGATTTTGGCATTAAAGTTTACCTTGGGTGAGACACATGAGACTGGTCAGAAAATGTTTAAACTTAGATCCAAAGTTTTTTTCTTCATTCAGTAAACAGGTTTGGTTACTGGGGTGGAGGAGGAGGAGGAGGAGGAGGAGGAGGAGGAGGAGGAGGAGGAGGAGGAGGAGGAGGAGGAGGAGGAGGAGGAGGAGGAGGAGGAGGAGGAGGAGGAGGAGGAGGAGGAGGAGGAGGAGGAGGAGGAAGGATTTGGGTTCCTCATTTGTTCATAAAGTTCAGAGGAGGTGGGAAACGTGCAGATTGGGGAGGTGGATTCCAGAGAGCTGTGTGTTCATGATCCTTTGAACATTATGGGTTATTTTAACATCCAGTCAAAGTGTCAGAGTAGCTGTCAGGAAATGCTCTTTAAATGTTAGTAAAATAACTTTGTTTTTGTACAAAATGATTCTGAATTCAACTCTATCCCCTGTTCCTTATTTTATCCTCGACGCGTACATCAACGTGGGACCGCTGCGGTACTTCTACTTTGTGATTGCTCTCACGCTGTACGCTGCCATCATTGTTGTCAACGTGCTGCTGATCGTGGTGATCTGTGTGAACAGGAGCTTACATGAACCTATGTACATGTTTCTGTGCAGCCTGTTTGTGAATGAACTGTACGGCAGCACATCGTTGTTCCCCTTCCTGCTGGTCCAGATCCTCTCTGACGTTCACACAGTTTCTGTTCCTCTCTGCTTCCTGCAGATCTTTTGCTTCTACTCCTATGTGAACGTGGAGTTCTGTAATTTAGCCATCATGTCTTATGACCGATACTTGGCGATCTGCTGTCCTTTAAAGTACCACACACTGATGACCTTCGGCACTGCAGGGCTGTTCGTTGGGGTGATTTGGTTGTCGTCGGTCAGGTGTTTGATCACCATCATCCTGAGCCTCCGTCTGACGCTGTGTGGGAACATCCTCAGCAGTCTCTACTGTCAGAACTACCTGATAGTGAAGCTGGCGTGTTCAAACACCAACCTGAACAACATTTATGGGCTGTTTGCCACCACTCTCAGCGTTCTGGTCCCCCTGCTGCCCATTCTGTTCTCCTACATGAAGATCCTGAGGATCTGCTGTTCCGCCTCTTCTCAGACCAGACAGAAAGCCATCAGCACCTGCATGCCTCACCTGGTCTCGCTCTTAAATTTCACCTTTGGCTGCTTGTTTGAGATCATTCAGAGCAGATTTGATATGATCAATGTTCCCAGTGTGCTGCGCTTCATTCTGTCGCTTTACTTTGGGATCCTGCAGCCTCTCCTGAACCCCATCATGTTCGGGATGCAGATGTCAAAAATACGTAACATCTGTAAAGACTTCCTCTATAAAAGGAGTTTGAGTCAGACTAGTTTGACGTTCTAAAAACAAAGATGTTGGCTCATTTAGAAAAAGTCAAATGTGAAACTTCCTGACTTTGTTTCCATCTCAGGCTGAGAGGAATGAGGGATTAAAGATCTTAAGGAGGGATGGTGTGTCTGAAAAAAGCAAAGCAGCAGCCAGAGAGATGCTGTTAAACTGTGATTGTGTGAGGATGGAGAATCAATTCTGCTTCACCTTAAAAACCAACAACATCCCAGCTTAGACCTTTCAAAAACATGTCAGTCACTCCAAACCTGATAAAACCTCTGTGTTAAAACCTTTTCCCTCGTTTTTGCTCTTTTCTGTCCTAAGGATCTCTTGGCCGCTGGTTTTATAGTCTAATTATTTTAAATAATGCAATCTGATTATGTTATTTTTATGAAATGTATGTATTTCTTCAGCCTCATTCATGCTTCTGGCACGGCACAAGCTGCAGCCTGTTCAACATCTCAAATATAGAAAATTATCCTGTTTCACATTTATTTCATCTCAGTTTTTTACTTTTAATAACTGTACAGTATTTTCTCATGTTTTAGATTTACCATTAATGTACAGTCTCTTGTTCTTATTCTTATTTGTACCTTTTTTACCTTTGTAAAAAATCTGGATCTGCAACTTCTATCACTTTGCTGCTGGTACACCTGAGTCTCCCCACTGAGGGACAGCAGGTTATAATAAGACCATTTCTAGTCATTAAAGCATACACAGATGTTTTATTGTAATAAACTATAATAAAATGTTCAGAAATGAATGGTTAGCTATTTGGGATCAGTAATAAAATATAACAGGAGACATTACATTCCTTAATGTTCTGTAACATTGCATTATTTTTTAATTGTAATTGGAGTAAAGTCAAAAGTCTGTAGCTCTCCAGATCGCAGCAGGTCAAATAAGTTTTATTGATGATAAGTGTGATGCTCTTATTCTTAATCAGCCTCTTTTTAATTTTCCAAAAACATTTTTCATCCTCTCTGACTGTCAGTTTAGTACGTGGTCCTTTTTTTTATGAACACATCATGCAGAAAGTTAAAGAACAAGACCATCTCTGATAGATGTGTGTTTCTACTAGTTAAATATATTTCTGTTTAAACCTCTGTAACACACTTAGAGTTACAATAAAGCTTGATTAATCGATCGATAGTGAAAATCTATCTATCTATCTATCTATCTATCTATCTATCTATCTATCTATCTATCTATCTGATTTCAAGTGAAAAGTTTCAAATTATTACTGGTTTTCTTTAATCCACACAGGGTTACAATTAGGAATTGCATTTTCTATCGAATATTCTGAAAATTAATCTCGTTATCAGATACAAAATTGCCACATTCTGCAGGTATTTTATTTACTGTAACCATGTAAACATATTTCATGAGTAATGGAAATACAAGAGAAAGAAAAAAAGCAAGTGAACAAATAATTCAGCTCCTTTTCTTAAAAGAAAGTCAACAAAAATTTGCCAACAAATCCACGGACCAGAACCAGAACCAGAACCAGAACCAACTCTCCTCTGGCTGAACTGTATTATGGAAACTTCTGAAATGTCTACGCAGTATTGTGGTGGAATCGGCTCCTAAAGATATTCTCATTTTACAGTGAAGACACTTATACTACCACGCCCCCCCCGAACCTCTGATAGGTAGAATCGCTAAAGTTTGTTTAATTTGATTGATTCTGTGTGACAACCGACTTTAGGCAGTGTCCATACTATTTCATCAGGTTTGAGGTCATGAACATAAATGCTTAAATCCTCATTTTAATGGCCTTATCATTAATTAGCACTGATAATAGTTTATGCTTACTAAACCACATTTAATATTTTTCTGTTCATGTTCTGGTGACCAACAGGGTACCGGTGGAAATTAGGCTTTTCTCAGCAAAGAAGAAGAGGATGATGAAGAGGAAGACATGTTCATAGGCAGAGCAAAGATAACAGTCAAGGACTGAGAGTTGGGGCTTTGAAATTTGGGAATATGACACCAAAAGCTAGAGAATTGGCTGCCATGATGCAGAGGAGAAATGTGGACATACAGCGGTGTGAAAAAGTGTTCACACCGCTTTCTCCTTCCTGAATTCTGATGTTTATGCATGTTTGTCACACTTAGGTGTTTTACAACATCCAAAAAGTTAAAGACAACACAAGTATATACAAAATGCAGTTTTTAAATGAAGGTTTATATTTTTAAAGGAAAAAAAACTACATGGCCCTGTGTGAGAAAAAGTGGTTGCCCCCTAATCATGATAATTGGTTGGGCCACCCTTAGCAACAAAAGCTGTAATCAAGTGTCTTCCAGCTCTATAGAGGAACTTTGGCCCACTCATCTTTGCATAATTGTTGTAATTGTTGTAATTCAGCCACATTGGAGGGTTTTCCAGCATAAACGGCCATTTTAAGATCATGCCACAGCATTTCAATTTGATTCAGGTCAGGACTTTGACTAGGCCACTCCAAAATGCCATTTTGTTTTTCTTTATCTATCCAGAGATGGACATGCTGGTGTGTTTTGGAGTGAGTGGCGAGCAGCTCTCTGCTGGGTGCGGTGAAACACTTTCATTTTTAATGTGAGCTTATTAGACTTTGCCAGAATATGTATTTATAAAAGCAATACTTGATTTTTGCTAATTAAAAGCCAAATTGGTTACACACCTTCCTGTTAACCAACTGAAGCATTAATTGACTATATTCAGCAATTAATGATGGGATGGTGAGAATTATTCAAATAACTGATATGTTCATCTTTTTGCAGGCATTTAGCTCCAGCCATGCATCTAAAGAATTAGTTCATTTTCTTGCAGGTGTATCATTTGTGCCAAGCTCACTTTTATAATAACTGTATATCATATATTTATATTTTAAGTTGAAGTAAAGGTGGAAGAAATGGGCTTTGGCTCAAACAGTGTTGGGGGGAAATAAAAACTCAAAAACATGCAAATCAGGTGTTTCACAATGCTGTCGCTTCATGCTTGCTCAGTATGAGGGATTGCTGCAAAGCCATGGACAATGCAGACGACTCTCCCTGTAGCTCTACGCTTCTCCAGGAGTGAATGCTGCTTGTCGGGACTTTGAAGCAATCAACTGGGTTCCCTTATATAGGAAATGTTTGACCAATCTGTATAATCTGATTGAGATGACATGTTTCATGAATTGGCGCTATATAAATAAAATTGAATTGAATTGAAATTTACCAGTCTTATCTTTGTATAAATAATTGTTTTCATTCTGCGTAGTTTTTTATTAGTGTTGTGGGTCTGTGACAAAGGAACATCACTAAACAGTAACATTACTGATAGCATAGTTGCCTCTGAAAGATTTTCTGCATTGCCTGAGTTACATAAAAAGCTGCCGTTGGCATAAAATGGAAAAGAACAGTGCCGTATAGAAAGGGTTTCTCTCATTTATAACACTCTGATAAAAACAAAGTGCATCACTAAGAATTTGGTCAGAACTGACAGCAAGCCCTCATTCTATTATATGAGCGATGTGCGAGCTGAGAATATTAAAGGTACATAGCCACATAATATGCTTAGAAAAAAAGACCAAAAACCATTTGATCATTATAAAGTAAGGTTATATACACCAACCCGCCATCTTGATAGTGTGTTGATAGTCATTTTTGAGCTGAAAGATAATTGTTTCTCGGGCGTGATTAGCAGATATAAACAGACGTGGCGCCATCTAGTGGCAGAATCGCAGAACTATCATAATGCCGGTTTGCTTAATTAATAAATCAGTATTAAATAATGCCGGACTGATCAAAGACCAACCGTTATTAATTAAATAAACCGATCTACAGCAACTTAAAAAGCCTCATATCAGAACATTTACTTACATCAGTCAACTCTGCGTCACATCTGAGCCTCGGCAGGTTTAGCGTGAACACCAACATTCAGACTGGATTCCCAGAGACGTTCTAGGCTTTTCCCTCCTGGAATCATATTTTTTAGCCTTTTTTCCACTGGATCTTGGACCTTTCTTCATTGTTTTGCTGGGAGATGCTAGTAGCTATTAGCCGCTTCCTTGTTTTATCCCATGCTGCACATGCTCAGTATGTACTTCCGTTAAAATCGTAAACACGCCAGCAGGACGTGATAATCTTTCATAAAAACGTTGTATGCAACCAGAGTGAGCTGCTGACGTATAAATAAAAAAAGTCAAAGAACGTGGCTATTAGGGTTGGGAATTGAAAAGATTTTCACGATTCCGATTCCCTTATTGATTCTGTGAAACGATTTGATTCCTTTTCGATTCTCTTTTCGATTCCAATTTGGGGAAAAAAGGAGAACAAACAGTTTGATGATGAGCATCAACTTTGTTTACTTAACTATCACACGACCTTACAAACTAACAAGGTAAGATGTCCACAGAAAATGTGCAACTGGAATAACATTTATATTTGGTTAAATAAAAAAAGGAATATAAGAACAAACTTAAATACAGTAGATGAGTTGTTTAGAATACAAGAAAATGTAAGTTTGTTGTGACAGTTGCTTATTAATCTCTCCTTAGATAACCTCAGTCATCTAAGGCTACGTTCACACTGCAGGCCTTGATGCTCAATTTTTTTGCGTGTCCGTTCACACTTCCAAATATATGCGACTTGTATGTGATCTCCTGTGTAGACTGCATTCATACGCGTAAGTGTCCCGCATGCGCAGTAGAGGACGCGATGACGTCATACGTAGCAAGCGTGCTCAGTGTTTGCGGAAGTAAACAGGGATCGTAATGCTGCAGCGTATCTTGCGTTATTCTCCAACCGGAGCCAGCACATTACCAACGCAATCTTTTTAAGAAGATCAAAAAGGAAGATTATAGCGAGGTGAGCGGCTTTACTGATACGGACTTCATTCATAATTTTCGAATGACAAATGCAACCTTTATGTGCGTCTGAACGGCTCTCTTTAGCGTTCTCACGTAAAAACACACATCTTTGGCGGTCATAGCAGCGAGTAAACGTGTTGCTGTGGGGCTGTATTGACCTGCAACAGGTGCTTGTTACCGCACAATAGCCAACCTCTGTTTTTTATTTTTATTTTAGTCAACTTCTTTGGCATAGCCAGGTCCACCGTTAGTGATGTTTGTCGAGTATCAATGACGTGTAGGTCGGATGAATGCGACCTGGCCGTACAGACACAGGTCACATTTGAAAAGATCGGATACGTATCGGATTCAGGACCACATATCCAAGTGACCTGGGTCGCATTTGAAAAAATCTGATCTGTGTCGTTCAGACTGTCATAAAAAGATCAGATACAGGTCGCATATGGGCAAAAAAATCGGAATTGGGTCACTTCAGGCTGCAGTGTGAACGTAGCCTAAATCTAATGGAGAAGCCATCCGTTTAATGAAAAAGCATTACTGTACAATTTTGGGAAATAAACTCATCTCCCCCTAATTTAAATTAAACGAGCGTCACCGTTCTCTTGCTCCCTGAACTGCGGAGCAACTTTGTAGCATGTTTCGTTACATCCACTGCAATAGCTAGAATCATGTAAGAATTCCAGCTACCAGTAGTTCTAATTAAACATGCTACCAATGAAGGGCTGGATTAAAGAGAAAGGCACACTCCCTTAATAACCCCAAAGAGAGGTAGGAAATTGGTTTATTTCCAGAGATGGCATATGATTTACTAGGCACCACATTAAGCACAGCCAGTGATGTAAAACTAGCTACTTACCACCAGAGCTGCCTTCCATGCTAGTCGTAACTTTAGCTTCTGTCTGGTAAGAATAAAAAACATGGCATTCGTTAAAATGTATGTTGTGTGCGCAGGTGTTTCTGCCTGTTGGATCTATTTCCTCCCGCAGATGTAAATGCCACTTTGCAATGATTGCAAAGCGCCTCGTTGCCATCTTTCTCTTCCTTAAAATGACGCCAAACTTTCGACCGCTTTACCGGGCGGCATTTTTTGTTTTGTTTTGTTTTGTTTTTCGCCTGGTCACGTCGTACTTGCTTACTGAATGCCGTGTGCGTAACTTGCGGAAAAAACGTGACGTAACTTGCGTAAAAAAAATGTCGTCCTGCCGTTGTGCTGCTCAGAGCCGCAGCACGACGGAATCGAAAAGAGAATCGATAAGCGAGCTGCCAAACGGTGCCACGGAATTGAAACACACGGAACCGGTTCTGAACAGGATGCGGTTTTCGATTCCCATCCCTAGTGGCTATGCACCTTTAAGATAAATTATTGACAGTGGCAATGAACAGTAACGCTTGAAAATAGTATATTAATTCAGGAATGATAAGACATTTAATCATGGTCTGATCAGTCTCTCCCGACAAAGATTTCTGCAGAGTATTTGCGCTTCAGGGTCTACAGGCTCCTCCAGAAAAGGAGACGCTTTTCCTGACACTTCCTACTGCAGATCTCATCTAAACAGCTGGAAAAACTCTGGGTTTGCCCAGCTAGGGAGTAACTTGTCATAATTTGACTCAGGGTAATGGGTTCCGAGCTTTCTGAAACGGAAAAGCCAGGGTATGCAGGACTTTACCCCAGAACCTACTCTGAATTTCTGCTAACCTGGCTTTGTGAAACGGGGCCCTGGTCCAAACTGGTCTGCTATCAGATTCCAAAACACGGAGGGAGACTGTTTAATTTCATGAGAGTGCAGTGTTGCCAGTGGCCTTCAGGGGAGCTACATCTGTAAATTACAGGTCTAGTGCCCCTAGTGGCTAAAAGTTACACTGTACTGCTTTAAGGCAGGACAGTTTGTCTGAAAAAAACAAACACAAAATAAAGCAGTAGAAAGAGAGATGGAGTTAAACTTTGTGCAAGGATGAAGAGTAAATTCTGCTTCACCTTAAAAACCAAAAACATCCCAGCTTGGACTTAAAAAATAGGCCAGTCAAACCAAATCGGATAAAAAAAAACCTACTCTGATGTGATAAAAACCTTTTCTCTGTTTTTTCCATACAGATCTGCTGGGATTTAATTTTATAGTCTAATTATTTTGACTAATGTAATGTTTTTTGTGAAATTTATATTTTTCCACCTTCAGATAATTATCCAGTTGCACATTTCTTTAGTTTGTGTGCTACTTTTTATAACTGCATTTTTTTATGTTTTAGGTCTGCCCTGTACAGTCTGTTGTTCTTATTTTTATTTTCAGATATTTACGTTTGTGTGAATCTGCAAAAGCTTTCGGTTCAGTTTACGCCCAGCTGGCCAGTGTGTGTTGGCAGAAATTCAGAAATAACGTCTGTATTCTGTGAGCGCATGGAAATTAAAGATTGTTCACACATCCATCCATCCATTTTCCAAACCGCTTTATCCCTCATGGGGTCGCGGGGGTTGCTGGTGCCTATATCCAGCGTTCACTGGGCGGGAGGCGGGGTACACCCTGGACAGGTCGCCAGTCTGTCGCAGGGCAACACAGAGAGACAAACAGGACAAACATTCACACACAGACTCACACCCTAAGGACAATTTGGAGAAGCCAATTAACCTAACAGTCATGTTTTTGGACTGTGGGAGGAAGCCGGAGTACCCGGAGAGAACCCACGCATGCACAGGGAGAACATGCAAACTCCATGCAGAAAGACCCAGGGGTGTACTCGAACCCAGGACCTTCTTGCTGCAAGGCAACAGCGCTACCCACTGTGCCACTGTGCAGCCCAGATTGTTCACACAATCGTGGCTAATAAAGCTGATTCTGGGTCTTTGTAGGACTTATTAAAGCTAATATTTCCTGTTTGAAAGAGAACAACCACAGGAAACTGAGCCATGTTTAAGTTCCCTGTTGTGAAGGTCTCTCTCTCTCTCCCTCTGAAGAACTGCTGGGGCTTTTTAAGCAGCTATAAGTAGAGCTGACCTCCGTCTGAGCGTCAGACGTAGAGACGCTGTGGACACAGCGAACAGTCGAAGCCGATGGGACTTCCTGTCTGTCTGCTCTGCAGCTCAGCATCACCTCCTCCTTCACACTACCTGACGGCTGGAGAGAGAAGCTCGCTCTCTCTGGTTTGATCTGAATTGTGGTTTATTTTGTAAAGCTGCAGGATTAACTAACTATCTATCATGACTTTGACTGGTGTGCTGTGAAGCAGGACGATGATAAACTCCACGCAGGTTTTGTTTTTCACACTAACTGCCTACTTTCACTCTGAGGTTCTGAATTATGTATATTTTACAGTCGTGCTGTGTCTGTATGTCCTGATCGTTGGCTCTAATGTGCTGCTGATCGTGGTGATCTGTGTGAGCAGCAGCTTACATGAACCTATGTACATGTTTCTGTGCAGCCTGTTTGTGAATGAACTGTACGGCAGCACATCGTTGTTCCCCCTCCTGCTGGTCCAGATCCTCTCTGACGTTCACACGGTTGCTGCTCCGCTCTGCTTCCTGCAGATCTACTGTGTCTACACCTACGCTCACATTGAGTTCTGCAACCTGGCCGTCATGTCCTACGACAGGTACCTGGCCATCTGCCATCCTCTGCAGTACCACTCGCTCATGACGCCTTCAAAGATCACGAAGCTGGTGGCGCTCACCTGGCTGTTCCCGCTCATTGAATCCGTTGCAGGGATTTTTCTGACCGTCACTCTGCAGCTGTGTGGAAACGTCATTGACAAGGTCTACTGTGACAATTACTCCATCATTAAGCTGTCCTGCTCTGACACGACGGCCAACAATATCCTGGGAATAGTTTACATGTTCACCATAATCCTGGGTATAATCGTTTTAATTGTCTACACGTATGTTAAGATCCTGAAGGTGTGTTTTTCTGGGTCCACACAGACTCGACAGAAGGCCGTCAGCACCTGCATGCCTCACCTGGCCTCTCTCATTAACTTCTCCTTCGGCTGTTTCTTTGACATATTTCAGAGCAGGTTCGACGTGAGCCGAGTCCCCAATGCGCTCCGAGTTATTTTATCGTTATATTTCCTCACGTGTCAGCCGCTCTTCAACCCTCTGCTCTATGGACTCAACATATCGAAGATACGGAGCTTCAGTAAACGACTGTTTTTTGGGAAAAGGTGAGCTTCACGAGGGGATGAATTCTTTAAGCAAGTGTTTTATAAACTGAAGCTGCTTTTACCTTCTGTCAGATGTTATATTGTTGCAATAAACTCCCTGTGGATATATCTTTACTTCATTGACTTGGTTCCTTGTTTTGCTGCTGTTTCTGTCATGAGGTGCAGTTAGCAGACTGGTTTCACAGCAGAGATACCTCAGGTGTGCCAGTAAAGGCTGCATTCCACTTTCTGCTTTTGTTCTGCAGGTAACCAGTATGTACAGGCGCAGAAGTGCAATGCAGCCCCAGTTCTCTCTTTTATGACAACATGTTGTGAGATTTGTTGATGCAAAAGCCCAAAAGTGAATGTAAGCAGCACCTTTAACAAAACTGAACAGTACGGCTAAGATGATGAGTGGAAGTCTCTTGGAAAACAGCAGTAGAGGTTTCTTACGAGGCTGCTCAATGAGATCTTAGAGAGCACGAAGATGCCAGAGGTTGTGTGTCGGCACCAATATGCAAGAACAAAGGAGATGTGCAGAGTTGTGGCAACTACACAAGTTGATGATTCACACAATAAAGTTATGGGAAATAGCGGTGGGAGCATCTGTGATCAGCAGGATGGTGTCTGGTTTAGAGATGGAGGAGCTGAGAGGAGGAGACAGTAGGCTGAGATGGAGGCAGCAGAGATGAAGATGAGGTTTTTTTCTGGGAGAGATGAGGATGGAGGGGATCAGAAATGAGTCCATCAGAGGGATGGCTCAGGTTAGATGGTCTGGAGATGAAGCCAGAGAGGCCAGACTGAGATGGACAGAGGAGGGAAGGTGAGGACATCAGTAGATGCTGAGGCTGGAAGGAGGACCAGAGAGGAGATTTATGGGTGGAGGTAAAGAGGACATGAAAGTAAAGGGGTGAGAGAAGATGGAGACAGACAAGGCAAGGCAAATTTATTTATATAGCACAATTCAGTACAGAGACAATGCAAAGTGCTTTACATGATTAAAATATAGGAAAATAAAACAGAATAAAAGCAAGTAGGGATAGACTCAACTCAACTCCAATTTGTTTAAAACACACTTTAAAGTACATTCTAACCAAAGTACTGTAGATAATAGTAAAATACATAAGAATAAACAATAATATATATATATAAGTTCTTGCAATAAATATCTTACTATACATATCCGACTGTGGAGGACAGAAATACAGAACATATAATGTAAAACAAGTGAATCCTGTAGATATGCATCAGCTTTCCCACCTAACAATAATAATAATAATAATAATACATTTTATAGCCATTTCAGGGCACTTAAGGGCACTGTACATATGCGGGTATAGATGATGGATGGATGCCATATGATAAAAATTACACTAAAAGGGCTGATTGGCCACGGGAGCAATGAGAATCTTTAAGTAACCAATTAGAGATCAGCCTGAAAGTCACATGGAAACCAGAAGTTTAAGGCTGCATCGGAAATGTGCTAATAATAGCCTATAGTTCCTGACCTTTGACCTTTCCTGGGTCAGCAGACCTCCATCAGGGAGGAAAGGAGCTTCAGCTGCTGAGCTGATTCCAGCCTTTAACTCTGACGTCATTAGTGACGGAAACGTGAAGGATGGAGTCAGAAACGTGAAGGATGGAGTCAGATCCGGGCCTACAGCCTTCTGGACATAAACCACAAAGAGACGCTCTCTGCTCTACGGAGGTTTTAGTGGATTTCTGTGAGGCAGCTGTGCTGATACGTCTGGTCACCCAAAGGATTGTGGGATTCTTTACAGCTCCTTAGGGTTGGTAAAGGACATTGTGAGCTCCCTATGCTAAAGGAGCAATGATAGGAAGCATATAGGCTCCTTTTCCTACCTCCTTCCTCACTCACTGCTCTATTGAGCGCTGATCATGGCGACTGCTGACCCACTCCTGCTTAGGCTAAAAAGCCCTGATCCAATTATTACAGTTTTTTACAATTGCTATGAGAGATTTTTCAATACTTTTAACAATTTTCCTAAACTCTTAACACAATTAGCACTACATCTGCATGTGTAAGCTATACTATTAACACATTTCTTCTTGCTTTAACACATAATGCATACAATTAACGCAAATTAAAAATGCTTAAACTCCTTTTACACACCGGCTCAAACAAGACCAAAACAATAGAATTTTACAGCCAGATTTACCAATGCTTTAACACTGTATGTCAGAATAGATAACACCACGTTCTAAACCTAACCTTACAGGCTAAAGTCAAGGTGAACAACTCTTCATATTGAATTGAAACACAAATAAATTCCCTGTATTTTATTCCATTGCTAATGAGAAACATCTGATTGAAGTTATGCAATTTTTGAAATCACAGCTGATTCCCATCTAGGAAGCACACTCAAGTGTTGAGGTTCTTTCAATCACATGATCATATGTTATAAAAGAGGACTCTTTGGGCTGGTCTTGGCTGGAAAAGGAACAATTTGGAGCAACACAACAAGAGAAAGAAAGAAAGAAAGAAATGCCTGCATGAGGGCGAGGAAGACAAGTACCAGGACAAGGGAGAGGAGTGGGGCAAGGTAGAGGGGGAGGAGTTAGAAATCGTGGTGGCGCTCAAAGAAGGACCAGAGCTAAGGTAACTGATCAAATACAGTAAGACCATGTCAATGATAGTGGCTATGATACAGAGAGGCTGGTGAACGAGTACAGCCAAATATCAGCCGGGACATAATGGCATCTATTGTCCGTATTTTCAGAGAAACCAACAGGTAAGATATTGCTTCTCCTACAGCAAAGTGTAAAATTACCATTTACAGTATAGAGTGACTTTATGCCTCCAGTCTCTGATATGTAACTGTATTTTGTCTCTCTAAGGATTCAACGTCTACCTCCCTCAGGGGGCAGAGGAAAGCTCCTGAATGAAGAACAAGACCTTGCTATTGTCAACATGGTGATTGCTGACAATGAAATAAAACTGAAGAACATTCAGTCCAGAGTTGTAGAGGACAACCTTGTCTTAGGGAACATTGCAGCAATCAGCATAACATGAATTTCTCGGACTCTAGCTAAACACAGAGTCCGAATGAAACAACTATACCAAGTTCCTTTCGAAAGGAACAGTGAACGTATCAAAGGACTCCGTTACCAATACGCCCAGGTAAGGTTATGCAATACAGTCATTACTGATGACTGTAGTAAACTATTCTATAAACCTAGAGTACATTAGGACATACAGTAGATTTTCAGTACAGCACAGCAGTTACATACACTGTGTCTAATTACTTTCAGAGAGTCATGGAGTTGGAGGCCAATCGAGTCCCCCATGAAATTATCTATGTTGACGAGGCTGGCTTCAACTTGGCAAAAAGGCGTCGCCGTGGGAGAAACATAATTGGCAAAAGGGCCACAGTTGCCATGCCGGGCCAGAGAGAAGCCAACATCACCATGTGCGCCACAATCTCCAACTATGGTGTACTCCTGCATAAATGTGAGATTGGCGCCTACAACACTAACCGCCTTCTTCTTTTTTTAGAAGACCTGCATGAAAGACTGGTGCCAGAGGTAGAAAGGGGGCAGTTGGGAGACCACATGCCAATATATGTGATCACATGGGACAATGTGGCATTCCACCATTCCCGTACAATTACAGCCTGGTTTGACGCCCATCCAAGGATGATATCCCATTTCCGTGTCCCTTACTCTCCTTTCCTCAACCCCATTGAGGAGTTTTTCTCAGCCTGGAGATGGAAGGTATTTGACCATCGTCCACATGACCAAATGTCCCTCCTGGATGCAGTGGATGCTGCATGCCAAGGCATCACAGCTCAACACTGCCAGGGGTGGATAAGGCATGCAAGAAGATTCTTCCCACGATGCCTTACCAGAGAAGATATCAGGTGTGATGTGGAGGAGAACATGTGGCCAAATGCAGAAGACCTTATACAATAGACAGTTACTGTCTATTGCATAAGGGCACACCTGACACATCTAAAATAATGCAGTTTCTGTAATTTCAGCTGATGACAGAGTTTTTTTGTCATTGTGTTATGATTGACTAAATGTTCCTGTTGGAAGAGAACATGTGTTAGTGTTTTGAATAATTTTAATTTGGAAACATGTTTGCAGTGTTTTGTTAGACATAGTGTGTTGTGTTAGTGTATTTTGAAAATTAGTTTTGGAGTTTAGTTTACAATGTGTGAATTTGAACATGAAATTAACAGTTTCGCCAATTGTGTGTTTTAGGTGTGTTGGTGCGTTAAGAGTTTAGGAAACCTGTTAAATGTATTGAAAACTCTGTCATAGCGATTTTAAAAAACTGTAATATCGGTATAAAGAACATACCGACTTACGCATCCTTTCACTGGAGTCCATTTAATTATCTGCATTTAGGCAAACAATAAAAAACTCACCCCAAATAAATCCAAATGGAAACAATGCAAAACAAAAAGTCTGAGACTGTAATGTTCTGTTTTGGTTTTTGATTATGTTGCTTCTCTCATGCCTTTGGGTTTATTTCCTTTGTAGTTCTGTCTTGTTTTTGGGTTTAGTCTGTATATTGTCTTAGGTTATCCGGTCCTTGTATTAGTTCTTATTCTGTGCTTAGAGTTTTTTCTCGGTCTTAGTTTTATCAATCTGTCAGTGTCATTATTGTTTCCACCTGCCTGTCGTTGATTAGTCCCTCCCTGTTCACCTGTCTGCACGCCTATTTATTCCTGCCTTAGTTCTCTGCGAGAACGTCTCAACTCATTCCCTACACTGAAGTGATCGGTAAGAGCTTCCCAGCCTCTGCTATATTTTTGATGTCCTGTCTGTTTGTGCCCGACCTGTTTTCTGTTTTTGGAGTCCAGCACCTGTTAACCCCGGATTGTGTTCCTGTTTTCACCCAAAGTCTGTTAATAAACCTTTTTCTTTGAGCGCAGCTCCGAGTCTGGTTGAATAACGGGTTCACTCTAAACAAACCATTACAGTACGTTCTCGCCAAAAGTACCATGAACCCTTCACCGACTCGTCTTTTTTGTTCTGAAAGAGCAACGCTCGGCGAAGCCGGTCCCTTGCCCAGTTTACCGGCTCACGCCATTCACTCACCGGATCTTTTCCTGGAGGCGGATGAGGGATCGATGCCTGAATCTTCTTTTGAGGGAACCAGGCTAGCGATCTGTCCCCCCGGTGTCGGTCCCAGACGTGACCTCCTCATCAGCGGCACTTTCCCGCAGCGATGCCTTCCAGACCCGCCATTTTTTCTGCAGGTTTTTCCCGAACCGACTCCGTCCCCCTCCCCAGAAGAACAGGCACAGGAATCGCCGCGCGCTCCGACGGTTCCGCTCCGTCAGGAGGGATCAGCATCCCCGTCAAATCTGCCGTCTCGCCGCCGAAGGAGGAGGCGTTTACCTGCTGTTCTACCTTCCACTGTTACCGCAGCGGGTCGAGGAGCCAGCTCGGCCATTGACTGCGGCCGAACCTCAACCACAGGCCACTTCCTGTTCGTCAGACCCCGCTCTTTCTCCCTCCGCATTGGAGTTGCCCACAGCTCCCCCTGGTGGTGTTAATGACCCTGAGTATGAGGTCCTGGAGAGTAAAATCAGAACGTTTGCCCCCATCATTAAGCGTCTCAGGGAGGCTTTATTTCTGCATTATTCAGAGGAGCTGGAGAAAAAATTAAAGGAGGTTGAGGGACATTATAGGTCAGCCCTCCAGGCCCTCTCCGAGGGTCTGGCCGATGCCTCGGCTCCTGAGTCTGTCTCCGAGGGTCTGGCCGATGCCTCGGCTCCTGAGTCTGTCTCCGAGGGTCTGGCCGATGCCTCGGCTCCTGAGTCTGTCTCCGAGGGTCTGGCCGATGCCTCGGCTCCTGAGTCTGTCACCGAGGGTCTGGCCGATGCCTCGGCTCCTGAGTCTGTCTCCGAGGGTCCGACCCACGCCGCGGCTCCTGAGTCTGTTTCCGAGGGTTCGGTCGATGCCTCGGCTCCCGTCAAGCCCAAGTTCAGAGAGTTGGTCCAGGAGGACTTGGCTTCACCAAAGTCACAGGAGGGGGTCCAGCAGGACCTGCTGCCGCAGACGTCCGACGTGGGAACCCAGAGGGGCCCGTCGCAGACGTCCGACGTGGGAACCCAGAGGGGTCCGTCGCAGACGTCCGACGTGGGAACCCAGAGGGGTCCGTCGCAGACGTGTGACGTGGCAACGCAGAGGGGTCCATCGTTGACCTGTGAAGAGGGGACTCAGGTGGATCTTTCGCTCTTCGGGCACCCCGGGTCTCAGTTATGGATTCAGCAACCGTGGTCCACTGGAGACTTTGACCCTCTTGGCTTTCCTCTAAAGTCCCAACCCCTAGTCGCCCTGGTAGACAGCCAGCTCTGGGAAGGACTCTACTGGCTGTCTCTGTCTGACATCCTCCAGAGGTTGATTTTAAGACTTTTTGTTGTTAAGGGTCTGGCCTTCACTCCGGCCTCATCCACAGCCTGCAGTCAGGCCTCATCCACAGCCTGCAGTCAGGCCTCATCCACAGCCTGCAGTAAATCCTGCCAGTAGTTCAGCGCTAGGGTCTGCTTTCTCTCTTTCCAGGCCCCGCCGGCCTCCGAGGTTCCTGCTCCGCCGACGGTCTCCTGTCGCCCTGATCCGCCGACGGCCTCCTGGACGCCCGGAGAACCTGTCACGCCGGGGCCGTCCGCCGGAGAACCTGTCACGCCGGGGCCGTCCGCCGGAGAACCTGTCACGCCGGGGCCGTCCGCCGGAGAACCTGTCACGCCGGGGCCGTCCGCCAGAGAACCTGTCACGCCGGGGCCGTCCGCCAGAGAACCTGTCACGCCGGGGCCGTCCGCCGGGACGACCTCCGGAGATCCTAACTCGCCTGCACTGTCCTCCGGGACGACCGCCAGACGTCCTGCCACTTTAGGACTCTGCTGGGTTTGGGACTTGGAATTGTTAGGGTTCGCCCTTCTGAGGGTAGTTTTTTGTTCTGGACTTGTGTATTTGGTTGTGCGTTCTTTTTCTGACCCTGGCCATCCGACCTGTAGCCCCCTCCTCCCGCCCAGTCTGACTTTTATTTTTTCTTTGTACTTTCAGAGACGTTTAGGGCGTCTAGAATCCGTTCTTGAGGGGGGGGGGCTCTATAATGTTCTGTTTTGGTTTTTGATTATGTTGCTTCTCTCATGCCTTTGGGTTTATTTCCTTTGTAGTTCTGTCTTGTTTTTGGGTTTAGTCTGTATATTGTCTTAGGTTATCCGGTCCTTGTATTATTTCTTATTCTGTGCTTAGAGTTTTTTCTCGGTCTTAGTTTTATCAATCTGTCAGTGTCATTATTGTTTCCACCTGCCTGTCGTTGATTAGTCCCTCCCTGTTCACCTGTCTGCACGCCTATTTATTCCTGCCTTAGTTCTCTGCACTCTGCGAGAACGTCTCAACTCATTCCCTACACTAAGAGCTTCCCAGCCTCTGCTATATTTTTGATGTCCTGTCTGTTTGTGCCCGACCTGTTTTCTGTTTTTGGAGTCCAGCACCTGTTAACCCCGGATTGTGTTCCTGTTTTCACCCAAAGTCTGTTAATAAACCTTTTTCTTTGAGCGCAGCTCCGAGTCTGGTTGAATAACGGGTTCACTCTAAACAAACCATTACAGAGACATTTTATGAGAGAAAAGATGTGACAGTTGACTTTGAAGCAATCAACTGGTTCCCTTATATAGGAAATTTTTGACCAATCTGTATAATATGATTGATTTTGACTTTGTAAATGTTTCATGAATTGGCGCTATATAAATAAAATTGAATTGAATTATTACTTTTTATTTTCTAATTTATGTTGACTTTAGTGTGCACTCTTTTCCCGCAGTTTGGATGGAGTATTACCATAGCGCCCCCTATGGATATACCACAGTAATTCCTGCGTGTAGTAAGTCCTAATGCAGATTTGATTGTGAGAGGATTGATGCGCTACAGTTTGATGACGAACACCTGAGAAGGAACTGAGAGTGGAGTTGGGTCTGTGGCAGCAAAAGCAGCATCACAATGGTGTCCGTTAAAAGAGTTTGAGGTGTAACTGAAATTGTTTCAGTTTTGGTGTAAATAATAAATTGTTTTTGATTGTACAAAAAAAAAAACACACAGAACAATAGCAAGAAACACAAAATAGTTGATCTAAAAATGCTGCAGCAAGAGTTCTGATGAAAATTAAAAAAGATAATTTTCTCCTATATTAGCTTCCCTTCATTGGCTTCCTGTTAAATCATGAATAGATTTTAAAAGAGCACTAAATTATATGGAACCTAGTGTTTAAAATCGGAACAACACGCACCTCCGTGGTGTGTCTGGGCTCTCCCTTAGAGATAGGGTGAGGAGCTCAGTCATCCGGGGAGGACTCAGAGTAGAGCCGCTGCTCCTCCACGTCCAGAGGAGCCAGTTGAGGTGGCTCGGGCATCTGGTCAGGATGCCTCCTGGACGCCTCCCTGGTGAGGTGTTCTGGGCACGTCCCACCGGGAGGAGGCCCAGAGGGAACGCCTTGGGATTCCTCCTGAGGAGCTGGCCCAAGTGGCTGGGGAGAGGGACGTCTGGGCCTCCCTACTGAAGCTGCTACCCCCGCGACCCGACCCCGGATGAGCGGAAGAAGACGGACGGACGGACAACACGCACATAACACCTGCCATGGAGACCCGCCATTCCCTCAACGGTTCGTTGCTGCTGTGAAGTTTTTACTTTCACAGGACGGGTCTATGATGTTATATTCTGTTCTGGTTCTGGTCCGCTTCTCTTACTGGCCTCCATGTCTGCAGGCTGCTGCTCTTTTGCCAACATAAAATACGAAATGCTGCGCTCTGTGCTGGGAACCCTCATATGATTGGCTCAGAAACCAGGAAGTAAACATGGGCTACACTCTGAACTGAACCAGTTCTGGACCGTACCTCTAGGTCTGAAAGGAGAAAAACGTGACTAAGACATCGTTGCTGGAGAGGATTGTTTATAAGGAATGTTACATCCATCCTGGGTGGGAAATGAGAATAATTCAGATTAATTTTATAATAAACATCTTACTTTTTGCTCCTTTTCGACATCAGGATAACAGCCGTTGAGGACTGGAGCACGTCACCCATATAGATGTAAATATTTTTCTGTCTTCAACCGTGTTGCTTAACTACAGAAAGCTACTGAATGAGCTACTGCTGCCACTAGCTAAATATAAATCTACCAGCTGCAGGAAGAATTTTAGGTTGAGTTTGGCTTTGATTCTTCCTGTTAAAAGGGAGTTATTCATTTCCACTGTCACCTCATGCTTGTGCTGGAGGGGGATTGTTCCTATTATCAACCCAAGTGAGTAAATAAAAAAATTACAAGTAGAGTTCAGCAGTTTGGATTTTTATTTAGTATTTGAATGACAATAAGGTCACATAAATACGGACATGTGCAGCGTCAGCATGGGCTGTCTGCCTAAAGCAGAGGACAGACGTCTACGTTTCTTTTCTAGTGTGGAAAATCAAGTCAAAGTTTATCTCTGTAGCACATTCAAAAGAAATTGCTGCACACATAAAACAAAACAACATAAAAAATAAAAATAGAATGAAAAAAACAAGCGACAGAAGTAGAAAAACACATCAAGTAATGATGGAAACACCATAAAATACAGCACAATAAAAATTAAATAGTCAGTTTAGCTAAAGCTGAAAGCCAAAGTGTTTCTTTTAAATTATCAACAGTTTAGGCTTAGAACAGAGGAAGCTCAGTAGGCGCTACGTTTGAGCCTCGGTCTGGGAGACTAATAATTGATTTTTGTACCTTAAAACTGAGAATAAAGGTGCAACAGGTCAGACAGGTGTGATGGTGCCAAACCAATGAGACTCATAAAAACATAATGGCTGGGAGCTGTTTTTCTAAATCTCACTTTCTTGAGAAACACAAAACCTGGTTGTTCCAATGAGTTTTGCACACTTTGGTTAACTAGAGAACCATGGACCACTTCCTCTTAAAACATCAGGAAAAAAACAGATCACACTTTATCACCCTTAAGCTGTGAAGCATTACTTGGACCCATTAAAGAAATGAGAAAATAATTAGAAATAAAACAAAATGCCTGAACAAAAGTCATTGTTGATGTAATTGGCTGGGCTCCCTGGGATAAATCACCTTCCACCAATTGGCATTATGAGGACATATTTCTGCATTTAAACGGCATCTGTTTGTCTATTACAGTTTTTTAAAATCGCTATGACAGAGTTTTCAATACATTTAACAGGTTTCCTAAACTCTTAACGCACCAACACACCTAAAACACACAATTGGCGAAACTGTTAATTTCATGTTCAAATTCACACATTGTAAACTAAACTCCAAAACTAATTTTCAAAATACACTAACACAACACACTATGTCTAACAAAACACTGCAAACATGTTTCCAAATTAAAATTATTCAAAACACTAACACATGTTCTCTTCCAACAGGAACATTTAGTCAATCATAACACAATGACAAAAAAACTCTGTCATCAGCTGAAATTACAGAAACTGCATTATTTTAGATGTGTCAGGTGTGCCCTTATGCAATAGACAGTAACTGTCTATTGCATAAGGTCTTCTGCATTTGGCCACATGTTCTCCTCCACATCACACCTGATATCTTCTCTGGCAAGGCATCGTGGGAAGAATCTTTTTGCATGCCTTATCCACCCCTGGCAGTGTTGAGCTGTGATGCCTTGGCATGCAGCATCCACTGCATCCAGGAGGGACATTTGGTCATGTGGACGATGGTCAAATACCTTCCATCTCCAGGCTGAGAAAAACTCCTCAATGGGGTTGAGGAAAGGAGAGTAAGGGGCCAGGAAATGGGATATCATCCTTGGATGGGCGTCAAACCAGGCTGTAATTGTACGGGAATGGTGGAATGCCACATTGTCCCATGTGATCACATATATTGGCAAGTGGTCTCCCAACTGCCCCCTTTCTACCTCTGGCACCAGTCTTTCATGCAGGTCTTCTAAAAAAAGAAGAAGGCGGTCAGTGTTGTAGGCGCCAATCTCACATTTATGCAAGAGTACACCATAGTTGGAGATTGCGGCGCACATGGTGATGTTGGCTTCTCTCTGGCCCGGCATGGCAACTGTGGCCCTTTTGCCAATTATGTTTCTCCCACGGCGACGCCTTTTTGCCAAGTTGAAGCCAGCCTCGTCAACATAGATAATTTCATGGGGGACTCGATTGGCCTCCAACTCCATGACTCTCTGAAAGTAATTAGACACAGTGTATGTAACTGCTGTGCTGTACTGAAAATCTACTGTATGTCCTAATGTACTCTAGGTTTATAGAATAGTTTACTACAGTCATCACTGTAGTATACACACTGTGTATAGTACAGTGATGACTGTATTGCATAACCTTACCTGGGCGTATTGGTAACGGAGTTCTTTGATACGTTCACTGTTCAACTTTGTATAGTTGTTTCATTCGGACTCTGTGTTTAGCTAGAGTCCGAGAAATTCATGTTATGCTGATTGCTGCAATGTTCCCTAAGACAAGGTTGTCCTCTACAACTCTGGACTGAATGTTCTTCAGTTTTATTTCATTGTCAGCAATCACCATGTTGACAATAGCAGGGTCTTGTTCTTCATTCAGGAGCTTTCCTCTGCCCCCTGAGGGAGGTAGACGTTGAATCCTTAGAGAGACAAAATACAGTTACATATCAGAGACTGGAGGCATAAAGTCACTCTAATACTGTAAATGGTAATTTTACACTTTGCTGTAGGAGAAGCAATATCTTACCTGTTGGTTTCTCTGAAAATACGGACAATAGATGCCATTATGTCCCGGCTGATATTTGGCTGTACTCGTTCACCAGCCTCTCTGTATCATAGCCACTATCATTGACATGGTCTTACTGTATTTGATCAGTTACCTTAGCTCTGGTCCTTCTTTGAGCGCCACCACGATTTCTAACTCCTCCCCCTCTACCTTGCCCCACTCCTCTCCCTTGTCCTGGTACTTGTCTTCCTCGCCCTCATGCAGGCATTTCTTTCTTTCTTTCTTTCTCTTGTTGCGTTGCTCCAAATTGTTCCTTTTCCAGCCAAGACCAGCCCAAAGAGTCCTCTTTTATAACATATGATCATGTGATTGAAAGAACCTCAACACTTGAGTGTGCTTCCTAGATGGGAATCAGCTGTGATTTCAAAAATTGCATAACATCAATCAGATGTTTCTCATTAGCAATGGGATAAAATACAGGGAATTTATTTGTGTTTCAATTCAATATGAAGAGTTGTTCACCTTGACTTTAGCCTGTAAGGTTAGGTTTAGAACGTGGTGTTATCTATTCTGACATACAGTGTTAAAGCATTGGTAAATCTGGCTGTAAAATTCTATTGTTTTGGTCTTGTTTGAGCCGGTGTGTAAAAGGAGTTTAAGCATTTTTAATTTGCGTTAATTGTATGCATTATGTGTTAAAGCAAGAAGAAATGTGTTAATAGTATAGCTTACACATGCAGATGTAGTGCTAATTGTGTTAAGAGTTTAGGAAAATTGTTAAAAGTATTGAAAAATCTCTCATAGCATTGTAAAAAACTGTAAAGTGCATTCAGTTAAAGTTTGTGGGAATCAGAGTTTAATAAACACCCTCAGGTAAACTTATGGGCTCAGCGTTTCCCAACAGCATACAGAGAAGCAGCGATGTCAGTTCCTGAATGTGTTTTTATTGTGTAAATATTAATCTACTAGGAACCAGGCTTTACTCTTATTATTCTCAACATAACCACAGACGTACTGTAGAGTTTATCTGTTAAAACATGTAGGGTCACATCGTACCGTGAACATCAGGGGGACCTCCACAGGTTGGTTCATGTAACATTTCAGTTATTTTCTCATCCTCTATGGACTCAGAAACACTAATGAGATTTCAGAAACAGATTTTTACACACGCTGCGTATTTCGGAGACGTTAAGGCCGTACACCCCCGGGTTAAAGAGCGGCGGACATGTCAGGAAGTACAGCGATAAGAGGATCTGAAAAAGCCGTGGAACGCTGCTCATGTTGAACCTGCTCTGTATTATTTCAAACACACATCCGGCGCAGAAGTTAACCAGGGAGGCCAGGTGAGGCGTGCAGGTGCTGACCGCTTTCTGCCGGGTCTGTTTGGATCCAGAAAAACACACCTTCAGGATCCTCATGTAGGTGTAGAGGATTAAACCCACTGGAACAAAAACAATGAGCGCCATGTTGATGAGGCCATAAATGTTGTTGACTGTTGTGTCCGAGCAGGCCAGTTTAACTATAGAGTAGTTGTCACAGTATGTTTTGTTAATGAAGTTTCCGCAGAGCGGCAAAGAGAAACTCAAAGACGTTGTAGTAACAACCGTCAGAAAGGCTGTTATCCAGGCAGCTGCAATAAAAAGTGCAACTTTCTTCAGGCTCATCAGTGTGTGGTACTGCAGAGGATGGCAGATGGCCAGGTATCGGTCATAAGACATGACGGCTAGATTACAGAACTCTACACCTGCGTAGGTGTAAAGGCAGAAGATCTGCAGGAAGCAGAGAGGAACAGAAATAATGTGAACATCAGAGAGAATCTGGACCAGCAGGAAGGGGAACAACGATGAGCTGCCGTACAGTTCATTCACAAACAGGCTGCACAGAAACATGTACATAGGTTCATGTAAGCTCCTGTTCACACAGATCACCACGATCAGCAGCACATTAGAGCCAACGATCAGGACGTACAGACACAGCAGGATCAGGAAGAACAAGTATTTCAACAGCCCGGTGTCAAAGTAAGCCCCAAGAGTGAAAAATAACACCTGTGTTGAGTTCATCCTGATTATTTTCTGCAAATAAAGTTTAATTTGTCTAAAAAACAGAGTTAAAACAAACACAAGCTTTCCTGGTTAGCCCGGTGATCCTTAACCTCGCCTCTCAGACCTACAGTCAGGCAAATCAGACAGACTCTGCAGCTCCGCACAGAATGGGCAGCCGGGTTCTGTGGACCCGGACGCTGCAGCTTTTAACTCCTTCAGTTTCCTCCCACATCAGCAGGCTGATGCAATCATCTAAGATAATTACCGGTTGGTTCTGATCCTGGAGAAAAAAACTCTGTGAGATACAGTGGTGTGAAAAAGTGTTGGCACCTTCCTGATTTCCCAATTTAATTCAATTCAATTCAATTTTATTTATATAGCGCCAATTCATTAAACATGTCATCTCAAGGCACTTTACAAGTTAAGTTCAATCATATTATACAGATTGGTCAAAAATGTCCTATATAAGGAAACCAGTTGATTGCATCAAAGTCCCGACAAGCAGCATTCACTCCTGGAGAAGCGTAGAACTACAGGGAGAGTCGTCTGCATTGTCCATGGCTTTGCAGCAATCCCTCATACTGAGCAAGCATGAAGCGACAGTAGAAAGAAAAAACACCCGTTAGCGGGAAGGAAAAACCTCCAGCAGAACCAGAACCGGGCTCAGTATGAACGGTCATCTGCCTCGACCCACTGGGGGTTACAGAAGACAGAGCAGAGACACAACAAGAGAGACAAAAAGCACAGAAGCACACATTGATCCAGTAATCTGTTCTACATTAGATGGTAATAGTCGGTGATCTGTCCTCCCTGGATGATTTCACAGTCAACAGAACGTCAGACCAGGTGTACCTACTATGAAGAAAAAAGAGAGAGAGCAAAAAGTTAAAAGCTGAAATGACAACAGTCATTTCAATGCAATGCAAATCTGGAGAACAGTAAAAATCAGTAGAGTGAGAGAAATAGATCCTGATGTCCTCCAGCAGCCTAAGCCTATAGCAGCAAAACTATAAAGGTAGATCAGGGTAACATGAGCCACTCTGACTATAAGCTTTGTCAAAAAGGAAGGTTTTAAGATTAGTCTTAAAAGTAGACGGGGTGTCTGCCTCACGGACCAAAACTGGGAGTTGGTTCCACAGGAGAGGAGCCTGATAGCTAAAGGATCTGCCTCCCATTCTACTTTTAGAGACTCTAGGAACCACCAGCAGACCTGCAGTCTGAGAGCGAAGTGCTCTGTTAGGAACATACGGGGTAATCAGAGCTCTGATATATGATGGAGCTTGATTATTAAGGGCTTTATATGTTAGAAGAACAATTTTAAATTCTATTCTTGATTTAACAGGAAGCCAATGAAGGGAAGCTAAAATGGGAGAAATATGATCCCTCTTGTTGATTTTCATCAGAACTCTTGCTGCAGCATTTTGGATCAGCTGAAGACTTTGAACTGCATTTTGTGGACTTCCTGATAGTAAAGAATGACAATAGGGTCCCCCTGACGCCTGCCTCTGTGCTCGGGAGCACCTGTGGGTTCTCCACAACCACTATCAAGCTATTTCCTTCTGTATAATTTTCACCTAAACTAGTGCACTAGAGCCCGGTTCTGCCGGAGGTTTTTCCTTCCCTTCCTTTCCTTCCAGCGGAAAATATTCTTTAATGCCTTAACTTTACACAGATGCCAAAAGTTTGCGTTTAACCTTTATAGTTGTGGAACTGTACTTTCTTTATACCAAACTACAACAATGTTGAAACAGTAAATAAAAACCTAACTCTATCCTTGCTGCTTCTATTTGATTTAAGAGAAAAAGTATTTTATAAAAGCAGGAATTCATATATTCATCATCTCTAACCAGGCTAGTGCCTATTTCCACCAGTAGCTGGGCGAGAGGCGGGGTCCGCCCTGGACAGGTTTTCAGTCCATAACTGGGCAACACAGAGACAAACAGGACTAACAACCATGCACACACACCTAAAGGAAATTTGGAAAGACCATTTAACCTAACACAGTCATGTTTTGGAGTGTGGGAGGAAGCCAGAGTACCCAGAGAAAAACTGACCAGGCACCAATGCTGCCAACTGTGGCACCTTACAGCACAGAGTATCTGTTAACACAATGCCAGGGCAGAAAGAGATCAGCAATGATCTTAGAGAAGGGACTGTTGCTGCCTGTCAATCTTGGAAGACTCATGATGTCATACTCCAGGTTCTGGGTGCAGGCCAGGGTTTCTCTCTCTCTCCTCAGCAGGGCTGGACGGGCAGGTGCACAACATCTGAGCTGATTACCACCCTTCTTAAGGAGCTGGAACCAGGAGGAGCGCGTCAGTTCGTTAACGCTTCAGCGTTGGTACAGACCGATACCTTGTCCTGTTCCTGAGACATAAACCTGTGTCTAACCAGGCTTTTACTCCTTCCTTGCAGAACCCTGGACTCAGACCACAGACACCTTGCCTTGAACCGCAGACCTTGGATCCCAACCTAAGAAATCAACCTGGAAACCGAGTGGGACCTTGGGCAGATCCACTGCTTGGCCCTCCTCCTGCGCTCACCTGCCTGTCCACCCTTGAACCACCAACCAGAGAGAGATTACCGGACCTGCACTCGGACCGCTGGACACACCCCTTCCAAGACTGGACCCTAGCCATTTCTCCTGGGAGTTTATCAGTCCAGCACAATCCTCAACAACGGCTTCCGTCTATTCACCAGTCTCCTCATCTTCCCAGCAGAACCCAGAAGAACCAGACCAGACCGCACAGCCTCTTGTACAGACCCATTTTCTACAATAAACTTTTTAACCTAACCACCTGCCTCCGTAGTCGCTCTCAGTCAGTCTTCTTCTTTAAATGATGACACATGAGGCCTTTATCAAGCTGGAGAACATCTCAGCCACCTGTCAACCTTCCCAGGATGGACGTCCAGCAGGTTCAGCCCAAGCTCAGAGCAGGAAGCTCAGAGAAAGTCAGAGGTTAAAGGGACCAACTTCTGTTGACTTATTATATTTGATTTTTGTGTTTTACACTTTATTTATGCTCTACTTGTTAGTAAAGCACCTCTGTGTACATTTACAACACATGACCAGAGGTACGATGTTGCACAAGGAGGAGAAATGAAGCCCACAGAAAAATATATAAAACGTTACGAGTGAAATCGATCATAAGTATATGTTCATTCTTACTTATTAGAGGTAATGCCAGTAGATCTGGTTTGTGACTCGGTCGGTACAAATCCACGCAGCGCATGAGGCATCTTCTCCAAATCGTTCCACAATTCCACCTCCAATATGGCGGCAACTCAACTTCAACGAGGCGTCTCTGTATAAATGTCTTTGATGCAGCCGAGTGAGTCAGTAACGTCCAGTAGAGGAGCGAAAACGAAGGAGTAAAGTAACCCGGCAGATTGGGCCGGTCTTGGACCCCGCTGAGCTGTCCCTTCACTGCGAGGTGCTACAGGATGGTCTATTGGCTCTGTAGCTGCATCAGCTGTCACCATCTTGTTTTCTGATGGTTCTGCTGGTAGACGGCACAACCATATTTACGTCTGCTGATGGCATCCAGTACAAGATTCTGTTCAGGCTCAAAACGGACAAAGTAAACACTATGCGGAGGAACTATAGGCCCATATTGTTTTATTTGAAGATGAATTGATGTTTTTTTTTTGTGTGCATTTTGTTTTTATGGTCAAATTACGTGACCAGGCCCTTAAAGGTCATGACAGAACAGTTAGAAAAGCCCTGAACCAGTCTGGCTGCTTGGAGACTGAAGGAGAAAGCCTCTTCTCTCTAAAAGCTGCATGTAGATGAAGAACAAGACTTCTGGTCCAATGTCCTCTGGACAAATGAGACCAGATCATTATTGACCACAACAGATAGAACCATGGCGGGAGGAACCAAACACAACCCATCAGCATAAAAACGTCTCATACTTTCTCTAAAGCAAGGTTGTGGAGAGTTGGTTTGTTTTTTTTACTGCAGCCACAGGACCGGGACTTGGAGCAGGAACTCCTCTGTATGCCAAAGTGTTTTAGTGCCAACTGAGACTTTGTGTTTAATGTAACAACTTTACATTAAAAAATGCAGAATTTTAATTGGATAAATGTCTTTTTTATTTAGATAAAAGTTTTCCTTCTATTATTTCTGCAACCAGTAACAAAGTTTGCTGTAGAGTAACATCTCCCGGGGGTCCGTCCTTTCTGACGTTGCAGAGGAGTCTGTAGGGGCGTCATTAATGTCCTCAGACCTCTCGGGACAGATGGACATCTGCTCCGTACTACCGGTGTCTCTGCTTCAGCTGCTTCAGAGGGAATTACAGCGACTGTTGCCATTGTAGAGACTCCTCAGGGACACCGTGTTGACATGCTGAGCTGATCTTGGACATCTCTGAATTCAGTAATGAGCCGGAAGGATCATCGGCAAACTGCTCTGAGAAGTTTCTGTGTTTCACATAGACATAAACATTTCTGCAAAAGCTTTCCCAAACAAGCCTGCATCTTCTTTTTTTACATGATTATAACAATCAGGTAAATCTGTGCATTTACACAGAGCTTCAAGTATATAGTGTTTGAAATTATTTCTTCTCCTTAGTTTGTTCCACATGAACAAAATATCAGCTGTCTTCTGACTGAAAAGGTCCTCAGGTGCAGCTGTTACTAATAATTTAAACACTAAGAGATAATGAAGTGTTGATAATAGCACCAAAATACATTGAAGACATGTTGTTGGCAGCTGGACAATCTTTCTGATTCCAGAGAAATGAAATGTTGTAATGCTACTAAGTCATGAATCTGCAGGAAACTCTCAGAAATCATGATGATCCCGTCTTCAGAAACGTGAGAAAGTTTTCAAACCCCTAAATATCTAAAAAAAGGTCTTATTTTAGTTCTTTAGTCAATAATTAGAGGCAATGACACACTGAGGCGTTACTGTTTTCTAACCTTGCTGTACAACAGGGGCGTCAATCTCATTTCTATATGGGGCCACTTTGATGTCATGGAGTCACTAAAAGGGCCGGTTGCTCCTGTATAGATGATACTTTTGATTTCATAATTTCATTTTAGCTCACATAGTAATATTTTAAAAATGCACAGTAACATAAAAGCAGCACCTTAAACTTTAAACTCATCATTCTGCATCACTTCTTCTCTTTTTGGACATTTCTGGGTTGTTTTAACGTGTTGTGGAAAGACTGACATCTAGTGGCAGGATGCTGTTACTACACAGTGAAAAAAATCAACATTTGCTACAGGAGGCCCAGTTTTAGCCACTTTATACAATTTAAAAGTACATACTCTACTTTATGACATGATATGCTTTTTTGGCTCTTGAGGGCCGGATAAATTGCCTTGACGGGCTGGATTCGGCCCGCGGGCCTTGAGTTTGACACGTCGGAAGAAGGAAGACCACTGGTGAGGTTCTGGCAGTGGTGACGGTGTAGAAAACGAGTGCAGTAGGGGTGGTAGGGAAGTACAGGGTAGGAGATGATCCTGATGAACTAGGTCTTTGAGAGTTTCTTGAAGGTGGACAGGGACTGGGTCTGGTAGCACTCAGTAGGCCATCACTGTACAGCAACATATGAAAACAATCTGGATTGTCTTGAACATGGCATAGGCACTGCTAGCCGACCAGACAGACTGAGTCGTGACGTAAGCCTTTGGGAAAGCAGTCAAGTCGACGGGAGCTTCTACTCTAACATCAGGGACTTGATGCTGGCGACTGAGCTCAACAAACACAGGGTGATTGAAGACCGGACACGTCACCACCTTCTGGAACATCTGCAGAGTTTTTCCAGCACAGACTTGGAGACCAGTTAGGAGGGACTTGCAGTGGTCAGGGCTGGAGACGACCATAGACAGCACCAGGAGCTGGGTGGAGGGTTGGGTCAGGCCTGATCTTTCTGATGTTCGACAGTAAGAAGCTGCCTGGCAACATGAAAACTTTAAAGGTCAGCTGTTGATGGAGTAAGAGATGCTGTGCTCATTTTGGATGCAGGTGTATTTCATCAATTTCTGTTTCTTGTATACCTCATCTGCACCAGCAGTTCATTGTGATAATTCATCCTGTACACATAAAATGTATTTTTATGGTTTCCTGCTACATTCCTGACAAATGATAAATGCTTTTCTTTATAAATGTTTCGGTTTTCACTCTGAGCCTTGGAACAAAACTTTGCTGCAAATGCACAGTGTAGATGTGCAGCTGATTGACAATAAAGTCTAAGATTGAAGTCTAAGTCTAAGTTTATGGTCAGTTTGGCTAGAAAGATGAGGTGTAGAGTCTCCAACAAAACATTAGTCTCTCTAAGAGAAGAAGGTTCATAACTCTGTCTGTGTAAATCTCAGAGTCTTAGATGAACTCAAGAAATCCATCAAGAACGGAGGATGCATTTCTTTGGTGAAAGCCCCAGAAAAACCAAGAAGTTCCAGGGCCTTAAAGACACCAGAATGAAACCAGACACAGTATTTAACGGCCCAATTCAACTCCAACCAAACAACAGGAGAGTCTCTTTTAAAATCCCCCCCAGGATCACATCAGTTGATCTAAGAGCCTCAGTGAAAACTGCCTGACTGCAATACTTCAGGTTCCTGGTCCACTGACAACATGGTACCTGCAAAACAGCCCAAATCATCAACTGTCCACCACCGTGGTTGACAGTATAGACCAGTTCATTGTTATTGTTTTGATTCGGGTTTTTCGCGCATGCGCGCCGGACTGGCTGGCAAAAGACGAACACAATGGCGGACGCAAACAGAGAAACTGACGAGTTCTCCACGGATTTTTCTTCTTTAGATAACGTATCACAAGATCGTTTTAAGACTAAGTTGATGGTTGATGGTGTCAGATTGCCAGATCCACACAGCAAAAGCCTGAAGGGACGGAGCGAGTCTGTGAAATGCTGCCAAGTGTTACGTACCGCGACATATACAGCTACCTTATAAACACGCAGGCCAGTACACACGAGAGCGCATGGAAGCATGAAACACTGGACGGCTACAATTATATTATATCTGGACATAGGCTCCAGCAACGCCCGCGACGCCATGAGGGATTAAGTGGGTCAGAACATGGATGGATGGATGGATGGATGTTCAGACATGTTTGTGTAAGATACGAACGCGGAGTCGGACAGGAAGACCCGCCCGGTAGGTTAAAAAAAAACATAGTTCACTACGGATTATTTTGGTGTTTTTGTCTTGTTAAAATGGGTGGGGGTGTCGGCGACATTGCAGCGTAAACACAGAAGTACTAGCGCCCGTGAACGGGGGGAGGGGAGGGGAGGTGGCGATCGCTACACGGGCCGGAATAGTCAGCGGCTGCTGCTACCGCTTCTCCGGCCCGTGTAGCGATCGCCACCTCCCCTCCGCCGCTATTTAAGTAGAACAATGACTAGAGCAGAATTAAGTTGTATTTACCGGAGATGAAGTGTAGACTGCATATTCTGTCGCAGTATGATGGATCCCCCCAGTCCATTGTGAGTGTCTGCCTGCGCTCTTTTCATTGAAAATATCCATTTCTTTATTCGTCCTTCCTCCTTCGGTAAACGACAGAAACGTACATCCGACGATTTGGAATGCCTCTGTGTGCAACCGGGAGCACAACAAGTCGTAGGCATTGTTTAGATTCCAAAAATAAACTAACTAAAAATACGCTCTAAATCACCCGTTTTGTCACAGTAGTAGACGAAAACAGTACTGTTTTTGCCAACCACCGAGATCCGGATGTAGCGCTGACGTCACGCGTGACGTCACGCGTGAACTGGTCTATTAGACGGTTGTGAAGATCTAAGTATGGTTTCTTCCAAACATGGGTCTCTCCATCATGACCAAGTCAAGTTTATCTGCAGCACTTTTCAGCAGCGAGGCGGTTCAAAGTGCTTTACATCATGAAAACATAAAAATACCATAAACGCATCAGTCTCTGATTGTGAGACCAGCACCAAACATTCAATTATATCAGGTGAAAACATCAATAAACATCAACATGTTGGTCAGAGTTCCTGTTATTATGGCTGAAAGCAGCTCTGAACAGGTTCTCAGTCTGATTTAAAGGAACTCAGGCTTTCAGCACTTTTACAGTTTTCTGGTAGTTTGTTCCAGATCAGTGGAGCATAGGAACTAAATGCTGCTTCTCCATGTCTGGTTCTGGTTCTGGTTCTGCAGAGCAGGCTGGAGCCAGAAGACCTGAGTGGTCTGGAGGGTTGATGCACTGATAACAAGTCTGTGATGCATTTAGGAGCTAATTCAGGGATTTATAGACTAACAGAAGGATTTTAAAGTCTATTCTCTGAGATACAGGGAGCCAGTGGAAGGACTTCAGAACCGGTCCATGTTCTCTACGTTCTTAGTCTTAGTGAGGACTTCAGAACGGGGTCCATGTTCTCTACGTTCTTAGTCTTAGTGAGGACTTCAGAACCGGGTCCATGTTCTCTACGTTCTTAGTCTTAGTGAGGACTTCAGAACGGGGTCCATGTTCTCTACGTTCTTAGTCTTAGTGAGGACTTCAGAACCGGGTCCATGTTCTCTACGTTCTTAGTCTTAGTGAGGACGCGGGCAGCAGCGTTCTGGATCACCTGCAGCTGTCTGATCCACTTTTTAGGCAGACCTGTGAAAACACCGTTGCAGTGATCAGTTCTACTAAAGATAAACATGGATTAGTTTTTCCAGATCCTGCTGAGACATCAGTCCTTTAATCCTGGAAATGTTCTCCAGCTGCTAGAAGGTCCACTTTGTAATTGTCTTTAGATGGAGGTTCAGGTCTGAGTCCATCACTACTCCCAGATTTCAGGCCTGATCTCTAGTTTGTAGCTGTAAGAACTGAAGCTGCTGCTGACTCTGGTTTGTTCCTCTTTAAGTCCAAAGATAATAACTTCAGTTTTGTTTCTGTTCAGCTAGAGAAAGTTTTAGCAGCCCCATGCATTGATTTGTTCTAAGCATCCGTTCCGGCGACATGGTGATGTAGAGCTGAGTTTCATCTGCATAGTTATGATAACTTATCTTGTTTCTTGTTATAACCTCAGCTAGTGGGAGCATATACTGTAGATATTGAATATCTATATGCAAGGATTGAACCTTAGGGAACCCCACATGTGACTTTTGTCCGCTTTGATGACTGACACAAAGAAGTCCCTGTTCTTTAGGTAGGATTTGGACCAACTGAGTTCTGTACCAGAGAATCCGACCCAGCTCTTCAGTCGCTTTAATAATATATTGTGGTCAACAGCGTCAAATGCTGCACTAAGGTCCAACAGAACCAGCACTGTGGTTCTTCCACAGTCTGCATTTATGTGGATGTCATTGAACACTTTGACGAGGACGGTCTCTGTACTGTGGTGAGACTGAAAAGCATCAAAGCGGTCGGTCATTGTCAGGAAGCTGTTTAACGGTTGAAACAGCTTTTTCAATAACTTTACTGATAAATGACAGATGCAGATTGGTCTGTAATCCTGTGATTGTGATGTGATTTATCCAGATTGCTCTTTATCAGTGGTTTAATAACTACTGGTTTTAAAGCCTGGGGGGAAACTGCCAGTCTAGGTGTTCTCTGGCAAATGCCAAACATCCTGCCGGGTGTTGGGCTGTAAGCATAACCCCCACCTGTGGACGTGAGCCTCATACCTCCCTCATGGAGCCTGTTTCTAATCATTGGAGCAGACCCATGCACATCTGTGGCTGCTGGAGGTCATCCTGCAGGGCTCTGGCAGTGCTCCTACTGTTCCTCCTTGCTCAAAGGCGGAGGTAGCAGTCCTGCTGCAGGGTTGTTGCCCTCCTACGGCCTCCTCCACGTCTCCTGATGTACTGGCCTGTCTCCTGGTAGCGCCTTTATGCTCTGGACACTACACTGACAGAAAGCTGGCATTGATGCTCCATCCTGGACGAGCTGCACCACCTGAGCCACCTGTGTGGGTTAGACTCCGTCTCATGCTACCACTAGAGAGAAGCCACCACCAGCATTCAGAAGAGGCCAAAACATCAGCCAGAAAGCAGAGGAACTGAGACGTGGTCTGTGGTCACCACCTGCAGAACCTCCTTTATTGGGGTGTCTTACTAGTTGCCTGTAGTTTCCACCTGTTGTCTTTTCCATTTACACAGCAGCAGGTGAAACTGATTGCTGTGCGATTGACTTGGAGTTACATTGTGCTATTGTTGTTCCCTTTATTTTTTTGAGTAATATATATATATATATATATATATATATATATATATATATATATATACACATACATACACACACACTAAAGCAACAAGTGTTGAACTGAACTGAGTTTTTAGTCTGGATGTGTTTATTTCTTATATATTTTTTGAACAATTTTGTATGAAAAGCCGAATTTGTGAGAACAAAAAGCCAAACAAGAGATAGAGAAAACCGAAAAACTGATTTCATGAATCCCGACAGTGATTAAAATTCTTTCAGAACCTTGACTTCCTCAATCAAAACACATTACCAGGCCTTGCTCAGCTCCCACCATCAGGAGACAGCCGCTGAACCTGGATGGATGGCTGTAATACGATTTATAACACGTAGCTTGAAAACTGTTTTAGGACAAATAACCAGACTTTCTCTGCTGGTTCCTCTGCTTGCATAAAATCCATGAATACAAAGAGGAAAATAAACAGTTTCAGTCATTGTCAGCAGCTCTGTGGTTTGTTGATCTTCCTTACAGATGAATCCTTGATTACTGGTCATCAGTTTGTAGATCATAGTGCAATAAAAGAAACATCTCATCAGGTTTAAATGAAATGGACCTGCACTGACAGCCCTCAGCCACCGGGGGGCGTAAAATTACCCCTCATGTCAGGAGTTTTGTCTTCTGAAGCTAAACATCTCCACCTGCTGGTCAGAGGGACACATTGCAGCTCAAGTCGACGGTAGGTTAAAAGAAACAGGCGAACTTTAGGTGATTCCCGCGTGTTTATGAAATCAGCTTATCTTTTCCTGATGGGTTTTAAATGTGCGTGTTTGGAAACGTTTCCAGCTTCTGAAGCGAGCAGACTTTCAGTTTCCATCCCAGGTTAAATCTGAAACCCAGCAGAAAACCTCAAACTTTAACCTTTTGGATCTGGTTGTGAAGATTTTCACACAGATGGACGGACTGATGATAAATATTTGGTCTGAACAGGTGTTTTCTTCAACCTTCACAGACAAGGAGACCCGTCGCTCCTCCCTAGACCCAGTTCGGTTCTCTGTGGACGCCTCATGTTCTCATTGAGACTCTGATCAGAACAAACTTTCAGACTGTTTGCTGTGAATTCTGATCTGGACACATCCAGAACACATTTCCACCCAGTGAATGACTGTTGATGCTCAGCAAAGCTTTAAACGGATCCGAACAAAGACCGTTCGGAGCAGAGCTTCTGGATGAAGACCGAGAAGCAAACACTGAAGCCAGAACTCCGGACATGAGACGAGTTTATTTCTGAGCGAGTCCACATGTCTCCGATCACATACCTAGAAATCATTCACTACCGTCGCAGAGAAGTCCTCGTGGTCCTGAAAACCTCTGGATCAGAATCTTGTGTCAGAAACCTGCCCAGAGAGGCCCGGTGAGGCCTTTATCCTGAGAAGTTCAGACTGTGGCACAGAAAAACCTCCAGAGACCAGGAGACCAGCTCCGGTCTCTGCTGGACTTCAACCAGACTATAACGTCTCCTCATCGGAGTCCAAATGCAGACGGACTGGTCGGGTCCCCCTCCTGGTTCTGGTCCTGGTCTACCTCTCAGACCTGATCTTGTACCGCAGGACGAAGTAGGCGATGATCCTCAGAGAGAAGAAGAAGATGGCGAGGACGATGAAGTCCAGGTAGAGTTTGGCCTCCACCATGTCCAGCTCCTTCAGGATGGCGTCGGACTTCTGGAAATGACACGTTTCATCCTCGTCACAGTGAAGATCCGCCCGGTCCAGACCGTAGATGGACAAGATGGCGCCCTCGAAGCCGTACCTGAAACCCAACGGCAGGAACCAACAGTCAGAACCAGCACCAGCAGCCTCATGTCACACCGAGGTATTTTCAGCGCCCCCACCTGACGTAGGAGATGTAGGACATCCACTGCAGGTACCAGGGGATGGTGTCAAAGCTGACAAAGAACCCTGAGAACAGCAGCACCGGGATCGCCGTCACCGGACCCACAAAGGTCGCCACCTGCAAGGAGCAAACAGACCTGAGTCGGGTCTCCACGGAAAAGCAGCAGACGGCGCACAGGCGAGGGCTGAGGAGCGACCTGCAGCGAGGTGGAGGCGGCTCCGATCAGCAAACCCAGGCTCTGAGCTACCAGAGACGTGAGGACCCCCAGAGACAGGAAGAGGAAGAACCGGCCAGCGTCTGGAGGCTGCGCCGTCATCCAGTAGACGATGCTGCAGTACACCACCGGGAAGACCACCTGGAGCACGGAGCAAAGCTTCAGCTGCACGTTTCAGGTTCGCTGCGACGTCACCGCAGGAATAGTTCAGAGCTCAGACACTAAACAAACATGTTCTACCAGAACACGGCGGTGCAGTTCTGTGTATGCGTGACCGCCGCCATGTTTCAGACGCACGGCAGCCATGTTGGATGCTGAAGTCAGGGCTGCTTGGAGCCAATTCTGACTTCAGGCCCTGCTGTTGTGTTTCTGACAGGAAACGCTGCAAAGTACAGGTGCAATGCAGCATTTTCAGCGCCGTCTTCTTTTATTCCATCATGGCTGCCCTCAAAGATCCAAATCAGGCTCTGGCTCTTTAATGCGCTAGACTATTCCAGCGCTGTAATGGGATGGGAAGAACGAAACAGCTTCATGTTTGGTTTCCAGGCTGCAGCTGCACTGAAGATGTTTTCTTGTTAAACATATTGTGGTGGAACCAAACTATCTAAAAAACCCCTGAAAACAGCGTCTGCTGCCGTCTGTCTGGGCGTTACCTGGAAGGGGAGGTCAGCCATGGTCTTAGCCAGGTAGTACGCCTTCAGACTGTACCAGTAGTTCAGGTGTTCCCTTAGGAAGACCCCCAGCTCCAGAGGAACTGAGCACAGAAGACAGAAAGATGAAGGACAGAACCACTCGGTGCTGCACGGAGGAACCAGGAGCGTCTCTGAGAGGACTCACATGTGAGCACCGTGGGCATGAGGGCGGCGAACATGAGGAACAGCATGGAGAAGAAGAGGAAGCCCGAGTTACTCAGGACCTTCTTGGCCTCGTTGCCGATGCCCAGGTACAGGAGACCGATCAGAACCCCGATGCCGATGTGAGAGGAGATCCTGAGGTGGGTCAGCACCTGCTCAGCCGACCGCAGCGTTGCAGACAGGAGAAAGAAGAGGTTACTGAAAATCTGCTGCAGTTTCATGTAAACCAGCTGCTGTTGGATAGTTTTTATTGCACACAGACACTGTTAAAGGCCTGTTAAAATCAGATTTAGGATGAATAAAAATAAAACCAGGATAAATTACTATTTTCCTCACAGGTTGTGACGTTTATCCTGGACGAATTAACATTTCTGACTTTACAATGTCCCAGGTACACTTGTTTTAATATAGCAAATCTATGCCTTTAGTCATGAAAAAAGATGTTTCCCAAACATTTATGACTTTTTGCCTTCAGAAAAAAAAGGTGAAATTAATCCCATAATTCCTGATTTTTTGGGGAAATTTACTCGTCCATCGCAAATAATTTATTTTCTTTAACCTACAATAGCCACAACATAAATGTTCTTCTTTTTGGAAATTACGAGAATAAATTCATAATATTAGGTGTACAAGTACAAAGAAAATCATGAGAATAAACTTGTTATATTATGAGAATAAACTTGTTATATTATGAGAATAAAGTCGCTATATTATGAGAATAAAGTCGCTATATTATGAGAATAAAGTCGCTATATTATGAGAATAAAGTCGCTATATTATGAGAATAAAGTCGCTATATTATGAGAATAAAGTCGTTATATTATTAGAATAAAGTCACACTATCATTTCAAAGTCCAGCGCATAATATTCTGATTCTGATTTGCTAAAAATATTTAATATTTCCTTATTTGTGAAATGGAAACTAAAGTATAACTTTAAAAGATGTTCATTTTAACTCAGGGGGAAAACGGTGATGTTTTTGTAAGCGTTCTCATAAATATAATACTTTATTCTTGCCATTCTATGACTGTACTCTTGTAATTTCCAGAAAGGAAAGAATAATAACCCCTCACTCCGCCAAAGGGGGTTGGCAGTGTCTTTTGGGGGTAGCGGCCTGAGAAGTTTGGGAACCACTGAGTCAAAGGATGTAAAGGTTACCGGGTCAGAGGGATCTCACTGAACAAAGGTACCAGTCAGGAGAAGCAGACCGGTCCAACACAAATTCTAAGCACTGGTCGTGTTCTACATCTAACGACAGTCTGCTGTTCTTCCCTGTGTTTGGACCTGGGAGCAGTGGGTAGGGTTAGTTGTGTTTGTTGTTTTCTTTGGGTGTCGCACGAGTTTCCATGGAGGAAATCATGAACGGATGAACTTAGACCCCAAACCTGCAGGTGACCGAAGCTGAAGACGAAGATAAATGTAATTTTTCTAATTTTATATCACATTTCAGTAACAAGACAACATTTTAATTGCCTTTTTACTGAAATGTGCTTTACCAATAAGCTTGCCTTTTCAGCAACAAAAAGAATGACTTCAACTAAGAACCAGGATGTGCAACCGAGTCATTGCAGCTTTTTCATTTTACTCTAACAGGTTTTCTTTCAACGTGTCACGGATGAATGTGTGGAATATATGTTATATGTGGAAAATGTTTAAACCTATTAAATGGTCTCATTTAAAACAAATCTGCACTTTAACAGGGGGGTGTGGCTCTCTGGAGACCGGCTTCCTCACCGAGTCTCTGAGGATGCTGAGGAACGTCCTCCTGAACAGGATGCAGAACTGGGTCTTGCAGCTGGCTGAGAAGCTGTGGCAGCCTTCGGATGAAGAACTCTCCTGAGCAGAGCAGAAACGTTCAGCTGTGAGGACCATCACATCCGCTGACAGAGATCGGTTTCACGGCTGTTCTCTACCTCCTGCCACAGCAGCGAGTGGAGGCTGGTGTCTCCGTTCAGCTCCGTCTGATGGTCCTCCTCAGACTTCCTGTCCTGAACCGCCTTCACCAGTCTCACCATCTGGTCCCCGTACTCCCCGGACGCCACCTCCATAACTGTGGAGGAGGCAGACAGATGAGAGCGATGAAGGACAGACGTTGGCATGACGCAGAGGCTGAGAAGACGGCTGGCTTTGGAGACTTCCTGTTCCAACATCCCTGGAGCGTCACTTTAAAGGTGCAGCCGGATGTTTTGGATCGGGCTGTGGAGAAGCTGTGATTGGTCAGTGTTATGGCAGCAGATCCAGTATCTGTCATTCTTAGAGCAAAAGTAAAGGACGCATGCAAACCGTGGATTTAACAAAAATCTTTATCTAGAAAAATGCCAGAAAAGCAGCCATTAGTAAAAAAATACAAATGTTTCTCTTTGTACAAGTTCTTCGTGTAACTTCCTTTAAACACGGTTAGTTAAAAAACTATTGATCTGTGCTTCTCTGATCTTTCCTTCCATTACGTGTCTTTTGCTATCAGCCATTTTTCAAGAAGTAAGACTTTCCAAATAAAGGTATGACTTTCAAAACACAACAAACGTAAACATTTTTGAACCTGTTTTCTGTTAACGGCAAAAAAATTATGGACTAATTTTTTTTTACCTAATAATTCTATCAACCGGACTGCACAGTGGAGCAGTGGGTAGCGCTGTTGCCTTGCAGCAAAAAGGTCCTGGTTCGAGTCCGACCCTGGGTCTTTCTGCATGGAGTCTGCATGTTCTCCCTGTGCATGCGTGGGTTCTCTCCGGGTACTATGGCTTCCTCCCACAGTCCAAAAACATGACTGTTGGGTTAATTGGCTTCTCTAAATTCTCCTTAGGTGAGAGAATGGTTGTTTGTCTCTGTGTTGCCCTGTGATGGACTGGCGACCTGGACAGGGTGAACCCCGCCTCTTGGGGAAAATGGATGAATGGAATTATATTAATTCCATTCATCCATTTGGACTCCGACAAGATGGACTCCGACACTCGGAGTCCATCTTGCTGCAGACAGAGGGATTTTGGTTTAAGATCAGGCGTGAATTTTCTAATCAGAGATCATCATCTGTCTCTCTTCAGCCCCCCAAGAGGGTCCCAGGTCTTCCCCAAAACTTCTTACTTGGGGACATGTCCAAAACATCTTCTAACAAAGGAACCAGACACACCTGAACCTGCTCTCTCCAGTAAGAAGCTGTTCCTCCTGAATCGGAGACATCTCGGACAGGCACTCATCTTTAGTGCCCGGCATTACTAATTTCAGGTTGACTTCCATCCCAATCTACCAATCCAAAGGAAAACCAAGTCAACCAGGATCCATGATCCTGAGAAAGTCAAGGTAGAGCTGGCCAACCAGAGCCTTTCTACGGTGATGCTTAACTTCCTCAGGGACCTCTTCACCAGTAATCGGAAATCTTTCCTCCACCCAGGCTCCAAAAAACGTCAAAGACAGAACTGTTAACTTTGGAAGAACATGAAGGATTTCCTTCTAACTCATCTGAGGTAAACATCTCGCTTCCAAAGGAAACAACGCTGTCAAGTTGACAAAGCTTCTAGTCAGAGTGGCTACCCAGCGCTATCTCTGTAGTTATGCTGCTATAGGCTTAGGCTACTGGAGGACATCAGGGCCTATTTCTCTCACTCTGCTGAGTTCTCCTACTGCTCTCCAATCTGCTTTGTTTGTTGTTATTTCAGCTTTTAACTTTTTGTTCTCTGTCATTTTTCTCTTCATAGAAGGTACACCTGGTCTGACGTTCTGTTAGCTGTGACATCATCAGGGGAGGCAGATCATCCTCTATCACCATCTAACATAGAAAGTACTCCTGGATCAATGTGAGCTTCTGAGCTTTCTGTGTCTCTGCTCTGTCTTCTCTAAGCCCCAGTGGGTCGAGGCAGATGAGCGTTCACACTGAGCCTGGTTCTGGTTCTGCTGGAGGTTCTCCTCCCTGTTAAAGGGGAGTTTTCCTCTCCACTGTCGCTTCATGCATGCTCAGTATGAGGGATTGCTGCAAAGCCATCAACAATGCAGACGACTGTCCACTGTGGCTCTACGCTCTTTCAGGAGGAGTGAATGCTGCTTGGAGAGACTTGATGCAACCTGCTGGGTTTCCTTAGAGAGGAAACTTTCTGACCAACCTGGAGGATCTGATGGAGTCTGACTTTGGAAAGAACCTTGAGATGATATGTGGTGAATTGGAGCTATAGAAATAAAATTGAATTGAATTGAAGTATCTGAAGGCATACCAGAATCTATCAGAACTTCTGATCTGCCTGGTCTACAGAGACCAGACGCTGCTTATGGAGTCTTTGCCGTCAGGTCCAAACTGAGATCATGCTTCCTGCAGTCTACCACACATGGATACTGAAGACTCTGTCAGAACCACTCCCTAAAACCCCATTTCCCGGGCTCTAAGTCCAACAACGGGTCTTGGTGTGGGATTCATGCTGTGTTGGTGTTCTTACTGAAGTCGGCCGGGTTGTGGTAGGTGGGACAGTTCAGTCCGAGGTCCTGCAGGTACGGAACCAGACTGGACACTTTTCCTCTGTAGATGCACTGACCCTGGCTCAGCACATAGAGCTGAAACACACAGATACAGTTCAGGCATATCGGGTCTGTTTGGGTTCTAGATTTCTAACGGTAGACTATTCAAGATTCAAGATTCTTTATTGTCACAGCGTGTTACTGTGGAGAAATTCCTTTCAGGACACTCCGGCTTAGAGACCACACAACAAACAACAGACAATAAATGTGTGCTTTTATGCAATGATTTTGAGGCTACAGTTACAGAAATGTGCATTTTGATATTCCTGAGAGAAGAATGTGCAAATTGGCAATAACAGTACAGTGATTGTAACATATTTAACATATTTAAAGTTAGATGGATTGTAATATATGACGGACAACCTCTCAGCAGGGGTCTATCGCCCTCTGTTGAGGAAGCGCAGCAATAACAGTGGAGCAATTTTAACATATTTTGGACTCAGACTCCCATCAGGCGGCGATTGCTCTGACAGCTCTGGGGAAGAAGCTGTTTCTAAGCTTATTTGTTTTGGCTTTGAGGTTCTGAAGCGTTTACCTGATGGGAGAGGGGCAAACAGTGCATTGCCTGGGTGGGGGGATCAGTGGAGATGTGTCTGGTCCTTCTTTGGACTCGTTCTACATAAACCGAGTCTAGATCCTGCAGACGGCGTCCCACAATCCCCTGCGCTGTCCTCACCACCCGTGCTAGGTCCTTCCTCTCCTGAACTGTTCAGAGTTTCAGATGGAAACATTCTCGCTGTTCCTAAAACGTTCTGTGTGACGATGGTGACCAGAGGTTAATCTCCAGGAAGAAAAACACCTGCACCTCGTTGCAGGGAACTAATCTGTGATGAAAATAGTTTTTACCCTGTTCCTCAAAACCTTTCAGCTGCTTGTTTTTGCTGACGTCTCTGTGAATATATCCTCATCTGGCTCTCACCTGTCACCACCACCACGCCATTACCCAAAGCACAATATTTAGACTCACTAAGGCTTGTTTTATTTATTTGCACTCAAGCTGTGAGAGTTTCTTCATAATTTGCAAGGTTTTGGAAAAGAAAGAGAAATGTTTCTAATAAATCCGATGAAGGAATCTGGTGGCACGACTTAGCGGATCAGACCTGAGAATTTAGTTATAGAACAGTTATAGTTCTAACATTTAGCTCTCTTTCCCCGACCCCAACACTAAGACAAATAAAGATGAGACATTTAATTCGACATGTTTATGCTTTGTGAAATCTAGAAATAACATCCTGCATAAACAAAGCTTCTAGTCAGAGTGGCTCATGTTACCCTGAGCTACCTCTATAGTTATGCTGCTATAGGCTCAGGCTGCTGGAGGACATCAGGGCCTATTTCTCTCACTCTGCTGAGTTCTCCTACTGCTCTCCAATCTGCATTGTTTGTTGTTATTTCAGCTTTTAACTTTTAATTCTCTGTCATTTTTCTCATCATAGAAGGTACACCTGGTCTGGTGTTCTGTTAGCTGTGACATCATCAGGGGAGGCAGATCATCCTCTATTACCATCTAACATAGAAAGTACTCCTGGGTCAATGTGAGCTTCTGAGCTTTCTGTGTCTCTGCTCTGTCTTCTCTAAGCCCCAGTGGGTCGAGGCAGATGAGCGTTCACACTGAGCCTGGTTCTGGTTCTGCTGGAGGTTCTCCTCCCTGTTAAAGGGGAGTTTTCCTCTCCACTGTCGCTTCATGCATGCTCAGTATGAGGGATTGCTGCAAAGCCATCAACAATGCAGACGACTGTCCACTGTGGCTCTACGCTCTTTCAGGAGGAGTGAATGCTGCTTGGAGAGACTTGATGCAACCTGCTGGGTTTCCTTAGAGAGGAAACTTTCTGACCAACCTGGAGGATCTGATGGAGTCTGACTTTGGAAAGAGCCTTGAGATGATATGTGGTGAATTGGAGCTATAGAAATAAAATGTAATTGAACTGAATTGAATTGAATAAACTGGAAAGGGTTTCAGATTGTGGAGCCAAAGCGTGTAGCTGGTTCTGAGACTGGTCTAGGGGGGATATTGGGTCTAAGAGTCTGCAGCTAAATGTCATCAACGCATTGAGTCAGCAGGTTTGCTCTCCTGGCCCCACCTTGTCAAAAAGCTCAAAGAGTTTGGCGCTGGGTTGGTGGATGGTGCAGATGACGGTCCGTCCTCCTCGAGCCAGAGCTTTAAGAAGAGAGACGACTTGGAAACAGGACGAACTGTCCAAACCACTGGAACCCAAACAGAACCGGGAACGAAGGTCAGTGTTTTCTCAGAAAGACAATCTGGACTGAACTAACTGGGAAAACCAGAACCCAGTCCAATCAGGAAAATAACATTTGCATAAAAGTTTTAAAGAAGAAGCAGAAAACTGGTCATTAAAGTGATCTGAGGAACCCAGCAGACAGCAGAAGTTTTCCCACCTGGTGGGTTCATCGAAGAACATGACCGGAGGATTGTTGACGAGCTCCAGGGCGATGGCTAGCCTCTTCTTCTGACCCCCCGACAGGTGGGAGGTTCTGGTTCTTGCACAGTCCAGCAGACCCAGAGCTGTAAGGATCTCCTGGACCTGACGGAGCCGAGAACAGAAGTAGAGCTGCGTGTCAGACACATTTCAGAGTGGGAGCATGGAACCTGCATGGAGCCAAAGCCTACCATCTCCCTCCGAGCCTCCTCCTTCTCCTGCAGCTTCAGGTTGGCCGAGACCTGCAGAAACACACAGATTTTACCGCTGCAGCACCTGGACCTGAACTGGACCGGAGAGGCCGGTTTCAAATCTGCAGAGCGGGGTGGGCATGATGCAGAGACGGTCCCTGAGACCAGACATGTTCTTTTGTTTTGTTTTTAGACACGTGAGTACCAGTGCCTTCTTTGGCACGATAAGTTAAGCGGGGCACAAAAACTCAACACCTACTAGCAGCAACAATTTATTTTGTGATGCATAAAACCTGATTTTGATCTATTTTACATTAAACAGATAAATTGGCATAAACCAACAGACTAGAAAATCAATTTTATATAAGCTAAATATAATTACATTTTTATACATAAAATTACAAATACAGGCTCACTCACATTATTAATTTATTGAACAGAAAAGATTCACATCAATCCTTCAATGATCCAGCAACGACAACCAACACTAGATTAATATTTGCTTTTAGTTTCCGTTTTTAATGTTTTATTTTGTTTAGAGTTTCCTACATTTTATTGCAACTGTTTTTTTTTAACTTGCCTTTATTCTGCATTTCCAGCGTTCTTATTGGACGGTCCGAGTGTGGGGCCGTAGTATTTGTGCCCCACAGCTGTCTACTGAGAGCGTACTGAGCGTGCTCACTGCGATTTCAGATGTTCATTATTTAAACAAACGTTGGTGGGTCGGCCCCGACATCAAGGCGCCTCAGGAGGATTCAGCTGCTGAGCTGTTAGTTTCCTGACAGACTTAGATATATAGACACAAATGTTTATAGCATAATTTTATTGGTAAGGGAATCTGTCTTTTTACAGTATTACTCTATAAAGAACGATCCTGTCCAACTTATTATTGTGAACAAAGAGCTCCACAGCGACATCAGGTCTGGTACTTATATAACGTACAGCCTATAGTCCACTATGACCCACTATAGAATCCTGGTCTGAAAATATGTGACTGAGACCATGAAGTGGGTTTTATGTTTGGTTGACTTTCAGATCAACTTGATCATCCAGCTTTTCACCGATTCTTTTACCATTTTCTGTAGTTGTGGTTACTCCGTTCCCCACTTCCTGGGTACCGTCATGGGGGTACAGCGTGGGGAAGGAGTTATGCTCAGCTGCAACAGATCTGGTCCTGCATCTGCCTTTAAAAGCTGAACAATCAAAGCCGTGGGGTCAAACATTCGCCCTGCGGCTCCGGTTTAGGTTGAATCTCACGTTTTGCTCTTATGTGTGACGATTTCCACAAACTAAACAGAACAGCTGACGTGTCCATCACAGCTGATCTGCAAGAAAAGCAATGTCTTTGTTGGCTGCAGCTGTTCTTGTCTTGTAATTTTGGCTAAAAGTTGACGAAATTGTTTGAAAACTATAAACTGATTCATGTTTGGTGATTTATTGTGTTTCTGGGTTCATTTAAATATTTTTTTCACTCAAATGAAAAATCTGCCAGTTATCCCTAACTGACCGATTTGTTCCTCTTTTATTCCTGCTGAGACACTATTCAGCAAACAAATGAATAAAAATGGTTTTCCTCTGCTTCCTATGAAACAGGAATTAAGGAGCCTCCAAACCAACGCCTCCGCTGGCTCTGATTGGTCCGTTTCAGAGGTCGTTATGACCTGCCGCTGGTGAGGTGATGGACTGACGTCGGACTTTAGACGTCTGTCCTGAAGCCCTCAGGCGTTTGCAGAGGAACTGAGGGTTTGGGGGTCTACGCCGTGGGGCAGTGCTCTGGAGCAAGGCCCTGGATGCATATATCAGGCGGGACCTTTCTGGGTGCAGCTTCCATTTTTTCTCTTTATGCATTTACACAGATATTCAGTACAAAAACACGAATGTTGAGACGTGTTTTGGTGAGTGCATGATTGTCTGTATACTGCTGAGTGATGGACTGGGGACACGTTCGTGGGGACCGCTGGCAGGGGATCATAATTTAACTTTGGTTGTTTTTCCAGCTGAAACATTCAGAGGAAAACTGTCTGTGCAGGATTTTCAGAGCCGTCTGATCTGGGATGGGGAGCAGGGCTGTGGGTGGACCTACCATCATGGCCTCCTGCACGGTGAGGTGTGGCAGCAGCATGTCGTCCTGCATGATGTAGCAGGAAACCTTCCGGAAGGAGCGCAGGTCTCTGGGTTGGCCGTTGATCAGGATCTCGCCCTTCATCCCCGTCTCCCTGTTTGAAGATGAGGAACTCGGTGGATTTTTAACATGTTTCCGTCTGCACAGGAAAACCCAGAACACCATAAAGCCTCCAGCTCACCTGTATCCCGCCAGGATATTCATGAGCGTGGACTTCCCAGCTCCTGAGGGCCCCATGATGGCCACCAGGTCTCCGCTGGTGAATTTCCCAGAGATCCCTTGGAGCAGAGTCTTGTAACCTGAAACGAGACGGGAACAATGAGTCCGCAGGTTCCCAGCTGCACCCAGAGCCGCTCTTTGTGCTTCGGACCACGGCTCCAATTTCAGAGCCGCTTTCTGTCTGCCTGGTTTCATCGGCACAGATTCCCACGAACTCCGCTGGCTGAGCTCAGACTGAAGAGGAGGAAACGTTCTGGTTCTGAACTTCGATCAAACAAGGTTCTAACAGTTTAGAGAAACAAAGAGAAATGGCTTGCTTTTGGCTTTGAGTTCTGTCAGAACCAGACCGGATCACGTTCTTAAAAGGTTGTTCAGGAGAACGTTCAGCACTGAAACACCTGGTGCTGTCTGAAGCGGGGGGTTCTAAAGAAGTAATCAGGAACGTCTCCCAGGACGTCCAGTTTCACACCAACCAGGAGAAAATCCCAAAAATATTAAAACCAACGATCCTCAGAGAAGGGAAGGATGTTCCCTCTGCAGAGCAGAACGTCAGGAACCAGGAACCAGGAGGAACTCCGTCAGACCTCTCTGCATCCAGAACCCTCGTTCATCAGCAGCTGAAAGAACCACAGCGAGCACGATTACCTCAGGGAACCTTGGTCCAGCTCCACAGAGTTCCCTTCACAAGCTTCACTGTGGACAGAAGAAGCCAGAAGCTAAACTGGCTCAGAGGCTGCTGGGACGGACCGTCTCCCAGACAGAACCTGGACCAGGAGGATCAGTTCTCCAGATGTTCTTAGCAAAGAACCCGTAACCAGGCCCTGCAGCCAGGCTCTGTGGTAGTCCAGGGGTCGCACCAGAACCCATCTCCTGTTCTGGAAAGGCAGCTTTAATGCAGGAAAGTCCAGCAGCTGCCGTCAGGACCGTTTCTCTTTCATGCATCTCTCACCCAGATGGTGGGAAAACACGCTGAGCTGGCGAAGAAGAGGAAACGCTGGATCTGGGATCAATCTGCCTCCAAACACCTGAAAGGAACAACGATGAAGATGATCTTCAGTAACCTCTGCAGTTTATCTGCTGAGGGAGTCTGACCTCTCCTTAACGAGATTATCTTGTTTAATCTGGGAACTGGATTAAATCCCACTGACCGACAGTAACCCTCCGCAGCGGCCCTGCTGCTACAACCTGCAGTACAGGTCCTGATCTTCTCCTTCATGATCCATGGAGTTCTCAGGCTACCACGGATCAGACATAACATTATGACCACCTGCCTGTTACTGTGTCCACACCAATGACATGAACTCTACTGGACCCCTCCAGGTGTCATTGGTATCTGGCACCAAGCAGCAGATCCTGTACGTCCTGCTAGCTGGACGGTGGGATCTCCAAGGACTGGACCTGCTTGTTCTCCATAATCTACCCATGGTGGATTGGGTTCAGATCTGAGGCAGTGGGGGGAGTCCCTGTGTCGTGACCCATGGTTGATCCTGCTGTCCCAGGCTGTCCACAGGGTCTGCAGATCCATCCAGACACTTTTTTTTATATCAGAACCAGCATTAACTTCTGCAGTATGAGCTTTAGGAGCTCGTCTGACGGGTCGGACCACACGGGGCCGGCCTTCATTCCTCACATGTTTCACATTAATACACGCTGATCACTGCAGCCTGGGAACCCCCACAGAGCCGCAGCTTTGGAGCAGCTCTGACCGGGTCGTCTCGCCATTTTAGCTCAGTCCACTTCAGACCTGCTCGGGTTCTTGTGTTCTCCACAAAATGGTCACTTGTAGGCTAAAACATCCAACCCACCAACAGATGTAAGCAGCGTTATTCGCTCTCAGTGGTCATAATGTTATGTCGTGTCCAGGAAGCCATCAGGATCCACAACCAGCACCACGGCTGGAGCAGAGCTTCGCTTCAGCTCGGCTCCTTCGTCGCCACCAAAGACCGGAGCAGCGTCTTCATCACTGCAGGTGAAGCTCGGATCCGTCTGTCCATCCGAGGACGCCGGAGCCGCTCGGTTTGGGGCGGACACGGACCCTGACCTGATCCGGTTGAGGTCTCGTCAAGCTCTGACCTCCAGAACCAAGAGGAGTCTAAAGTTTGAGCTGATCAGAGAGAAGTTTCAGGCGCTATTCACCCCTGAGCAGATGAGGAATGTTCCCACTGAACACAGAAAGTTTAACCTGAACAGAAACAAAGAGGAAACTGCTGCTTCCACAGAAATCTGATCCGTGTTCCTTTCCTTTGTTCCAGAGCCAGCGAACAAAACCAGCAGCAGCGAGAGACCCGGAGCGGGTCGAGGTTCCTCAGAAACTCAGAATCCAAAACAACAAGAAACGTTTCTGCTGCAGATAAAACCAAAGGAAACTGTAAGCAGAGCCGGTTATCTCCTCTGAAGACGCTTCACTCACAAACTCACTGCCCAACAGAACCACTGCTGCTGGATCGGGTCATTTTCTCAGAGGAGCTGCTTTCACATGTAGGAAACCAAAGCCGGTCCACATCTCAGCAGATTCAACAGCCTAACATCTTTAAACCTGCTCTGACTTTAAGATAACCAGAGGAACATTTAAATAAACCCAGTTCACCTCCAACCACCACGGCTCTCAGTGAGCGGCTCATCTTAACCACGGGGTCTGCAGAGGTCGGCGTTCCTCGGTGCCAAACCCCAGCAGGGTTCATGTCCGACCAAATGAACCATTCAGGTTCATCTGGACTCTGAACTACGGTCACAGACAGAAACCACTCTAGACACACATGTTTGGTGATTAACAGAAATTATTTGGGGAGCCAACACATCTGGTTGAGTTGTAGTGTCATCAGGCAGTGACCAAATCACCTGACAGTGAGTCAGATTAGCCTTGCAGACAAGTAGATCAAGGTTGATTTATTTTTCTGATCAACCTATTGCCCATTTCTTTGATTAGTCCATCCATCCATCTTCTAACACATCTATCCCTTGTGGGGTCGTGAGGGGTGCTGGTGCCTATCTCCAGCATTCAATGGACAGGTCGCCAGTCTGTCACAGTCTTTGAATAATCGCGTAATCTAAAAGATACATTTCATTCCTAAATGGAATTTTCTCTTATTTTAGGTATTTGTTTACCATAAATTTTGGTATTCATTACAAACTACAACAAAAAATGTAGAAACAGATTTGCGCTTCATTGTATAACGTGGTAGGGTTGCAGTAAAGACCACTTAATGCGTGACGGAGTCAAGACCAAGACCGGGAAAGACCAAGACTGCATCCCAAAAGGTCCAATGGGTCAGGACTCTTTAGCCAAAGTGGAGAGCTTCAGCGTCCCCCATAATAAGTGCCGTCAGGAAGAGAGGAGGTAGGAAAGATAGCCAGAATGCTTCCTCCTGCAACTGCTTTAGCATAGGAAGCTTGCAATGTCCGCCACTGGTGCTAAAGAGCCATAAGGTTTCCCACAATCCTTTGCATGACATGAAGCACAACTCACAGAAATCAACTAAAACATGCGTAGAGCAGAGAGTGTCTCTTTGTGTTTGATGTCCAGAAGGCTGTAGGATCTGACTCCATCCTCCATGTTTCCGTCACTAATGACGTCAGAGTTAAAGTCTGGAATCAGCTCAGCAGCTGAAGCTCCTTTCCTCCCTGATGGAGTTCTGCTGACCCAGAAAAGGTCAGGGAGTAGGACATAGGAGCTAGGAGGTAGGAGGTAGGAGATAGGAGCTGTTAACATTTATTATGCAACCCAAGACTTGGAAGGAACCTGGTCCAGTTCCGAAAGCACGACCAAACCGAGACGTTTTCAAGGGGGCATTGCTGTAATCCTACTAACGTAAATGTTGCTGCAGACATTTAAGGTGTTGATGGAAGATTCTCTTATTAAGGTTCTGAAAAGGCCCATGACCTCTGACCTAGCTCCTGAAAACTGCTCTGTCAGCAGCTGCAGAGGGGAGGCGGCCAGGGCGGAGTCAGATAAGGTGCTCTGCTGCCTCTCCACTCTTTTCCTTCTATTTAATAAGTAACTCAGGGATCAGGCATCATTATTTCCCACAACAAAGGCAAACCTGTCTGTGGCGGCTCATTAAGGAAGCGAACCTACAACAGACCGACTGGTTCCACTGGTGCACCAAACGTTTTCCTCTCAGAACCCAAACCGGTCCGAAAGCTGAAGCTCAATCAACTCCAGAGGAAAAAAACATATTTCTATCACATTTCATTAAAACCTAACGACAGAGTCTGAAACTTAGAAAAGACTTGCGTGTGTTAACTGTTTATCATTTCATTTAAATTTGACAACATTTCGGCCTCTAACTGTGTACGAGTTAATCTGCTCCACATTAAACCCGTAGAAATGCAGTTAATCAGTCAGACGTGTATAAAACTTTTCATGAACACTGACCCAGCAGATGAACAGCCTCTCTAATTTAAGATGACATGTTTCATGAATTGCCGCAATATAAAGAAAATTTAATTGAATTGAATTAAAATAAAAACCGTTAACATAAAATGATCCAGAATCCTCCGTGGGATGAAACAGCAGCGGTGATATAACTCATACAAATCTTATTTTCCAGCAGGTCTTAAATTATCCTGAAACAAGTAAAAACAGCAGCGTCTGAAATGTGACTGAAGCTGCTGGTTTAAACGCCGGCGTATCGCGCCCCAGATCAGGACTCTCTGTCCCTGCAGCGCCGCCTTTGTCTCGGTCCGAACAGCTGAAACGTGATCCGGGCGTTTCTGTTACGTTCTGAGTTTTACACTCACGGCTCTTATGGTGCTTCCTAATAATCAGGAGACTAAATGAATCGCAGCCAGAGGCTGAGATTAAAACCCGCCAGTCTGCGAGCAGTTTCTGGGCCTCTGCAGACTCAGGACCGGTTTTCCTTCATTACAGAGAAGTTCCTCTCAGAGCTCATTAATCTGACCTGCAGCTATTTCCAGATGGAGACACTGAGTGAGATTAGCAGATTACATCCTGGTAATCCAGCAGGAACACAGACAGTCGGACGGTGCGACAACAAACTGCTGCTCGCAGCGTCTTCATCTCCTCCAGGTTGTCCGTCCTTTCTCAGCTCAGATGGAGCGACTCTGAAAACAGATCCGTGAACCGATCCCCGGTTCTCCTCTGGTTTTACAGTTTGGGTCCGGGAGATGTCCTGCGTGACCAACCCACAGAGCGACCGGCCTGCTGGGGCCCGATGTGCAGTCCGAGTCTGTTGATGGGTCTAAGGGCACCCAGGCAGTTCAATGCAGTTTGGTTTATTCATGTAGCATCGTTTCACAACAATGAAATAACAGAATCCAGAACCATTGTGGTGATTACGTCTCCATAAGGAAGGTTTGGTGAGACGCCGGCCCAAAGTTCCCACAGATTCACGCAGACGCAGCAAGACGTGATGTTCAAATACTTGGGTGAGCCGACGGCCTCCATGAGAAGCTAAAAGTGCAAATAGTCCGCAGCAGGTGATAAGATTTCAAAAGGGCTATCCAGGTAATCAGATCAGTTACATAGAGCCCAGTTTGACCCTGTTCCTGATCCAGAACCGATCAGTTAACTTTGTAGTTCCTGTTTACAAGCATAGGGTGAGAGTGGAAAGGAACAACTCCCTTTTAACAGGAAGAAGCCTCCAGCAGAACCAGATTCATCATGAGTGGCTGTCTGCTGCTTGTACGGGTCCAGAATCACTCACAGAACTCTCTGGACCCGATCCGCTCAGGCGACCCAAACGGGTTCTGCCAGTTCAGACTCTGACATGAAAATGCTTCAAGTAGCTCCTGGCTGAAGGCTTCAGGTTGGTTCCCTGTCCCGAGCAGAGATGCCTGCAGGGTTTACCTGAGCGAGGTGACAGCTCAGGTTCTACCCAGACTCTGTCGTTTAAACTGGTTTTATCCGTTTATTTATTTAGACAAACAGCATAAATCATTAATCACTTAATCAATAAAGTAAATGTGTGTGTTTCTGCTGCAGGAAATCAGCATCTACAGCTGAAGGCCTCATCTTTGCTGTTCCACCGGCCAGATACGACCCCCTCAGGTGAGTTTCCTTACCTTTTTTCCTCCACCAGGGTCCCTCTCTGATTGAGTAGGAGACATCTTTGAACGCGATGTTGACCGCTGGCCTCCGTGGTAATGAGGAGAACCTCTGGGCCTCCGTCAGGCTGTTGTCCACCTTCTTTATGGGTCCGTCCACCTTCTTCTGGTGTTTCTGCAGCAGCGGCGTCTGCTGGGTTCCAGCCGGATGCCTGCTGATCGCCTCTTCCAAACAGACGCACACCGTCCGGGGGTCAAGCATCAGGTCTGGGGGCCCGTTGGTGTTCTGGAGGTGAGACGGTATCTGGTTAATTTGTTCAGACCCCAAAAGCCCTCGTTCTAACAGTTTTAACGCCTTCACAGTTTTTCTTTCGACTTTGGCTTCTTTAACGTCATTATTCCATTGGGGGAAGGTGAAGTTGGTGCAGATTTTCTGTTTGTGGGGACATGTTGGTGCTGGAGAAGAGCAGTGAGCGCACTCAGATTAGCTGGCAGCTGCTCAGCAGAGCTCCTGTTTATGTAGGGCGCTTTGAGACATTAATCTGGCCCAGAGGTCACTGTCGGACACAAGAGTTCACGCTGACTGCTGCTTGTGAATCAGCAGAACCGAACGCTCCACACACCTGAGAACCTGACATCACTGGTACACCTGGACAACCCAAAGCTCGGGAATCAGTCTGGAATACATACAGCTCTGTAGGTTTCATATAATATTGTTGGAAAGGATTATTTAATGCCAAAAATGGACTTTAACTTCTCGCCTTTAACGCCAACCCCTGCTGCCACTGACTGTTACCGGCTGATTGCACCAGGGGGCGCCCTCTCCAGACGTTCTTTTTAGGACGCAAACATGAAAGCTAAATAAAGATGCTTGAGTTGTTTGATGTTAATGTGAAAACTAGCAGCTGATTCGGTACATATTGAGGAAATTTATTTTAAAAAGAATTAAAATACGGACACGTCCTCGACACTGCCTCTAGTGGTCGGCTTTATATTGTAAACTAGAATAACCTCTGAGGTTATTCTGGTTTACTGGTGGCCCAGAAACGCTTTTAAAAAACGCAGGACAGAGAAATCAGAGACGTGTGAGCTGATCTGAGACCAGAAGTAATGGCTCAGAACCAGAACCTTCTCTGCTGAAGGACCTCCATAATGCTGTCATTGGTCCGGTCCAGGTTACAGCTCTCAGTGTGTTTCTCTATGATGTAAAATGTAATATTCAGGCTGTCCTCAGTGGACGCCGATGCTGTGGACAGTGGACCCCTGTCCTGGGAGTGGATTTACCTGTTCATTAGACCCACTGAGCACGCTCAGCCTCTCCTTTTCTCCCACACTGAAGCAACTGTTCATATTCAAATCCACCTGACGGATTATGTGCTGATTTTCATTAATTACTTGCATTCATATAAAAAAACAAACAAAAAACCCATCAGATTCTGTCTCCGCCTGTCCAAGGACCTGAGCAACAGAAATCCATCAGCATGAGAAACTTAGAATGAACAGCTCGGTGTGTGCAGGACTAAAGCTTTGTCTGCCTCCCCTGCAGGATGGATAACGTGTCTAACATGTCTGCAGCACATGCTACGCGTGTGTGGCTGTTTCAAACTCACCATGATGATGGAGTTGGTCACAGTGGGGTTGTGCACGGACCAGGCGGCCATCAGACAGGCCATGGCAGACAGACTGCAGCTCAGTGGTGATCTCTCTCTGAGGACACACTCACCACAGCCAGCAGCCAGGTAAAGCCTCCTCCCCCTAACTGATAACCCGCCCTCATGTATGACAGCCACGCCCACAACAATCATCCACAGCAGAAAAAGGAGGTAAAATTGTTGCTTTTTGGGTGAAATGCTGAATAAATCTTGATAACTTCTGGTTGAAGACAAAATGAGGGACTCACGACAAAGACTTGGTGTAAAACCCAGATCTGCTGGTGGTTCCTAGAGTCTCTAAAAGTAGAATGGGAGGCAGATCCTTTAGCTATCAGGCTCCTCTCCTGTGGAACCAACTCCCAGTTTTGGTCCGGGAGGCAGACACCCCGTCTACTTTTAAGACTAATCTTAAAACCTTCCTTTTTGACAAAGCTTATAACTAGAGTGGCTCATGTTACCCTGAGCTACCTCTATAGTTATGCTGCTATAGGCTTAGGCTGCTGGAGGACATCAGGATCTAATTTTCTCACTCTATAGAGTTCTACTGTTCTTCAATTATGCATTACGTGTTGTCATTTCTGCTTTAACTTTCTGTTCTCTCTCTTTTATCTTCATAGTAGGTACACCTGGTCTGGCGTTTTGTTAACTGTGACATCATCCAAAGAAGACGGCTCACCCGCTATTACCATCTAATGTAGAACAGATTACTAGATCAATGTGTGCTTCTGTGCTTTTTGTCTCTCTTGTTGTGTCTCTACTCTGTCTTCTCTAAGCCCCAGTCGGTCGAGGCAGATGAGCGTTCATACTGAGCCTGGTTCTGGTTCTGCTGGAGGTTTTCCTTCCCGTTAATGGGGAGTTTTTCTTCCCACTGTCGCTTCATGCTTGCTCAGTATGAGGGATTGCTGCAAAGCCATGGACAATGCAGACGACTCTCCCTGTAGCTCTACGCTTCTCCAGGAGTGAATGCTGCTTGTCGGGACTTTGATGCAATCAACTGGTTCCCTTATATAGGAACATTTTTGACCAATCTGTATAATCTGACCCAATCTGTATAATATGATTGAACTTGACTTTGTAAAGTGCCTTGAGATGACATGTTTCATGAATTGGCGCTATATAAATAAATTTAATTGAATTGAATTGAATCTCTGACCAACAGTCACTCCCGTCTAAACACGGCCATTTTATCAATGTTAACCTTTATGTTGTTAGCACTAAGCTCAGAATAAATCAGGAAACTTTTTATTCAGTTTAAAAAAGCTCAGAGTCGTGTCTCCATCTCTTGAACACCAACTCCTCCCGCCTCAACACTGACCACAACCATTTGCGTTGCTCCCCCAGCCGCCAACATTAGGGCGACGATGCCGACAGTCTCGATTTTGGACGACAGCCGTGTGGGCAGTTGCTCAGGGCAGCAGCAGCAGCGGGGCGTCCAGGCATCCGATTAATAACACAACTCATCATCAGTTGCTTCATCAAAAAGCTTTCTGTCTTAATGTGCAGTCAGTGGAGAGTTGGTACCCCTATCTTCACGCTCTTCGGCCCACCCCAAAGCTTAGACAATCTGCTGAACCTGCATTAGTTGGGGCAACAGCAGGAGAGGCTGGCCCAGGGGTTCTTTCTAGAGCCACCACTGTCTGCAACACAGGGAGTCAGAAACAACTATTTGGAGCTTTTTAGTAGTCATTTAGTTTATTCAGTCTTGAACACACACAAAAAATATATTATAATCAGCCATCAATGGTGCAGGGTGAAAGTTGCGCAAGAGTTAGGGCGGTTGTCCTGGTTTGATCCCCGGCTCCAACCGTCTCACTTGTCTCAATTTTAAATGTTACAAAAAAATTAAAAAGGTGTGGAGAAAATTTGTTGCTGCAGGTGGAACATTTACGTTTTGGGAGAGAACGAGCACTTTACAATCATATGAATGCCCAAACTGATGCGCCACACCTGGTCTGCGTTTGTCTTGGTTCTTCCCAGAGAACAGCTTTGGTTCAATGCTTATGGGTCTCTTACACTTTCCCTCCTATTTATTTTTATATTTAGGTTTTTGTGCCCCTTTTTTTTTCAAAGTAGGCTGTCAGGAAGGGGGCTGAGACAGGTGGAAGACAAGCGGCCAAGGACTGCAGGCTGGAGTCGGACCTAGGATGGACACTTGAGGACTAATACACCTGCACCACCGGCACGCCCACACAGAATTCGACTGTAGTCTCTTCAGCATCTGCGAAGAAATCTTTATATTCTGTTTGGGTCATATTGCTCCAGCTGTTCAGTTTTCTCTGTTATTTTTTGCGTTTTTTGAACAATTGCATCACGGTATTCGCCGCGGAGCAGCTAAATAGGGTCATGGACGTCCAGCTTACCAACCACACGGGTCTGCCATCTTTATTTCTCTGAGCGCTTTGTAGTCCAAGCTGAAGGATGCTGAAGCTACATGTGGATAAGTAAAAATGTTTGGCTGGTCACCACACCGTCCCCCAGCAGACAACAAAAATGTCAGAACAGGGCGGAGTTGAACGTTCTGCGACCTGGAGGAGGCGGGGTGTGAAGAGCCTCCTTTAGATTTAAAGAGACGGCACCAAAACGATTTGCTCTCAGACGTGGGTCAGAACAGGGGTAAAAACGGGGAACGTGGCGGTTATTTAACGAGGGATTGACACCACAGCACAGCAGCACCACTTTATTTTGACCATAACTGAATGATCTCAATGTGGAAAGGAAGGCATTAAAAAGCACAATATGTCCCCTTTAACTCATCTTTATTCACACCAGTCTCAGCTGCAGGTTCAGACATTTGTTCCACAGTTAAATCAAAAGCTGTTTTATTTTGATAGAAAATATATGAGGAAAAAGCTCAAGATGCGGATTTCATCTGTGAAAAAAAAACAAGACTATTTCAGGACAGTTTAGCTTTGAGCTGAGCTTAATGGACAGTTTGGCTCAATTGTGATTTTAAGATAAAATTAAAACAGCTCTTTTAAAATAAAGCAGGTAGACTTTTTATGTGGCTTTACATTTGTAGCCATTTTAAATTGACAGCAGAAGCATAAACTCAATAGTTAAAGTTTCAAAAATTAAAATTGGCGTGAAGTTTTTACTTCAGACTGAAGTTTATTTTTTTTGTTTTCTGTCTATATTAAAGTTTGCGTTCATTTTCCCCTCGGTGCTCCTCCTACTGGCACTACAGCAAACAGAAAACTTTTAAACTACTTCAACTATAAAAGTAAAAGTAATTTAAGCTAAGAAACGCCTAATGACAAAAGCTTAGACCTGACTCTGTGCCATTGTAGGTCCCCCCCCCCACCACCCCACATTTCTAAAGGCAATTATCACCATAATGGTATATTATGTTAATGTTGAAGTACGTTGGAATAGGCTGTTTCACCCACATATATTTCTATTGAAAAAGCACCATTTAGTACAATGCAACTATATTAAAGGTCCATATCGGTGCAACACCGAGCATCAACATGGTTTCATGGAGCAGAAAAAAGTATTGGTGGAAAAAGTCAAGCTTCTGTTCTGTCTCTCTTCGAAGAAAGTCGTGTTTTTCTTCTCTCCAGCTTTCACCCCCCTCCCTCCCCCCCTCTCCTGCTTCTGCTGCTATGTCTTGTCTTTCTGAGCACTTTCTTCATATCATCCGAACTCTGAAAAACATGGATCTGGTAAGCTGGTCTCTCAATACTATGGATAAATTTTTTTCGACGGGTAGGCAACGAAAGGGGGACCCGTCCGGTCCCGATTGACTCATTTCGTGGGATACACCATACATTCCTGGATGGAAAACGGTGTGTCTTTCAACTTTGTCATTCCTGGACATGGAAACGTTTGCATGTTTGGATTTACGATACTTGGATCTCTACTTATTGGATTTGGTGGATTTTTGATGTATCAGCAAATACAGTGGAAGTCGGTAGCCATTTGGCCTTGATCAGACTGCCGGCTGCATGACGCGATCACTAAGGCTGTGAACAGACAGATCTGGAAGGTGGAGGAGCAGAGCCGAAAAGCTGGATGTGCTGGAACGCAGACTGGCTTTGGTGGTTTGAACTCAAGGGGAGATGGGAAAAAATCTGGAAGTGAAACGTAGAAAAGCCCAACTAATTTGGAATATTGGATTCACCATTTGGAGCCAGCAAAAGACTTAAAGCTGACGGGAAAGTCAGAGCAGCTTGTCTCATAACAAATAACATATTTGGTCTATGGCTTCCCTATCTAGTCACTCCTGGATTGTTATTAGGAACGAGCTCAGAACTCTACCCTGCTACCTCCTCCTTCGCTGACATCTGCGGATGCTTTCTGAACTGTTGGCCGGCTGATAACATCAAGGACAAAGGCCTCTGGAGAGTGTTCACGGAAATATAAACACTTTCACCCAAACAGACACACATAACTGATGCTCACAAAAACAGATGAACTTACACGCGACTGGTCTCAAATGTTTACCTTCTGCTATATGGGTCTCGTCTTATTTGTGCTTCTCGTGCATGAGGTTTTTTTTGGCAGATATCTCACACTGTACCGTGAGAGGATAGGGTGTGTCTTATTTGGCTTTTTTTCCCCTCTTCTCCCCTATTGTGGCATTCTATCTTTCCACAGATTCAATGGCAGCGCCCTGTGGGCACAGTAGTGTCCCTGGCAGCATGGCCTCAGTAACCCCCCCCCCCCCGAAATGTTTGCGATGTATGTGATGGCGGTTGTACTGAAACAGTAATTTCCCTCTGGGATTATTAAAGTATTTCTGATTGTGATTCAGAGACATATTATGAATAACATTTTACTTATTATTGTTGGAATGTAAAGGAACATCCAAGCTCAGCTGCAGGGATTAATGAGGACAATGTCAGATGAAAATGAGTGCATTACCCTCGTATTATATTAACCCTTGTATGGTTGTCCATATATAATATAATCCAAGTGGTTAATCAAAAAAAATAAAGAAAAAAAGAATAACAATCCTAAAAAATGCCATCATAGGTTTTTTGGGAGCGTTTTGCAAACAACCTGGTGCAGTACTACCTCCAACCTCCAGCTGTCCGGGTGGCGCTATTTATCTAATTAGTTTATTATTGACAAGCCAAAACGAAAAGAAGCTAAAATAAAATAGAAGTAACGACACTAGCTTCAAAATGTAAGGAGTTGAAAGTAAAGATATTTGGATGAAATTGTGAGGAGAGAAAGTAAAAAGTAGGCCAAAACATAATTACTCCAGTAAAGTATAAATAACCAACATTTGTATTTAAGTAACGAAGTATTTGTACTTACTTGACACATTTGACTAAGATTAAACGGATGGATTCTGGCACCTGGTTGGTTTTAGTAATTAGGCTCTAATTGGCCAAATAAAATCCCAATAAAACAGACTAAAGTTTGTAGTTTTGATGTTTTAAAACTGTAGGAAAACTGTGACTGAGCTTAGAGCGCCCCCCGGAGGTTATAACAGGCAGAAAACTTTAAAACTCAGGAAGCCTTTAGATAAGTTTATTTTCTTTACAAACCTGTTGGTGGAAACCAACAGAAACACAAAGAAACATAAAACATTTAAATCAAAATAAAGGTTTGGTCGGCGTTCAGTCCACTTCCTGCTGGAAAGCATCAGATCGAGGAGAACGGTCAGGAAGACGTCGCGTCGACTGATCCTGCAGCTGGAGTTCCTCCAAACACAAACCGCAAAGTGTTCTCTCCACCTGCTCAGGTGTGTGGCTCCGCCCACTGTGTGTGTGTGTGTGTGTGGGGGGGGGGGGCATACCTCACTGTGATTGGTGCTTCTGACCAGGAGATTAAACACGTGACTTTACAGAAACAGACATTTTAAGCTAGAATGAAACTCGTTTTGGGGGGATGATGAATTTTTTACTCTTTGCCTGAAGCTGGTCCAAGGCTGCCTCTGGAGAACCGAAGCAGGAAGTTCAGACTGGGAGCAGGAAGATGGCGGCCCAGAGGTCAGATGTTCTCCGGGTTTGGTTTCTGCTGGGAAACTCGGGTCTTCCTGCTTCCTTCCACTCGGCCGGTTGGTTTCAGTTTGACTCGATGCATCAGGTTCTGCCTGAACCTGCGGCAGGAGCTCCAGGCGGCTCCATCAGCCGGTTCCTCCTGGAGCTGCAGGAGGAACCGGCTGATCAGATTTGTTTAAAGACGTTTCTCACATCGCGACTGCTGCTGTTGAGGAACTACGGAGCTGGAGGGAGGGCGTTCTGGTCCCTAAAGGCACCGTCTCATTGGTTGGCCGCACCTCCGTTCGTCCAATCAGTGACGTCCTGCTCAGAAAGCTCCGCCCCGTGACACGTGGACGTCTTTAAACCCACCTGAGATGTTCCGTCTCCAAGCGAGCCGCAGGGAAAAGGAACGGGAACCGTGTAGAACCCTGGAGGTTCTGACCCAGAAGGACCGAACCGAGTCTGACGGTCGAGACCAAACTGAAACCAACGAGGCGTCGAGGCGGCGGACCCTCCCTGACCGGCGCGCCTCCGTCTCATTTGGTCTTCTTCTCTGACGCCAGCGTGTCGTGCAGCTTGGAGACGTACTTCTCAAACTGGTCCATCACCAGGGTTCCGGTCTCGTCGAAGAACGTCGACACCGACTGGGTGAACTCGGCATCCCGCGACTTCTTCGTCTTCCCGTCGGTGAAGGAAACCCGGAGGCTGTACTGGTCGTCGAACCTGGAAGAGGCGGCAGAGAGGGAGAGTCAGCACTGATCCAACAGAACCCCTTCAGCCGGGTTCGGGTCACTTCAGCCCTCCGCCGTGAGGTTAGAGCCGGTCTGAGGGTTCTATGGGTCAGAAACATTTGGCAGGAACTGGAAGCAGGACGGATGACCCAGAGCTGTTCCGTCTCTTTTCCAGAACCATCATGGCTGCAAAGACCAGCCTCAGTCTGGGACTCAGAACCAGCAACTCGACCCGGTCCCAGATGTGAGCTGGTAACAGGTCAGCCCTGCAGAACCTCAGGAGGCGTGGAGCTCAGCTAGAACCGCTTCACATGGAAGGAACCGACACTGCTTAAGTTCTGGGATCTGATCCGTCTCCGTGGACGTCAGCCCGACCCACAACAGACTCAGAACCTGATGGACCCGGTGGCCCAGGACTGTTTCCACCTGAAATCCTGCAGCCGGTCGCTCAGACCGCCACAGAGCCGGCTAGCCTTTACGGCGCTGTGACTACATCATGCTGCCCCGGTCCTTCCAGAACACCCACAGAACCGGGTTTCTGCGAGCTACAGTCAGTTAAATCCAAACTTTCTGATTTTAAGACCCAGAGAAATACTGAAAAACAACCTGAGAGCTTAATAACTGAAGGTAAACGCTTTTGGATCTACAATGTGACTGCAAAGAGGACCAGGAAGGTGCGGGCGTGGTGAACACCTTCCTGGTTCTGCAATGCAAAAAATAATTAAAGTAAGTAAAATTTTCTTGAAATTAGTATCTTTCCTTGATTCGAGCCGGTAAATAAGACTATTGGCCAATGGAGTGAGTATTTTTACCCCTAAAATAAGATAATTAGATATACTCCACTTGAGATAGGATGATGGAGATGAATTGTTCTTATTTTAAGTGCATAAATCTTATTCCATTGGCAAATAGTCTTATTTACCTGCTCAAATCAAGGAAAAATACTAATTTCAAGAAAGTTTTACTTACTTTTAGTTCTCGTTTTGCGTTGTGGGTCTGCACGGCTGGGAGAAGGTTTAGAAAAGCTTTTCTCTGGCCGTTATTTCACGTCCAGCAGGGATTTTAACCCTCCGGCTGCTCGGCATTATGGGTCCTGTAGTCCTGTCAGAGGACCGACAGAAAGCTGAGAGGACGTTTCCCATTAAAAAGTGTAACAAAAGAGAAAACCAGCAGCTGATAAATTTAAGACTTAGAAAGACAAAGTTGAACATATTTAAGACTTCAGGCCTCAACTTTAGAACGTTCATATTTTAGACCTTTGAAACGCCTCAGAAAGCCTGCAGGAGGCGTCTCGGTTCCAGCTTGGAGAGTTTGGTGAAGGAGGATTTAACACCGTGCATGAAGGAGGAGGTAAAAGCTGCTGTGGAACAAGCGCTGCAGCACGAAGGTTAACATGTTGTGTGCAGCAGAATTGGCTCTGCAGCAACCAGGTTGTTGTGACGCGTGTTGAGGGAAATGTTTCTGTGTTTTTATCTGTGCTGCGTCTTGTTGTAGTTTGCAGTGTAACATGCGTGTTTTTAACGTGTGGTGAATGAGCGGCGCTCAGACCGTTTGAGGGAGGACGACAGCTGCCAGACGTGGTCCGGATCCATCCCAGCCGGATCTTTCTGCATGGCCACAAGGAAGATGTTCTTCTCCTTGTAGGACGTGTAGAGAGTCAGGATGCCCATCATGATGAAGTATGTGATGAAGGTGAGTTAAGGGGCTCACATAGTCGCCATCACTTCAAACACAATGCATGACATAAATAAACTAACCACCAGGACCGAATCCATAAAGTGTTCATCTAATGCAGGGTGTCCAAACTTTTTGGTACATGAGCCTAAATTGTCAATTCAAAGGAACTCAAGGGCCAAAAAATAAAGGCAATCTTTTAAAACTGAAAAAATTATGTACATTTTTATCTGCTCAACAAAATATGATAATTTTAAATAAAGAAATTTTTCTTTAGATTTGTTTGTAGGAAATTAATGTGTAAATCATTGTAAATCCAAAATTACAACAGGGTTTTGCTCATTTGTTGTATTAAAAGATGGTCATCCAGTTTGCAAATTATAATTCAATAATAATTCAATTTGACTCTAACAACAATAAACTGAACTCTTTTTGGTCTAGCAACATAAGAACCGTGTTTGGGTCAGTTGTTCTTTGAAAACACTTGCTGTAATTAGCCAATTTTAATAAATTAATTCAAAGCAGATTTTAATGCACCAAAGTCTGCATTTGAATAATTAAATATCATTCGATAGATATAGATAGAGAATCTCAAAAGTGTGTTTATTAAGAGATGAATACTTTGTGTTGTACTTTTAACTTTTCTGGAATAATTTTGCCCTAATTAAAAACTAAAATCTTCCACCTTCATCAGCCACCTGTGCTGGTGAACCAGATGTTTCTTCAAATACAGTTGAGGGGCCACATAAAATCAGCACAGGGCCGCACTTTGGACACGCCTGATCTAACGGGTCATCTGAGCCCTCCACAGCAGTGGTTGCAGTAAAACTCAGCGGTGGGACCAGAGCAGGCGAAGGATATGAGATGACGCAGCAGGCCAGAACCGGTCTGGACTCAGGGAACGGGTACAGGTAGTCCCAGACCAGCGCCAGCATGGCGAACAGGCAGGAAACCGTACAGATCAGCAGACGGCCGTCCACCAGCTGGAAGTTCTCCAGGTAACCGTACTTCTCCAGCAGCACCTGCAGGGGGCGCAGCAGCACAGTCACAGCCAGAAAGTGACATTTTGTATAAAATAAAATAAAATAAAATGTTTAGAGCAGACGGTAATGAGATCTGACCTTCTTCGCAGCATCGTCCAGGGAGTTCTTCACCGCCGCTCCGTCCCACTTATCGATCTTCACCGGCTTCTCGTCGATCCTCCACTGAAACACAGACAGGCTGATCAGGATCCGGCCGCCCAGCCCCAAACGGGTCATTAACGGACCTCAGCTGCAGAACCCGTGTGGAGGGGAGTCAACCGTGTGGAGCAGGAAACGTAGGTGCAACTACGGCTTTGACCCCCGGTGGGTTCGCAGCTCGCAGGTCTACGTGACTTCCTGTTTCCTGAACACAGTTTCATCATCAGTCAACAAACGAAACCTTAACGCACCACCAAGCCTGTCTCACTGGCTCCAACCATGAAGTCAAACAGCACAGCCTCGTTGCCCTGCCAACCAACGACCTCCTCATCATCATCAGATAATACCAGAACAGCCAATCCTGGTGCTGAATATCGTCCTGCTGCTTGTAATTAACCCACAGTTTCCACGTTCTTTAGTGTTCCCATTTCTCTCAGAGAATCGCTCCTCAAGTCCACTTTTACTCCCATTAAGCCACGAAGAGCCGCGGGATCCATCAGCTGAACGCGCATCGGTATCACAGCGTTAATCAGGATTCATTTGATCCGGAGGAGAACGAACCAACATCCGACCGTCATCCCCCACAAACTGTAACTGAGGTCAATAGTTTGTCAGGTCCACAGCTCAACAGAACCTCGTCACACGCGAACGTCTCCCTAGAAACAGAACCGACACCACATGGCCACTCTGACCCTGGATCTGTTTGCTTATTGTTCCAAACCGGTACAGGGTTCGTCTGTTCTGTCATTATTTCGGGTCTTTCTGGGTTTTTAAACTACTCTCTACGAGGAGGCAGTGTCACTTATTTACCCGGCCCTTCCTGGATTACTGCCCTCCTACATTTGTACCTGACTTACACAGAAAAGCCTCTGATGCCCTGAGATCCAACCGTCAGCTGTTGCTCACGGCTCCTTTTGCCCGCACACAGCGAGGGAAGAAAGACTTTAGCTACGCAGCTCCTTGTGCGTGGAATTTTTTACAAAGAGACTGGAAGTTGAGTTTTTATCCTTAAATGCTTTTTAATTGAAAATGAAAGAATTTCAGACAGCCTCAGTTATCTGTAATTGTTTTACTTGATATTTTTTATGTACCTGTCATTTAATCTAATGTATCTGTTAAATGTGTAACTTTGCTGCCTCTTGGCCAGGACCCCCTTGAAAAAGAGGTTTTTAATCTCAATGGGATTTTTTCCTGGTTAAATAAATATCTGCCACTGAGACTAGGGCTGGGTATCATCTAGGATGAGCCGATTCGATAGGATTCTCGATACGTAGCTCAGCTTGATTTGATTTGACTCCAGTATCGATATTTATTACTTTCAAATTAATGCTCAAAGTCATTCAATCACCAAAAACCAGCCAAATATTATATTTATGTTCTATTTATTGAACCCTGATATATTAAAAGGAACATAAAGTGCTTTTGGTTCAATGCATTTAACCAAACCAAAAATGTGCCCAAACGTCTGATTTTAGGGACGAAGGCGCTTCTAAAATCCTGTCGGCCGTTCAGCAAATTCGTCTCACTTTCTCTTCCTCGCTGTGAACAGTAATGGCTGTAATAACGCCCCCCAGGGGTTGGAAGGTATATCGATATTGAAAGCCAGAATATCGATATTAAATCGTTTCTAAAACAATCGATATTAATCTGTGTATCGATTTTATGCACAGCCCTAACAGACGACATCACCAACAATCCCTTAAATGTTGATTATTTCCCTTAAACACCGACATTTATTTGGTGCTGCATGTTGCATTCGCAGAACCTCGTTGATTAAATCAACGGACCATACGGTTAGTTCATGTTTTCTAAAATAAATCGACTAACCTGATGCATGAGAACGCAGCTGAATTAGCAGCATGTGGTCCAGATGCATTCAAAAGTTGGATATATTTTCCCCAATATGAGGATTAAAATACACCGCTCATTTTCAAAAACTAATGGTAACAAAATTCCTTGTTCCACAGATCAATATCGTTTGAGGTTGTTTTTAATATACATCAGATTCTACAGGAACAAACATAACCACTGCACGTAAAAAGAAAAGTTACAAGTTAACTTTTATTCAGACGACTAAAAAGGTGGAAAGTGAATCACAAAAGTTCCAGCTTTAGGTTCAGCTCTGTTTTCGGTTTATCCAAACGGCACGAGCGAAAACTGAAGCTTGTGTATATTTTTGGAACATTATTGCCATTCTGACCTTCACTCATCATCATTTGGTGGCGGCGACACGAGCCGAAAAGCTGTTTGCCAACCGCCAATAAACTCCTAAAGAAAGAAGAAGAAGAAACTGATGCTTGAACACACTTTATGCTGATGACACTGTGGTTTACTGCCGCTAAAAAACGATACTGTGGGGTTTAAGTGTCTGATTTTCAGACATTTTTTTTTAAGTGTCTGAATTTCAGCAATTAAAGGAAAATACATAATTTAACTAAAATCTGAAAGCTCCGTTGTTCTTTTACGACATGCTATTTTTAAATAGAAGCTTTTAGAGAATAGAGCTAAGATACCTTCAGCATTTCTAGTTTACGTTTATCTCCTGATTCTGGATCATTTATTCTTTAGTAAGATCTGATTAAGTATTGCTATTATCGTTTCCATGTACAGACAATAAATCAATCTTAAAAGTATTTCTACTGATTTCTGTTGCAGAAAGTGGATTTTTCTAACGGTACACCGGTTGAATTTGACCGTTTCTGGCTCTCCATATGCCGTAAAAAAGGCGGATGTAAACCTGCTGCACTGAGCCCGTTTTAAACCCTCCGGGTCTCTGCCCAAAGCCGAACAGTCGCACGGATCATCCCCGGAGGAACGTTTCAGTCTCCCTGCGTTTCTGACGCCTGGTTTAAAAATTATATTCATATTCTGCTTTTTCTGAATGGAGTCTGGCGCAGCCGTGCGTAACAGCTGCAGACGCACAAAGAGCTGCAGCACAACTGGAACCATCTTCCATGCAGGAACGGAACCAGGACCTGTACCAGATCCAACTCGGCATTTTACTTTATTAAAATACAAATAACTGAATTTACTTTAAGTGTTTCTAGCGTTAGCTCACCGGAAAACCGGCCATTAAAACCGCTGCTCTCGCTTACACATGAAACCTGGCGGCTGGCTGCCGGAACTCCGGGAGAAAATAAAACCTCCAACGTTCACCTCAAAGCAGAAGAAACAGAAAAACGTCCAAACTTTAAAGCCTTACTTTCTCCAACAGCCCGCTCTTCCCGTTCCGAGCCGCCATCTTTTCCTTCCAAATAAGGAAGTTGTGAGCTGGTCCAACCAGATTGGCTCAGAGTTGGTCGTCAGTGCGTATGCGTGGCGGCGAAGGCAGCTGCGTCATGGCGTATGCACGTAAAGACGTTTGTTAGAGAGCCAATCAATCAACTTAAACCGAATCCAAAATTCGAATAATAGATGATTCATGTCACGCACAAAAACATTTTAAATATTTAAAATGGCCAATTCCGCTAAGAGTAAAAGAAATACAATATAAAATTATGAATAATTATAACCCAGCAGCAGAAACTCTTAAGAAAATATTTGAGGTTGAAGCCGGCGTTTTTCTAACCTGACAACAGCCAGATGTATGTCTCGTTCCGCCTAGCTCCACTCACATACATCTGGGACACCGCCGGTAGAGAGTGATTTCTCCAACCAAATTTATGGTCTGGCCAATCAGGACGCAGAGCTGGAGTTTCATAGATGTGACCAGAGCCATAGAGCTAAAAAGAGTCGCGACACTCCCATTCGACTCCGTTGTACGCTTTTTGCCGCCTACTTCCGGGGTATGCAGCCTCGCATAGTTCCAAAAAGCCGTTCTATGGCGTTGGACATCATTCACTTCCATTGCTGACTGTCGAGTAACTTCTGAGGTAAGTTGATTAAATAGCTACCTGTTTTGAATTGTCAACTGTCTATATTGTATCATAGGCCATTTATGATGCTTATACTGATCTTTTGTTGTATGTACACAGCGTAATTATATATATTTTATTTATCTTGGTAGACAACCGATTGCCTGCTAGTTTGTTAGCTTGACTTGCCTTCTGTGAAGGTAACGTTATATCCAGGGGTAAATTGATTAAATAGCTACCTATTTTGAACTGTCAACTGACTATATTTTATCAGAGGTCCTTTATGATGCATATACTGATCTTTATTTGTATGTACACAGCGTCATTTTATATATGTTTTATCTTGGTAGACCACCGATTGCCTGCTAGTTTGTTAGCTTGACTTCGCCCTCTGTAAAGGTAGCACTAATGTTATATCCAGGCGTAAGTTGATTAAATAGCTACCTCTTTTGAATTGTCAACTCTGTATATTATATAAATAGGCCCTTTATGGTGCATATGCTTATATTTATTTGTATGTGCACAGTGCAATTTATAAGTATATTCTGATGACCCTCTTCGCTATGTATCCTGCCAGGTGGTAGAGGACACAAGACTCGGTCTTTGTGAGGTCAGGTGGTGATGGGTCTACCAGCTGCTCCACTCTCACAACCTCAGAAGCACTGCAGTTGCTGTTCTTGTTGTCCAAGAAGTCCGCCAAGTGGTCTGATGCATCATCCAGGTAACTGCCAGTATGCGATGTCGAGAGGAACTGCCCTACAGTGACAGCTCGTAGTGCATAGTGGAACTCCACAGGTGTCGGGACTGAGTTCCTCTGACGTATGCAAGAAAAAGTATTTTCTAGGCAGTCCTGAATGAACTGGCTTGAATGAACATATTTGTGTCCCTGTCTCAACAGATCTTGCTGGACCAGCAGTATCGTTGTTGTGGCCATCACAGGTTTCAGTGGAGCGCCCCCCCCCCCCCGCCCCGCCCCCCAAAAAAATGGTTACGATATAACGCCTGTTTACACATTTGTTGTTCTTGTTCACACATACTGTACGTATGTTTGTTGATATTATTCATGCTTGTTCCCATTTTTTTTTTGTTCCACACTGTTCATTTTTATCTTATGCCAGGTACCTTTATTATTAATGTTGTCCTTCCTTTCAGCCCTGATGCACTCTGAAGCCTGATGTATGTGGAGGATTTTTTTTTAAATGTATTTATAATATTCCTCCCTGTTCCTTCACTTTGTTCTCGTTTTTCCAGTTAGATACACACACACACATCTTGTTGTCTCACTCAGTATTTTTTATTAAAAAATATTTGAATCATTCATCCAAGCTTAATGAGTTGTTATTATTTAATATATTTGATTCTTTGTGCATGGCTTAGTATTAAAATTATCATTGTTGTGTGGCCAACTCCTGCCTCATCAGAAAAAGTGGGTGTAAATGCTGAATGGACTGTTCTTTCTCAAAAAAGCAAAAAGCAACAACGGAGTCCAATGGGAGTGTTGCCTGTCACTGTTCTCTATCACTCTCTGCAGCTAACCTTACTCTTACTCTGTGCATTAACCCAGAGACGTAGAGAAAAATCTTAATAGCTCTGCACTTACCTATAGACCCAAACATATAAGCATAATGCTTTTGATAATATGTGAATGGCTTAATCTTAAAATTATATTCTTAGTCTTAACATGATCATGTTTCACGTTGTGGTCTGGGGGTGACCACTTATCAGAAGTGAGCTAGCTGCTAGGCGAATGCTGAATGGACCACGGCAGACCTAACGCTACCACGAAGGTAAGCTAATGGCTGAATCGGAATTTATAAGCAAAATCACGGTAATCAATAATACAGCCCAGTCGCCATAAAATACAAATCATGAGACATCTGTCATCACATGAATGATATGGAAAAGAAAAGTTAGAGCCGTTCTAGCCTGTTCTCCTGTCCATACCAACATGAACATAAGCTTTTCCCTCCAAAAATGTAAAACGTATCTAAGTAATATACAGCTTTTTGTTGTCACACTGCCTCTCAAAATGTAAAAATGACATTAACAAATATGTAATCATGCAATAACAGCAGAAAAAGTAGTAGGGTGTATGTTTATATATATGTACCGTTAAATAACGCAATCGCTGCTGTCTGTCCCATAGAAGAACATGACAGCCAGCGTATGTTTTGGAACTATAGCGGTTTACACGAACCACGTGACTGCCCTGGCGGTGACATCAAAGAGTGCGCAACTCTTTCCATCTCTATGGCGCTGGATGTGACGTAGTGGAGACGCGACCATGACGTGAGACTGTTTTGATAGCAATGGCGGCTCGTCGAGGAAGCAAGCGTTAGCATTGATGCTGCTATTTCTTCCGTGTTGTCCAATCTACCTAATATTGTTTCATTACAAGAACATCAGAGAACGGCTCTGAAGGCTTTTGTTGGTGGAAACGATGTTTTCGCCCTTCTCCCGACCGGATTTGGCAAGTTTTGTTTTCTGGGGCCAGCGGACGTGCAGACGCGGACGCGCCCCGGAGCGGTTAGCGCGAACCATATTAGGAGGCCTTTAATCCTCAACGCGGTCGGCCCGGAATCGACTCCGACCCGCGGCGCTTTGCCGCCTGTCTTCCCCCCTCTTCCTGTCAGCTCAATAAAACGCATGCCACTAGAGCCGCAAACACATTATTATTATTATTTTTTTTTTTTTTTTTTCCTGCGTCGCTATCTTTAGCGTCACGGGTTAGCTTCGGTGTGAGTGGTTGAAATAGCACGTCAATAAAGATGACAGACAAGTGGCTTATCCAATCATATGCAAGAATTTTTGATAAGGCCCAGCCTTCTGTAAATGCAATTCCTATGGAGGTGTCCCAGATGTATGTGAGTGGAGCTAGGCGGAGCGACATACAGCTGGCTGTTGTCAGGTTAGCGTTTTTCGCCTTGAAGAACCTGAAACTATTGAACATCTCTTCTATTCGTGTAGTCACAGGTCAATTTTGGCAGAACCTGCATATTTGGTTGAGTACTAAAATAGAAAATATAACACCTTTTGATATAAATCAAATATTAACATATAAGAATGACATTGCAAAGGATATATCTGACATGGTCAATATTATGATTATGGGAAGATATATACATGTGTATGTGAATGGAAGAATGAAAAACCTTCACTAATGTGTTTTAATAACAAACTCAAAATCTTCTATTCATCTTTATCTTTTTAAGCCGACAAATATGGACATATACAAAAAATATGTAGTGACGTCACAATTTCTGGCACTTTGATTCGACAAAATGCTAAAGTTAACACGATGCAAGGAATCATTGCTGGAGTGGGTCTGTCTCTGTTAATTGTTGATTTTAAATAATTAAATACATTTTTTATATGTATTTATGGTTTTGGAGATTGGATTTGTATGCTTCCACTGGTTTAATGTTAATGCCTGTTAATTTATTTTTCCTTTGCCTTGCACAAGTTAATTTGATCTCCTGTATATAATTATTTTATTTCTTTTTTTGTAAGAATGCAATGTGGATTATTATTTTAACATGTAATTAGTGTACTGATCAATAAAGCTAAAAAAAAAAAAAAACCCGAGTCCATCCCTCCGTTGTTTCTGCCCTTTTCCTGGGTCCATCACTTCTTAACCAACCAAGTGAATAACAGGTAAGGTCGAAAAAAATTACAAAAACAATTAAACTTCAATTATTAAATGTACAATAATTAAAAAAAACAAATCTACATTTATATTTTATATCGCTTAGAAAACAAACTGACATTAAAAAAAATCTCAAAGGATAACAGATAAATCCTTATTTAATTTAATTAAAAATAAATACAAAAATACTTAAACTGTATTTTTAATAACAAGTATTTCTATTGTCTATTTAAAATGTAAAATAAATATTTAAAATATAAACTGATCATTTAAGTGACAAAAAAAGACATTTACCAAAACAGCAAAAAGAGCAAAGATGCAAAGCAGAAATAATTCTTAATTGCAAACCCCCAAGTAAAAATAAAAGAAATCTGAATAAAGTAATAAAATATTAAGGCAACTCGTTCCTGTTTTATGCCGTTTATTTCATTCCTGCACAGTTCTTCGTTTACATGATGTACAGAAAGGAGCCTTCTGACCAGGATGCGGTGCAGCTGATTAAATGCAGTTAATCATGAATTTATCACGTGTCAGAGACGCTGCAGCGTGTCCGTCACAGAATCTGAACCGGGTCTGGGTCCGTAGCGAGGCCGGGACCCCCATCACGCCCACATCTAACGGGCAGCTCTCTGCTGCGCTCTGATTGGCTGTGAGGTCTGTGAGGGAACGCTTAGGTTGCTGACTCGTCAATAAATACACAGATAAATATGGAGTCAGCCGGATGATGCTGTGAGCAGCTGAAACCGTCACCTGTTCACCTTTTTCCAGGTGTGGTCAGAACCTGATTGGCCCGCCGCTCCTTCAGACGTGAATCGGAGCATCTCCAGAACCGATGGGCTGATTATCAGTAATCAGCAGCTGCAGCTTGATGGTCATCAAAGCCGTTCTGTCTCTGTGGAGCAGAGGACCTGAACTCGTTGATCCGGAAGGCCAATCAGAATCAGGAGGTTCTGTTCAGGTTCTGCTCACAGCTCCGTTGGTTTTTGGTGCTCTGCTGGTGTTTGGAAGAAAACGTTCCACGCGTGAAAACTTTCCTTTGGTCTCTTTGCATATCTGAGTTACTGGAATCTGAGCCCGACTCGCCTTCAGAGCTTCTTGCTGATTCGCCGGGACGTCCTCAGGCTCCGCCTCCTGCGGTTCTGGGAGGACCTCCAGGAGCGCAGGAAGTACCTGTCGGGGCTGGTTCTGCGGATCTCCAGGTCGAACTGTCTCTGCAGTTTGAGGGCCAGGGCCCTGTCCTGCTGCTCCTGTTGGACGGGACACGGCGCCCCCTGCTGGACGCCGGCCCGGCTCCTCTTCAGATCCAGGTCCAGGTGTTTGGTCTTCTGGTTCCTCTTCTTGCCCCTCCTTGAGGTAGACTGGTTGTGGACGCCGCTGTCCCAGTCCTTCCTGGGACTCGAGGAGTCCTTTGGCACCAACTTTCCGGGCTGGAACCCGGAGTTGTTGCGCGGCGAGAGCGACCGTTTCTGGGCGAACGGCGCCGGCCCGCCGCAGGGCTCCGGCGTGACGCCTTCCGGCTCAAAGTCCGAGCGACCTCTCAGGGCGGCGCCGCAGCTGTAGCGCACGGCGGGGACCCGGATCGTCACGGACTGCTTCTGGAAGGCGTCCGTGTCCGGAGGCTCGAACAGCAGCCTCCTCCTGTTGGACAACGCCACGGCGCCTCGGTGCTGATGCGTCTTGGAGGCTCCGCCCCCTCCGTCGGGCTTGCCGGGCTCAGACACCGGGCTGGTGAGCGTGGCCCGGGAGCTGACGTTCAGGCCCTGCCGGTCCAGCTCGATCTGCCGCCACTTCTGCAGGACGGCGGGACTGGCCTCGTAGCTGGTGGCCTTGTGCAGGCTGCGGCTCAGGTTGCGCGGCGTGGCCTTGACGATGGTGGGCTCCACCAGGCGGCCGTCCGGCAGCCGCTTGGGCGGGGTGCACGGCGAGCAGACGATGGGCTTGAAGTGGTTGAGCTCCTCGGAGATGCTGTCGTTGCTCTCGGGGCTGATGGAGCGCTCGGCGCGGGGCGGCGGCGGCGGCAGGCTCAGCGGGGCCGAGGACGTCAGGACCGCCCGCCAGGTGAGCCTGCGGTCGGGCGCGGTGATGGGAGCCGACACGGAGCGGCTGTTCTCCGACGACAGCAGGATTCCAGCCGCCGAGCTGTGGCTGATTCCCACCTGGAGGGCAGACACACGAGACGGGTCAGAGCCGCGGCGACCCGAGCCCGGTCATCTCCGTCGGAGCCGTCCCGGTCCGACCCACCTGCTCCATCACGGCCGCCGGCGGGACAACGGCCTTCACCTTCCCTCCCCGGTCCTCCATGGGGTCGGTGCAGCTCCGACTCCTCTGAGAAACACTGGAGAGCAAACAGGCGGAGGTCAGAGGTCAGACTCCAGCAGAACTCCCGGTCCGGTTCGGTTCGGTCCGGTTCGCTCACCTGCTGACAGCCGAGGAGTTTTTGGTTTTCCTGATGAACGCCGAGATGTTCCTGATCCTCCTGCTGATCGGCTCCTCGTTCTCCGAGTCCGACAGAACTCCCTGGGGCACAGCAGCGGGTGAGCAGAACCGCAGCACAACAGGCGGAGACCGCGGGTCCGTCAGACTCACCGGCTCCACGCCGCGCCGGACCGACCCGGGTTCGTCCTTCCCCATCAGAGCGTTCCACCTCCTCGCCTCGTCTCGGTCGTCGGACGCCAGCAGCTGGAACAGGAGGCGACACGACAGTAATCTGGACCCGAGCCGACGTCAGAACAAAGCTTCTCCGTCTCCCCGAATCCCCCAGAACCGGATCTCACCTTATGTTTCCCCGCTGGGCCCGAAGGAGCGTCTGCAGGCTTGGGGAGGAGCGTCGGACAGACGAAGACCTCTGAGGAGAGAAACAAAGAGGAGGAACATGAACAAAGGCGAATCTCCCGTAGGAGCTCTCCGGTCCGCCTGAAGCTAAAACTGCTGAGTCGTGGCAGCCAGAAGAACCGGGAGGGTCCGACAGGATTCTGGTGCTTCACGGCCTGACATTTAGGGACCTCCAACCAGGAAACCCAGAAATAAGACGCTACAGCGCCACCTTCAGGTACATCTAGGCGACTTCATCCAACTCCTTCAGATCTGATGGGAGGTGCTCGTGTGCAGAAGCCTGGGCTTTGACTAGACCTCCTGGACCTGTGCGTTCCAGGGTCTGGACTGAAGCTGAACCTCCCTCCCGTCGGAACGATCCAAAATGTTTCATTTTGTTCCACGGACCGTTTTCTCAGTGGCTACAGGCAGAGAGCATCACCCACAGCACCATGCTGCCACTGCCGAGCTTCCATGAGAAGACCTTAAGGTGGTAACCTGACCACAGAACCTTCTGCCACACGTTTGGGGGTCGGTCCGGAGGTGATAACGGGCCTAGATCTCTGCTCCTCCAGGCTGCCCTTCCTGCTGGGTGGACAGGTGTGTAGAAGCTGAGCTCAGGTGTCTGGCCACAGGTGGACAACAGCTGGAGAGCTTTTCCCCTAATTAACTTCTGATGGAGTCCGTTGGAAGAAGTGTTTAGTCCAGGTTGTGGTTTGTGTTCGTCAGAAACAAGGCGGGCTGCTCCATCCAGCCCCCTCCACACCGTTTGGAGCTATAACAGAGACAGCTTAACGCGACAAAAAGAGATTTGGCATTGTAAAAATTAAACATTGTGAAATCAAACATTGAAAAATTAGACATTGAAAAGTCAAACATTGTTAGAAAGTAAAAACTTATGATTTTCTCATTTTATGCTGCAGCATTTTCTATGAAATGTTCTCAGTGTCACTGCAGAGCTCCTTCAGCTATGATGTCACTACAAGCTGGTACTGTTTTACAGCTAATGATTGTAGTGACATGGAGCTAAACCAGTGACAGCAGGTAGATGATGAGGAGTACCAGGAAAAACGGAGGGTCCCTGAAGGCACCTTCAGTTTAGCCCCGCCCCTGACGGTAAAACAGTACCAGCTTGTAGTGACATCATAGCTGAAGGAGCTCTGCAGTGACACTGAGAACATTTCATAGAAAATGCTGCAGCATAAAATGAGAAAATCATAAGTTTTTACTTTCTAACAATGTTTGACTTTTCAATATCTAATTTTTACAATGACAAATCTCTTTTCAATGTCGCTGCAAGTTGTCACTGTTTTAGCTCCATACGGCCGGCAGTCTTCTGACTAAGGCTGGACGATATAGAAAAAAAGGCATATTGATAAAATAGAAATCATATTCATCGATATCGATAATTATCAACAAAGTGCAGCCCTGGCCATTTTATGCTGTTGCTTAGCAACCTATTTTTAGATAAAGACACAAACACTGAATTCAAACTCAACCCTTTATTCAACCAACTTTTTACCAAAACTGCAAGTTTTTAAAAAAGAAAAAAGAACGTGAGCTCTCTGAACTCTCTGAAAGGGGCGGGGCTTGGTTCCTGGGTCTGCGTTGTGATTGGCTGGTAGGATGTAACGACTGTAATATTAACCTACATGGCTAGAATGCAAAAGGAAGGAAAGCTGTTATCCTATTGAACTTTTTAATAACCTTTTTTCTACCATCAACATACATCTATCGATCGATAAATATTGTTATTGAATTATCGTCCAGCTCTGCTTCTGACGTCGGGTTTTCAGCCCGACTCGGCTCGCTTTGGACCCCAAGCTGCTAATGGGGTCTGGTACCGTGGAACCGCTACTGATGGAAAACCCTAATAACCGGGTAGAGCAGTGCTGCACTGGCTTGGTACTAAAGGACAAGAACCACCAAAGAGGGTCTGGCAGAACCCAGAACCCGACTCGTGGAGCAGAATAACGGCGCCCCCGCACTGCAAAAGTAAGTAAAACTTTCTTGAAATTTGTGTATTTGCAGGTAAATGAGATTATCTGACAATGGAATAAGATTTTTGCACTTAATATAAGAACAATTCATCTCCATCATCTTATTCCAAGTGTAGTATATCCAATTATCTTATTTTAGGGGTCAAAATACTAATTCCACTGGCAGATAATCTTATTTATCTGCTCAAATCAAGGACAAATGCACTCATTTCAAGAAAGTTTTTCTTACTTCTTGTTCTCTTTTTGCAGGGCGGTGCAGAGCTTGGTCAGTGCTGGCAGCAGGCGGCGTGAGTCCATGCAGCCATCACAAGAAGAAGACTTTTGGAGCCGGAGGGCCGCAAAGGAGCCACTTCTGGCCAAGAGAGCCACAGAGGATGGACGGGAATTTAGCAGCAGAGCCGAGCTCAATTTGTGGCAGTGCCAGGTAGTTCTGGCACTTCCGGTGACAGGTCGGGCTGGCACGGCGTAGTACTGGCAGCTGCCACTAGAGACTGTCACCCTACTGGCAGGTGACAGTCTCTAGGCCACTAGACTAGGGCTGGACGATAATTCAATAATAATAATAATATAATAATATATATTGATCGATAGACGTGTGGCGCGATAGAAAAAAATAGGGTCGATAAAACTTGAATAGAGAGTTTTCCTTCCTTCCTTTCTGCCTATCATATTAGTTGATGCTACAGTCACTACTTCCTCTCGACCAATCGTAATCGCGGACCCAGGCACGCCGTCACAAAGCGCCGCCCTCTCACACCACAACACAGAGCACGTGAATATGTCGCAGGAAGTAGCGGCGAAGGAAACGGTCCCAAAACGGGGTTTTACTAGTTCGCCAGTCTGATAGAAATAAACCAGTGATTTGTAAAACTTGCAAGGAACCGGTAAAAACAAAGTCTGGTAACACAACTAACTTGTTTCATCACGTAAGCCGCTCACACGCGCAGCAGCGCGAGCAGATCAGCCCCGCGCTGCTGCGGGTCTTCTTAGGAATCTTACGGAACTTCTTCCAAAACAAAGCAGCTATAGCAGCTAAACTGCGCTCCCTTCTTTGTGATAAAATGACAAAGCGTCCAAGCGGCGTAAGGATATCACGCATGCAGTAACGTGCTTCATAGTGATTGATACGTCTGCAGCTGAAAAACCTGGCTTCAAACAATTACTTGCCACTCTTGATCCGCGATATAAAGTTCCGGGACGCAAGTTTTTCTCTGACAGCGCTCCCTAAATTGTGCAACGAGTGCAGGGAATCAGTGCAAAATGAGCTGCAGTCTGTGTCTTCCCACGCCACAACCTCAGACCTCAGCCCTGCGTCAGCCTCTCAATTGACTATATAGACAGAGAATGGACCCTGAGGAGCAACTAGTGTACTATTCCCACCTAAATAGGCTATTTTATTTATTTATTTGGTATATTTATTTTGGTAATTTTACTGGTCACTTTAGTTTATTCTTTGTCATTATTTAATAACATAACTCAGGTCTCTTAAGTTTTTTTTCTTTAAAAAAAATTCTGTTATGGTTAAAAAAGTTGGTTAAATAAAGATTTAATTGGAATTCTGTGTTTGTGTTCTTTATTAAAATTAAATCATTTAGCAATATCATAAAATGTCCAGGCAGAGCTGCACATAAAATATGGTTTTAAATATTTTCAATAATTATCGATATCGATCAATATGCATTTTTTTTATCGATAAGCTTTTTTTCTATATCGTCCAGCCCTACACTAGACACGGTCACCTGCCAGTAGGGTGACAGAGTGGCGCTCCTGCCACAAGGCTGCCACATCGGCTCCCACGTCCACGGCCGCCGTTTAGGGGGCTGCCAGAGCCGGTTCTCGGCAAAATACTGAGTTATATTGTCGCTAGACAGCTTGTTTTTTAGAAACTGTGATGTTATTGCTTAACAAACTGCATTAAACCTTTCATTATGTGACATTTACGTGATGGAACGAAGCAGTTCATTCATGCAGCCAGTGGCACCAGCCACTAGGTAGTGGCACGTGCCACTATGTGGTCAGGGGCAGCCAGTGGCATGATGCCGTGGCACATGCCACTGGCTGCCTCTGGCCACCCTACTGGCAGGTGACAGTGTCTAGTGGCCTAGAGACTGTCACCTGCCAGTAGGGTGACAGTCTCTAGTGGCAGCTGCCAGTACTACGCCGTGCCAGCCCGACCTGTCACCGGAAGTGCTAGAACGACCTGCCACTGCCACAAATTGAGCTTGCTGTCTCTTGAATTTAGTTGAAGCAAAAGGTAAATGTGAACTTATTTAACACTTTTCCAGTCATGCTGAACACCCAAAGCACTGTACATTAAAGCCACATTCACCCAATCGCTCTCACTAACGCACACACTCATACACCGATACGCAGCTCCGTAGGCAACTTGGGGTTAAATGCCTTGCCCAGGGGCACATCGCCATGTGACAAAGGGGAAGCTGGAATCGAACCCACAATGTTCCGATTGATAGATCGAAAGGTCTGATAGATCCTACCTCCTGAACATCTGGAGAGGAAGAACCTGAACCAGGCCCATTAACCAGAGGGCGCAGGAGGTCAGAGGTCAGGACGTTCAACACTGATTCCAACTAAAGTTACATTTAATGATAGTTAGACCTCAGATGAATGAATGATTCATAAAGCCCAATTAAACCAATCAGATCAAACCGAAACCGACCTGTCTGCTGTAGATTAAACCTAAAAACAAACGCATTTGTCCGTTAAACCAGCTTCATTCCCACATTAAACGGATCAGGACAGTTTTTATTTTGCGCCTGAGATCAGTGACTCCTGTTTTCAGGTCTTACCTCCTGCAGGAGGACCGGCTCTCCAGGGGCTTCCAGCTCGGTGCTGGAGCGAAAAGCCGAAGTTTTACATCTGCACAATCACTGCCAAAGGAGAAGTACTGCACAGTACTCCGGTAACTGGGCTCCTCCTGCAGCAGTACATGTCTGGACAAGTCCTCTCTGAGGCAAACTGAACAGCCGGAGCAGAAACAGGCGAATAAACCACTAAATCTGAGGGGAAACGGGCAAAACGTCCCAAAAAGCAGCAGCAGGACCGTCATGGTGATGTTTTCATTGATTCTCCCCGGACTGATGGCTGATCATCAGACCCAGACCGAACCGTCCTGATCCCATCAAGTCCTGCCCGAACGGACCCGGTTCATGGAGGGACAGAACCCGGTCCACGGAGGGATAGAACCCGGTCCACGGAGGGATAGAACCCGGTCCACGGAGGGGCAGAACCCGGTCCACATCCACCGTTTTCACTGTAAATTCCTGCTGTTTTTGTTAACGTAACTTTATTAAAGTTCCTCCTAAATCTGGCCGAACCTTGTTGGTTCTTTTTTCCAGCAGGTCTAAGTGGACCGAACCCCCTGTCAGAGCGGGTTCCGCGTCCCCTGGGCTGCTCTCTCTCCCCGGTGGACACACTGACCTCTCCGGCTCTCGCCGTCCCTCTTTCCCGCTCTGCCGCTGCCCCTCTCGGAGTCACTTCTTCTCCGGATTCGCTCCTCTCTGCCCCGGACTCTCCGGGCCGGGCACCGGAGACAGGCCGGGCCGGACCCAGACCGGCTCTCCGAGCAGGCTGAGCACTTCTCCGGCGTGCCGGACCCGGAGCGGCACCTGGTGGCTCCGGCGGCGCCGGGCCCTGACCGGTAGGCGTCTGCGGCGGTGCCGGCCGGACTGGCTCGGTGTTCGGCGATCCCTGCGGTCGCCATCTTGTCTCTCAGGTCCGCTCTGAAAACAAACCCCGCCCCCTGCCGAAAACAGCGCGAGCGCAACTGGACGCGCGTGCAGCCCGCCAACCGCGGAGCCTGGATCCAGCGGCGCGAGGCTGCTGTGGCGGGAGTCAGAACTTTCAAAATAAAAGCACCCGTTCCCCCTCCAGACGATCCTTTGGTGAAGATCATTGATCTGACTGATCTTCTCTCTTCTAGGTCCCAACTGTCCGCACTGACCGCCAGAGCCCGGAGGACATGTTTCCTAAACTGTCAAATGTCCCACCAACGTCACCGGATCCCTTAAGAATCTCAGGCAAATGTTCCCTGGTTGTTCCTGTGGTATGGAAGCCCATTTCTGCCACTCTGATGAAAAAAAAAGTTTAATGTCACAGTTATGACTTACCTATCTTATTATGAGATAGCTAAGTCATAATTATTATCAGACAGTATCTCATAGTTATGACATACAACTTTTTTCTTCAGAGTGGCAGAAATGGGACACATTGGGATAGTTGCTAACTTCAGGAAAATGCCCAAGGAGCCTTTAAAGGGTGCAGGGTTTCCCAACTCCAGTCCTCGAGGTTCACGCTCCTGCATATTTTAAGCGTGTCCCTGCTACAATCTGAATCTGAATGGTTTAGCTCAGAGGGGTCCCCACCCGATCTGGGCCCCTGAGCGAGGTTAATCAGCAATCTACATATGCTTACAAAAGAAATACAATGGCTTTATTTTTATCGCTGTCTTTTATTCATAAGATAGCATTCACCTAGACTTAGACAAACTTTATTGTCATTTTGTATGTACAGAGTGCATACAAAACGAAATTTGGTTACATACAGCTTACGACAATGTAATGAAATTACAATTGAAATAAAATAATATTAAAAAATAGAGTGAAGCAGTGATAAGAATGTACAGTGCAGGAGAAAAGCAGTTTTAAAAAAAAGTGTGCAGAAGAATGTTCAACCATGTTTGTAGTGCAAAGATAATGGTGCAAAAAATGCCTTAATTTGAGAAGTTCAATGTTGGCAGTGCAAGATAATAATGGTGCAAGAATGCAGTAAACGTTCAGTTGTGTACTTTTAAATTTAAATGGATTAGAAAAGTTTAGCAATGTTGACAGTGCAAAATAATGATGCAAAATGGCTATAAAGTTCAGTTCTGTGCATGTGTGCTGCAGAGTCCAGTTTACAGTTCAACAGTTCAACAGTCTGATGGCAGCAGGGAAAAAGCTGTTGCAGAACCTGGAGGACCTGCAGCGGATGCTGCGAAGCCTCTTCCCAGAGGGCAGCAGGGAGAACAGTCCACAGAGAGACAGCTGGTCAGAATGCTCTCCCTAATTTACATACTTAAAAAAAACAACACTAAAATCTGGGGAAAAAATATAAATAACCTTACTGCAAAATAAAAATCCTGTAAATAAGTGAATACACAATAATAATCATAATAATAATAATAATAAATTATAAATAGAACAATCAACATTAAACATCGAATGAAAAACACATACAGTTTGCACACAATAACTATACATAAGCGACACTTATGCTTTGCAATTACTAAATGCAAAAAACGAAGTAAAATAATTAAATACAAGTATATGCAAAACAGTGAACAAAAATGTTGGTTATAGACCAATAGTGATGCTTTTTATTACTTTAAATTATGTGACCACCTACTTTACTTTACTACCAGCAGTCTATGACATCATCATACATCGACTCACTTTAATTGTTGTTAATTAGCCGTTGCTCTACATTGGACTCTCTGTGACCGTTTCCACTTTCAAAGTTAATAGTTTTCTTTGAGGACTTCCATAAAGCTGCTTCCAATCACAAATAAATCTAAAGGCAGCAAAGCACCACCATCACACATTGCCACTTACACTTTTATTTTAGAGGTGGAGTCATTAGGAACGTTTTACGTGACTCAACTGAAGGAAGAAGGGTTTGGGACGTTAAAGAGGGTCCAGCATGTTGCAGAAGTTCGCTGGAGGAGGATTCACTGGACTCATACCGCCACCAGTGCAGAGCTTGCTCAGTGTCAGCAGCTGGTGGGCGGCACTGGGTCTGAACTCCACAGAAAGACTTAACTTTGACTATATTGTCATTTAACTGCGCATGCTAAATTTTGTTGCACTGATCCGAGTAAAAACAGAAGACATTATAAATATACGCATTTGTCAGGAATGTAGCAGTAAAAACAAATAAATAAATACATTTTATATGTAAAGAAAGGTAATTTATAAGACCATGTGAGCAGTGCATGTATTGTAGCAGCAGGATGTATTGCAAGGTGAAATACTCTGGACAATCCTAGGGAATTTTAGTTATCTGTGTTCTTCTAAAACTTGCTGAGTAATTTTTTTTTAATCAACATGTAATCTTCCCCTGGAGCTCTGGTTATAATACAGAGTTAAACAGCTTTATTGTGAAGGTCTCATTGTGTTTCCGGTTGAAAGTGCAGCACCAAACCGGAAACCCAGTGGGATTTCACGGCCGTCAGGTGGAGGACTTGTGTGTCAGCTCGTGGTGACGTTGACAGGTGAGCTCCCGGAGCAGGTCTGAGGTTCACCTGCTGCTCTTACTTCCGGTTCTGGGCTTTACCTGCAGCTCGGAGGAAGAGGTTTTCTCTCCTGAAGCAGCTGTTTTCCAGCTGCAGTCAGGGAGGTACTGGACAGGTGTTGTGTGCAATTCTGTTCCCCCGTGAAAATCTGCTCCCCCTGTCTCGGGAGCGCGCTTTGCAGCCGTTTTCACTGCGCTTCTAATTGATTTCTTGCTAAAACAACTCCTATAATCATGTCAAGGTTGTAACATTCAGTTTAATCGGCAGCTGTTTACAAAATTGTAAAATAAAAATAAATAAACGGGGTCTTTCAGACATCTCAAATATCCATTCTCTCCTCTCCTCCCCCGAAAACTTTGGGAAATAAAGGGCAAATGTTTCCAAATTCTCAAAAATTATGTGTGATAGCATGTAGTATACTAGAACTTTCCTTAATCCAGTAAACTGTCATATTTTACATTACAACAGGATTTACTGGGAAGTTTGCACTCTCGTCTTTTCAGGAAGTCTTAGGCCATAATGTTTGTGTCCTGCTATCAGCCATCCTCCTTTTTCAGCAATGTAAAATCATAAATTCACACTACGTGCTGGAATACTGTGTTTGGTGGCTTAATTTTATTTGTCAGGCTAAAGTGACAAAAGTTGGAAAAAGACCGATTATCTTTCCATTTAAAAAATAACACAAAACAGCGTAAGAAGACCTCGTTTATTTATTTTTATTTTACTATTTTGTAAACAGCTGCCGATTAAACTGAATGTTACAACCTTGAAATGATTATAGGAGCTGTTTTACCGAGAAATCAATTAGAAGCGCCGTGAAAACGGCTGCAAAGCGCGCTCCCGAGACAGAGGGAACAGATTTTCACGGGGGAACAGAATTGCGCACAACACCGGCACGGTGCAGGGCAAAGTCTAAAAGCAGAGAGAATCCTGGTCGGATTCTGCATGTGCCGGTTTCTGTGGCTCTCAGGAGGATCTCCTGTCAGAACATCTGACCTGCAGGTTGTATGAAGGGTCCCAGGTCCACCTGAGGACGACCCACCAGAGTCCCTTTACCTCCTCCTGGTTAAACATGGAGGAATATTTGTTAATAATAATAATGATTTCTTAAATTAACCGTTTTAATTCTTGTTCCGATGATTCAGATGAAGCCCTCTAACCGGACCGTGTTTGTTTTTGGCCGGATTCTTGCCCTCCTTGCAGTTCTGGATGCAGAGCGGCAGGCCCCTGGTGGAGGTGGTGCGTCTGGGCCTGGTGCCCTATAAGGAAGGTCTGAGGCTGCAGCAGGCCTATGTGGACCGCCACCGGTCCGGTCCAGCCCATGCACTGCTGCTCTGCCAGCACCCGCCAGTCTACACCACCGGCATCCGGAGCAAACCGTACCCGGCTCCCCTGCTGGACCGGCTGCGCCTGCTGGGGGCCGACGTCCACCGCACCAACAGAGGAGGACTCATCACCTTCCACGGACCGGGGCAGCTGGTCTGCTACCCGGTCCTGCACTTGGGCAGCTTCAGGAAGGTCGGCGCTGAGCAGACGGAGGTGCGTGAGGTTTGTGGTTCTGGTTGTAACGGATGTTCTGTTCTCCCAGGGCATGCGTTGGTATGTGGGTCAGCTGGAGAAGACCGTCATCTCCCTCTGCAGCAGGTTCGGTCTAGAAGCAGCAACGTCTCCTCACACTGGAGTTTGGGTCGGAGACAACAAGATCTGCGCTATCGGTACGACACGTCGCCTTCACGCCTCGAAGTCGGACTGATCCGACGTCTTCAGCAGCTGATTTAACTCCCGGGCCCCATTTCAGAAAGCCAGTTAGTGGATCTACCATATAATGTCAAACAGATTCCTGGATCAATGTGAGCTTCTGAGCTTTCTGTGTCTCTGCTCTGTCTTCTCTAAGCCCCAGTGGGTCGAGGCAGATGAGCGTTCACACTGAGCCTGGTTCTGGTTCTGCTGGAGGTTCTCCTCCCTGTTAAAGGGGAGTTTTCCTCTCCACTGTCGCTTCATGCATGCTCAGTATGAGGGATTGCTGCAAAGCCATCAACAATGCAGACGACTGTCCACTGTGGCTCTACGCTCTTTCAGGAGGAGTGAATGCTGCTTGGAGAGACTTGATGCAACCTGCTGGGTTTCCTTAGAGAGGAAACTTTCTGACCAACCTGGAGGATCTGATGGAGTCTGGCTTTGGAAAGAGCCTTTAGATGATGTGATGTGAATTGGTGCTATAGAAATAAAATAAAATTCAATTGAACAAACATAGTTCCCCTCAAGTGCACAGAATAATTTTTCAGTCTCACAGCACCAAAAGGAAAAATATACAAATTATCAGGTCCGGTGACTTAACAACTGTTAAGTGAAACAATGTTATTTGATATATTTTAGCATAAATAGATAATTTTGTTCCATTAAATTCTTTCAACTTGTTTGGAATTCTATGTTCATTGTTTTTAAATGCAAACAGTAGCTACTTTTACACGGACAAAGGTAATCAAGATAAAAGGCCGACTGGACTAAAACTGCATCGTGTAAACTCAGAAATCGCAATATTGTGATCTGGTTGAAATCGTATCCCTAATGAGAGGTTTATGCCGACTGATAATCCCATCGACATGGACGTAAACGCTGGTCAGGATCAAATTATTCCGAATGTGGCAAACTGACCTGAGTGTGCCCGACGTAAACGTGACGTATTTCTTCTTTGAGTGGCAGAAATCCGTCAGGAAGCAAAACTGTCTGCGCTCCTGATACAACTTTTCTGTTTGAAACATTAAAGAGCTCAAAATGATTATTTATCTAGTAACATTTCAACCATAATTAGGACCTGGTGCAAGTCCAGGCTGGGCACTCGGAAGACAAACAAGCTCGCACACCACTTGCTATTTGTTGTTGCTCAGCAAAGACAGAAATACTTCTTCTGTGGTTTTCTATAGGGAAGTTTGATAACTGCTCATCTCAGAGTGAGTAAAGCCAGGCGTATATAAATGCACATCATGATCGGATTAATCATGTGATCATATAAACGGTACAATTAGATTTTTTTTTTTTATCCAAATACGTTTCAATCCGGTTAAATCCTGGCATTTCCTGCCTGTGAACATAGCTACTGTTTGTATTAATCATCAATGGCACAATTGAAATCTGACATCAGGGTAAACATTATCAAAGCATGTCTCCTGAAAAAGTTTCCTCCCTTTTCTCTCAGGAGTTATGAGGGGTCAGAGAAAGGGCTCCCTGTGGAGTCACAGAGTCTGAACGCACCTGAAAATGAGTGTAACACCTGTGTGTGACGAGCGTAGCTCCAAACGCATGTCTGTTCCTTTCTGATGGGTACAGTGATTCCTTTCTAGAGTCTGATGTGCTTCAGTTCCTCATCAGCCGCCATCAAGAGATGCTGCTCGTTTGGTTTAAAGTTTGCCGCTCGCAGCTCATCCATCAGTGAATCTGTGATCGACCTCGTGGTCTGCTGGAGAAAGCTGGCCTGAATTTACCTGAGCTACTTAACCCTGGCTTGACTGGCCGGCCCTGCTGAGCCTGGACTGGCCTTAGTGAAACGGATGAAGCCAGGATGCTCTGATCACGCCGAGCTTCATCTCTGATCCTGGATTTCTAAATTCTGCTTTTGTGAAACAGTCCTCTGGGCGCTGGAGGTCAAATACGGCACATAAATCTCTGTCAGGAGAGGCTGATCAGACCACGATCAAATGTCTTATCGTTTCTGGATTCATATATTTTCCAGCGTTGCTGTTTTTCGCTGCTGTCAATGATTTATCTTAATATTCTCAACCTGCACATCGCTCCTATAACGCAACAAGGACTGGCAGTGAGTTCTGAACAGATTCTCTGAGCTGCTCTTCGTTTTTATGCCAACAGCAGCTTTGACCGAGTGGTTCTGTGTTTCCAGGAATCCACTGTGGCCGTTACGTCACGTCTCATGGTTTGGCTCTGAACTGCAACACGGACCTGTCGTGGTTCGGCCACATCGTGCCGTGTGGGATCGAAGGTAAAGGTGTGACGTCGCTGAGCAGAGAGCTGCAGAGAGACGTCAGCGTGGAGGAAACCATCCCTCACCTGCTGGACGCCTTCACAGAGCAATTCAGCTGCCAGCTGACTGAAGGGGAAACACCAGAACCCGAACAGAACAGCGGCGTGTCGTCTGCATAGAAGCAGTTTCACATGGTGCTCAAATTACTTCTTGATGCCTTTTCTCTTCTCCACTGGAAACAGACGTTTTTTATTTGCATGTCAGGAACACTGAGGCTGTGAATTGCCACCTCCTTTTCTGTTTTCTAATATAAAATAAAGATCCAAGTGATCAGACCATGAGCTAATTCTGCAACAGTTTGGGGCTTGTTGTCTGATTCAGAACCAAATGTTTTAAAATACCTTAGAAATAAAATTTAGGTTAAACTATTTTAAGTTTTTAACTGTTAACGTCAGAATTTTGGACCAGTCACAGCTAGGAAGGGTCGGCTCCACCCAGTCCAGGATCAGAACCGAGTCTCTGCCTCAATCAGGTCCGGGATTGTGATTTCCTGAGTAATGTTAGTATGGAGCAGGAGATGGACCTTCGTCATGTTGGCCCTTGGACCAAACAGAACCACCTTGCAGTTCACCAGAACCAGTCCTGTTTTAGTTCAGTACAGCCTTTCCTTCAGAGGTAACACCGCTTGTTGCGTCCCAATAATTGATCTGTTCCAGTAAACATGTGGAAACATGTTGGGGATTCCTTTTAAGGGCTTAAAGCTGCTGCTGCATAAAAAATAAAATAAGAAACATCTGAGTGTTTGATGGTTAATGGCTGTTTTAATTTGAAGGAATCCATCAGTGAATTTTATTTTAAACTGATCCATTTTGTATGTTTTAATTTACTGTTCGACCGGGTCCCCCGAGGGATCCTGTGGGGGGGTCCTCCGGGAGTATGGAGTACCGGACCCTTTAATAAGGGCTGTCAGGTCTCTGTACGACCGGTCTGGTCCGCATTGCCGGCAGTAAGTCGGACTCGTTTCCGGTGAGAGTTGGACTCCGCCAAGGTTGCCCTTTGTCACCGATTCTGTTCATAACTTTTATGGACAAAATTTCTAGGCGCAGCCAAGGTGTTGAGGGGATCCGTTTTGGTGGCCTTAGGATTGCGTCTCTGCTATTCGCGGATGACGTGGTCCTATTGGCTTCATCAGGGCGTGATCTACAGCTCTCACTGGAGCGGTTCGCAGCCGAGTGCGAAGCGGCCGGGATGAAAATCAGTGCCTCCAAATCTGAGACCATGGTCTTGAACCGGAAAAGGGTAGAGTGCCTTCTCCGGGTTGGGGAGGATGTGCTGCCCCTAGTGGAGGAGTTCAAGTATCTTGGGGTCTTGTTCACGAATGAGGGGAAGATGGAGCGGGAGATGGACAGGTGGATTGGTGCAGCGTCTGCTGTGAAGCGGGCGCTGTACCGATCCGTTGTGGTGAAGAGAGAGCTGAGCCAAAAGGCGAAGCTCTCGATTTACCGGTCGATCTACGTTCCTACCCTCATCTATGGTCACGAGCTTTGGGTCGTGACCGAAAGAACGAGATCCCGGATACAAGCGGCTGAAATGAGTTTTCTCCGTAGTGTGTCTGGGAGCTCCCTTAGAGATAGGGTGAGGAGCTCAGTCATCCGGGGAGGACTCAGAGTAGAGCCGCTGCTCCTCCACGTCGAGAGGAGCCAGTTGAGGTGGCTCGGGCATCTGGTCAGGATGCCTCCTGGACGCCTCCCTGGTGAGGTGTTCTGGGCACGTCCCACTGGGAGGAGGCCCAGAGGGAGACCCAGGACACGCTGGAGGGACTATGTCTCTCTGCTGGGAACGCCTTGGGATCCCCCGGAGGAGCTGGCCCAGGTGGCTGGGGAGAGGGACGTCTGGGCCTCCCTACTGAAGCTGCTACCCCCACGACCCGACCCCGGATGAGCAGAAGACAACGGATGGATGGATGGATTATTTACTGTTTTTGTTTGTTTGTTGGTGAAAGGATCTGGTGCACAAATATATTTCTTAATAATCCAGTAGTTTTCTTTTATAGGATATATGTATTTAGAAAGTATTATACCAAAAGTAATGTGCTTGATCTTCTCATTTTTGTTATTAAAGTATGTTCATATATGTTTAAGGTCAGTTAATGAAAAGTGCATAAATGAGGTCCGTTTCCTACACAGAAGTTGGTATTTGATTGAAGGGGTTTAACTGTTTTCAAAGATCCAGAACCACATTTGATCAGCTCTAGATCAGAATCTAAAATAAATAAAATGGTCAAAACTGAACTGGATCTGTCTACACTGATTATACATTCTTGAAAGCATAGATTCAGATTGGCAATACCTTCATTCTAACAATTAATATAAAAAAGATAACTTTATATTATGTATTTGTTTAAAATATCCTATTTATTCACTTTACCACATATTTTATAATTGACATATTTCTAACAGTATTTCTAAAACATTTTAATATCACTGTTTATTATTTTCATGTGTTTCGTTCACAGGGATCCTGCACCTTCGTGCTGATTGACCAAGGAGCAGTTGATCCAATGAAGGACAGTTCACTTACATTTGCACTATTACCCAAAATGCATAAGGAAAAGTAAAACTGGAGACAGGAAAATGGAAAAAGAATACATTGAAATTAAAAGGCTTGTTGTATTTATGCATTTATAAATGCATATAAGTAAAATTAAAAAGACGTGTAATTAGAATTGAATGCTTCAATAAAAAGTGTTGAAGTGAAGGTCAATTGAATTATAAAACGCGGTAATGCAAATAAATGGGATGTTTTAAACAAGAACATTAACAAATATAACATTGTTTCTCTTTCTTAAATTAATTGGTCAATTTATGTAAACTGCAAGTGGTAGCCGGGATGCTAACAGTAGCCGTGATGCTAACCATAGACATTATGCTAACCACAGATATATATATTATATATATTATGTCTATGATGCTAACGGTAGCCGACATACCAATGGTAGCCGGCATGCTAATGGTAGCCGGCATGCTAGCGGTAGCTGAGCTCTCTGCTGTCCGGAAGAGGCGGGCGGTCAGAGCTGACGCACTGCAGCCCCAACAACAACAACCCGGCGGTGACTGCGTGCTGTTCGGGGAAGGCAGGCAGCAGACAACCGGCAAACAGTAGCTGTTCCGTTCTGTCTGATGGCCGAGCTTTAAGTTATCCCGCCCCGGTCTGTCAGCATGGAGGACACCGTGGGAACCGGGGACCTAAACGCAAACCTGCGGTGGCAGCGTACCGGGGACCCCCAGCTGGACACGGCGGTGCAGCAGTGGTTAGACTGGGACAGGGTGAGTGTCTGTTAACCCGGGTCACAGTGACTCGGGCTCCAGGTTCGGCTGGTCTAGCCTCCTGGCTGCAGTAAATTACCGTTATCTCGGACTTCCTTTTAAAGTTAGAGAGCGCGTCTCACATAAACGAGTTCAAAAACACAAAGGGGGTTAAAATAAAGTGGCGCAGTAATATTTGATGCCACCTGGAAAAAAATCGGCCTGTTTATTTTCTAATAAAGAACAAGCTCCTGCCACAAAATCAAAACTTTTATCAGATGTTTTGCTTAACGCGTTTAGATCAGAGGCTGATAAGGAGATAATCACTGTTGCAAAGTCACCTGGGCTTAATTACTGTGCTGAATTTCTCCTCACATCCGGTTAATGCATGAAACCTGCAGACTGAGCGCCTGGTTCCGATTGTTTCAGTCTGCGGACTATAAATCTGAGCATGGAAGTTCTGAGTGAGGACTGCAGCAGATCTGTCTGCAGAATAAGAACAATGCCACTTATGAGGTGATTTTATTGCAGCATGACTCAGCTGTTGCAGTCATGCTGCAATAAATGAGTCATGAGTCATAAATCCGCATGAGTGCGGATTTATTCCCATCCTGAGCTCAGATCAGCAGGAAAAACTTGGAACCAGCCCCGTTAGAGGGTGCCGGTCCAGCTGATTAAAGGGGTGGAGGTGGGTCTATGTGATAACTAACTGGATGTCTGGTAGGCGAGCAGGTTCACCTACTGGACATGTCCTCATTGACCTAGAGGTCTGCGCAGGGTCCAGTCATTATTAGGATGATGAGAGTAAACCAGCCTCTTTCAGAGTCACACATCCATCGGCTCACAGCCCAATGTTCTGTAAACCCATCAACAGGACACACTGCCGCTTGTCTGTATGTTTTAAATGGAAAAAAGTGGAATGTTTGCTGCTGGATATATAACGAGACCAAATTAAACTCAGATATTTTTCCTGGTGTACTCCCTGATGTCCAGCCAGGACCTCCTCTCTGCCCTCAGGGCCGCGTGGGTTTAAAGGTTACCGTGACCTTCTCTGTAAATGTCAGCAGCCGGGAAAGGATTCCCACATGTTAGGATTTCTATCTTTATCCTCCAAGCTAGAACATGTCGATGAAGATGAGTTAGATGACGGGACGCAGTCTGAGACCATGACCAGATTAGAACCACCTCCTATAGTTCTGAGCCTGCTGTACCATCTGAACCGCTTTAACTCTACACATCTCACTGTTGCTGTAACTGGACCTGGTTGTTGCGTCTTATGGGTTCCTGTGGGGGACCCCAGGGCTCAACACAGACTAACTAATAGTCTGTGTTCATTCTCTGGATTCCTATAGAACCCCTGGACTCGGGCTCAGGTGGACTCTCTGGTGGCAGGGGGTTGTCTGGATGAGCTGAGGTCCAGACTATGTGGCCGGATGAGCTTCGGTACAGCCGGACTCCGAGCACCGATGGGAGCAGGATTTAACCGGATCAACGACCTTACCATCATCCAGTCCACACAGGTTACAGACCAGTTGTTACACCAGTAACACCACTCCAGTCAGTCTACAGACCAATTAATACACCAGTAACACTACTAGTCAGTCTACAGACCAATTAATACACCAGTAACACTACTAGTCAGTCTACAGACAAAATAATACACCCGTAACACCACTCCAGTCAGTCTACAGATCAATTAAGACACTAGTAACACTACTAGTCAGTCTACAGACCAATCAATACACCAATAACACTACTGATCAGTCTACAGACCAATTAATACACTAGTAACACTACTAGTTGGTCTACAGACCAGTTGTGACACCAGTAACACTACTAGTTAGTCTACAGAACAATTAACACACCAGTAACACTACTAGTCAGTCTACAGACCAATTAATACACCAGTAACACTACTAGTCAGTCTACAGACCAATTAATACACCAGTAACACTACTAGACAGTCTACAGGCAATTAATACAACAGTAACACTACTAGTCAGTCTACACACCAGTTATTACACCAGTAACACCACTCCAGTCAGTCTACAGACCAATGAATACACCAGTAACACTACTAGACAGTGTACAGACCAGTTAATACACCAGTAACACTACTAGACAGTCTACAGGCAATTAATACAACAGTAACACTACTAGTCAGTCTACACACCAGTTATTACACCAGTAACACCACTCCAGTCAGTCTACAGACCAATTAATACACCAGTAACAATACTAGACAGTCTACAGACCAATTAATACACCAGTAACACTACTAGACAGTCTACAGGCAATTAATACAACAGTAACACTACTAGTCAGTCTACACACCAGTTATTACACCAGTAACACCACTCCAGTCAGTCTACAGACCAATTAATACACCAGTAACACTACTAGACAGTCTACAGGCAATTAATACAACAGTAACACTACTAGGCAGTCTACACACCAGTTATTGCACCAGTAACATCACTCCAGTCAGTCTACAGACCAGTTATTACATAACTAATGGCTATTTTATACTAGTTACAGACCAGTGAAACAGCTAGCATTTTTTCAGCATCTGACTCGTTGCTCCCTCTCCTTTCAGGGTTTATATGTGTACCTGTGCAGGTGCTTTGCTGACCTCAGTAGCAGGGGAGTGGTTGTTGGATTCGACACCAGAGGTCAGGAGGAGAGCGGCTGCAGCAGTCTGAGGTGGTCACCAGGAGCTCTTGATCCAGTTCCATTTCCAGGCGTTTTACACAAAGATTGAATCCGTGGTTTAATAGGATAAAATTGGCATTTTTTTTCTGTGTAACAGGATATTTCTCTAGCTGAAACCCACAGAGAGATAAAAAGCAACATGAGGAGGTGAAGCTAATGCAGGGGAGGTGAAGACTGAAAAGATTGAACGTTTATGGGCGTTTTCACACATCACTGATAGTGCAGCTCCCTGCTAGAAGTGGAGATCCATCGTTCTCTTGATTAAGCAGGAGTAAAATGCTGTCTAACACGACAATTATGTCCTGTCTGCAATCTGTTATCCCTACTGGGCAGCGTTCCAGCTGGAAAATGTATCCCAGACAAGGAGAGTTTCACATACAGACAAAGAAGTTTGTGTCCTAACAGGAAAGTTACAGTCCTGACAAGGATTGTTGTCCTGATTGGAGGTTTGCTACCAGAAGTCTACATTCAGACAGGGAAAACTTGAGCCCTTTAAGAAATTTGCCTCCCATCTTGAATTTTTTTGTCCAATGGTAAGTTGGAATCCAGAAGGGAGGATTGTGTCCCACAGAACGTTTTGTATCCTATCCGTAAAGTTTGTGTTCTGAGAAGAAAGATTGTGCAAATGGGAAGTTTCTGTCCGAATGCTAGAAGTTCTTTGGCCTAACAGGAAGCTTGAGTTCTCAGCGGGAGTTTTACCCACAGAAATGTGTCTATCCTGACAGGAAGTTTAACTGGACGTTTGTCCCAGAGCGGCTGGGATCAGGAATGTCGTGTCCTAACGAGGTCTCTGTGTGTTTGCCTGTCCCAGGCTGGCGAAGCTGACGGCTGCTGTGATGCTCAGTAGAGGCGTTCCTGTTCATCTTTTCTCCACGTTCGTCCCGACTCCTTATGTGGTGAGGAACCTCAATCGCATCTGTTCCTGCAGACATGTCTGTGATGTTGTCTCTATCCCTTCAGCTGCAATTTTATCACCGTGAAAGGAAAATAGTTTTAAACGTTATGAGGCTGTTGCATAGAGAGTCTCCCACCAGCAGAGCGCGCTCAGTTTGAGGGATCAGCAGCGACTCAGTCATTCTGTGTTAAAATATCAGTGATAAATGTCCTGCTGTCATTACATCTGTAGGTTGATCTTCTTGTATCTCCTGTTGCTGTTTTGTTTTTAAATGATGCTGAAGAATTAGATCCTCCGCTGCTAAAACAGAGAATGTTCTGGATCCCTCTAACCCCAGTTGAGGCGTTTCTTAATCAAACAACTGTTTAATTTCCATGTTGTGTTTTCCAGCCTTACGCTGTGAAGAAGCTTGGAGCAGCATCTGGGGTGATGATCACTGCGTCACACAATCCAAAAGAGGACAATGGTTACAAGGTCAGGCTCTGGGATCACCGAAACCAAACACGACCTCCTGTGGTGCTCATCCTGTGTCTACAGTCTGTACAAAGACTTCACCAGGAAGTCTCAAAGTTTGAATGTCTGAGTGTCTAATTTAATCTGTTTGCTCCTGAGTCAGAACTTCAGTTGCAGCTGTTAACCTCAGTCTGTGGAAAACTGAACCACCTGGAATTCTAGCATGAATGTTTCTGTCTCTCCCTCTGCAGGTGTACTGGTGTAACGGTGCTCAGATCGCCTCTCCTCATGATAAGGAGGTGTTGCGCTGTATAGAAGAGCAGCTTGAGCCCTGGAATGCCTCCTGCTGGGACGAGGAGCTGGTGGATAACAGTTCTCTCAGTACCGACCCCCTGACCCAGATCAACAGCTGCTACATGGAAGACCTCACTTCCCTCTGCTTCCACAGGTAGCTTCCTGTTCCCTCCTCCTTTTGCAACGAGTAGCTTCCTGTTCCCTCGCTCTGCTTCCACGAGTAGCTTCCTGTTCCCTCGCTCTGCTTCCACGAGTAGCTTCCTGTTCCCTCGCTCTGCTTCCACGAGTAGCTTCCCGTTCCCTCGCTCTACTTCCACGAGTAGCTTCCAGTTCCCTCGCTCTGCTTCCACGAGTAGCTTCCTGTTCCCTCGCTCTACTTCCACGAGTAGCTTCCCGTTCCCTCGCTCTACTTCCACGAGTAGCTTCCAGTTCCCTCGCTCTGCTTCCACGAGTAGCTTCCTGTTCCCTCGCTCTACTTCCACGAGTAGCTTCCAGTTCCCTCGCTCTACTTCCACGAGTAGCTTCCCGTTCCCTCGCTCTGCTTCCACGAGTAGCTTCCTGTTCCCTCGCTCTACTTCCACGAGTAGCTTCCTGTTCCCTCGCTCTACTTCCACGAGTAGCTTCCCGTTCCCTCGCTCTACTTCCACGAGTAGCTTCCCGTTCCCTCGCTCTGCTTCCACGAGTAGCTTCCTGTTCCCTCGCTCTACTTCCACGAGTAGCTTCCAGTTCCCTCGCTCTGCTTCCACGAGTAGCTTCCTGTTCCCTCGCTCTACTTCCACGAGTAGCTTCCCGTTCCCTCGCTCTACTTCCACGAGTAGCTTCCTGTTCCCTCGCTCTACTTCCACGAGTAGCTTCCTGTTCCCTCTCTATGACTCTTCCTGTGTCTCCAGATCTGAGCAGTTTTCCCGGATCGTCTCATGAACAGAATCAGAATCCTGGAGCTGTTCTCTGTCTTTCAGGGATCTAAACAGCAGCTGCACGCTAAAGTTCGTCCACTCGTCCTTCCATGGAGTCGGACACGACTTTGTCCAGCGGGCCTTCAGGGTGTTTGGCTTTGCACCCCCCATTCCTGTCCCTGAGCAGAGAGACCCCGACCCGAACTTCTCATCAGTTCGCTGTCCAAACCCTGAAGAGGGAGAGTCTGTCCTGGTAAAGTGGATCTCCGTGAAGAAGGAACCTCCCGGGTTTTTCCTTTTGTTCTGCAGTTGTTCAGATTTGTTTTCCTCCTCTGTCTTCCAGGAGCTGTCTCTCCTCTTGGCTGATCGGGAAAAGGCTCGGATCGTTCTAGCCACAGATCCTGATGCGGACCGCCTGGCCGTGGCCGAGCGGTCTGACGGGTACGTGACGTCTGCTGCAGTTAGATACCCATCCAGCAGGGGGAGTTTAGCTCTGAGGGTGTAGGGGGGTTTATACAGGTGTGCTCACCGCTGGTCCCGTGGTGCTGAGGCCCGTCTGCATGTGTTCCAGGCGTGGGTGGAAGGTGTTCTCAGGAAACGAGCTAGCGGCCCTGTTGGGATGGTGGATGTTCTTCAACTGGAAGGAGAACCACCCGGATCCAGCAGACACGGAGAGCGTCTACATGCTGGCCACCACCGTGTCGTCAAAGATCCTGCAGGCGTTCGCTCGCATCGAGGGCTTCCACTTCGAGGTCGGACACTTCTACGTGTTTCTGGTCAAAAGAACCGCTGGACTGCAGCTACTGCTCCTCGTTGTTCTAACAATCAAACGCTTTTCTCCTTCTCTTCTTGTGTAGTTTTTTAATCTTATTTTAGGGTATAACTTGGTTTTTTGTAACTTTATAGTCCGATCAGAGACTGGGTCTACAAACAGGTCAATGATTGAGCATGTGCTGTCCTGAATAAACATCTGAAGGTTACTGGTTCTGATAGATCTCTGTAAAATGTGACGCACAGCTTCCTGCTTAAATACCGCCACCTGCTGACCGAGGAAGGTTCTCCATCTCTATGCTCCAACAGGAAACGCTTCCTGGCTTCAAATGGATCGGGAACAGAATCCACGAGCTCTCCAAAACTGGAAACAGGGTCATATTTGCCTTCGAAGAGTCTATAGGTGAGACCTTTAATTGTCTGCTGATGTTTTAAGCTTCTCTGTGTCTGTATGACTCCCTGTTAGCCCAGTGGGAGCCGCTCTGTGGGTCAGGAGGGAAAGGGCCAAAAGTGGAGAACAGAGCAGGACCCAGGCACTGATGATAAGGAGTGGAAACACCTGATTGACCTCCAACAGTAACTAAGAACATCTGTGTCCTAACTGTTTCCGAACAGCTCTGCTGCAGGTAAAACACCTGCTGACAGATTTTGTTGCCACTGCGCTCTTTAATCTAAATGGATTAAAAGGCTGTGATGTAACAGAATTATTTAGATTGAGTTAAACATTTGAGCCCAGCTAAAGGGATCTGTAGTTGTACTAATCTGCCAGTCGGTGTCACCATAAACACACTAAACCTTCCTCATCTGCCTGCATAGCTTAAAGCTGTGGTTCTCAAATGTTTCCTGTTGCTCCGCGCTTTGAAGAATGAAAAATGTTCCCAACAAAGTGGGTCAAAAATGTAACTTTTTATTGTTTTCTGTTTTAATGTATTAAACCTGTCGCTCTGAAGATTACCCACAATCCCTTTTGAGATGATTAAATACGTTATATTACAGTGGTTTCTAACAACTAGAATTTTTTAAGCAATAGCACACTTTTTTAACTCTTGAATATCAATCCAAAAAAAGGTTAAAAAACAAAACAACTGGAGTTCTATTCTGAAGCTGAAGACGTTTGAAGCGAAACGTCTTCAGCTTAAGAATAAAACTCCAGTTGTTTTGTTTTTTAACCTTTTTTGGATTGATCATGACCTGGATGACTGAGAATCTTCACCAATATATAGAATATTAACAACAATATAAAAGATTTTGTGTCCGACTCACTCCTGCAGTCAGAACAAAGGATGACACTAAAATGGCCTGTTAACACAGCTTGTTCTCTCTCTG